>CM075811.1:12301762-12794866 GCA_037975025.1 Excoecaria agallocha
AGACATACAGATGATCATGTGAACTCTGATGGTTTACAGATTACTTTCTCTAGAGTAGGCAGATTAGAGATTGCACATACATAGGCGATAACCCGTTACTAGATTGAACGAGGAAAATTATGAGCAGAGACTACTTGGTGACTGCTCCTTTTCCCATCAAGTCCACTATATAGAGACTTAGGGTTCAAGTATGAGAGCCAAGCCAGATTAATCAACAGGACATGCTCTATCACAGCCTATACCGCTATGAGATTCTAATAAGCTTTATATGCCCTACCCTTTTGAGGCTCGCAAGTTTTGACCACGATGAGATCCAGATGCATCTACTTCTAGAGGGTCATTGCCTCCTTCTCTAGCCTTTACCACACCTATTCTGTAATGCCCGCTCTTATTACCATTTAAAATACTTATTATTTTATTAAATTACTGGTACAAAAATACATTTGATACATCTGTCATACATTACATTTAAAGTACAATTACAATTTAGTTCATTACATGTTCAAATCTTTTACATTGTACATTTACAAATAAATATTACATTATCAAAGTTAACTCTCCCTTGACATCCTTCTAGAGGCCTGCAGATGTTGACTCTAGCAAAAGCACTTCCTCATCTTTGCATACCTACACGGGAAAACACCCGTGCTGAGCAATGGCTCAGTGGGGAGTAAACAGTATACTTGACTTCTTATCGAAGTCGCAACTACAATTAATATAACATGCCAATACATATAACATAATAACATGTCACTTTTAATACATGTAATAATCACATTCAATAACAATTAGACACTCAATAACAATTAGACACTCAATAACAATCACAATACAATATTTCACTTACACTTCAATATTCACTATTCGGATTACTTTCATTGCCTGAATTCTCATAAATGGTGGATACGGGTACAAGCATTAGATATTGCACTAGAGACATAAAAGTCTTGGTTCACTAGATACCAAAAGGTATCAAACACTACACTAGTCACCTTTTGGTGACATCACTAGCAGCTGCAATCACTATCCCCTTTATAGGCATGCCTATCTATCCACTACTATGTGAAATTCAGGCTTACAAGTAGTCTTTAATCACTCAAGTTATCAGACTTGATACAACTAGCTTCATAGAGATAACAAATCAAATAAAGCATGCCACAAAACCACTAAACAATAACTTATTAACTTAAACTTCAAATACATTTAACATTAACATTAATATAAGTATGATTTGTCATGCAATTAGTAACATTAAACTTACAATTTATCATGTTCATTTTCATTCATTACGTGTACATTTTATTGCATATTTTTAGAAACATAAAATTGACACATGCCATAGATCATGCCTTTATTTCACTAAATCATGTCATTCATGTTCACTCATATTCATTTATTGTACAAATTCTTATACGTTAAGACTTAGCATACGTTTAACTCTACTTCATTAATTTACTATTTTTACACTCATTTCATATCATTTCTTACTCTTATTTTGACACTTAAAACACTCTAAAAGCATTTAGGAAGGCTTAGACATACTTTAATAATGATTTGAGACTTTAAAGTCAAGTTCAAGAAAGACAGGGTAGGGTCACGGTTACTACCAAATTAATGGTAACCGTGACCTAGTTACACTCTCGAGTCTAGACTACGCCAGGCTACCTCACGGTCATTACCGGATGAGTAATAACCGTGTTCTACACTTTTTAAAGGGGTCACAGTTACTATGAAATGCCTAGTAACCGTGACGTAGGTCATCTTTAGGTTCTGGACTGAAAATAGGGTACCTCACGGTTACTATGAAAATCCTAGTAACCATGAGGCCCAAATAGCCTAGAGACAGATTTTTTGTCTCGACGTCTAAGCCGTTTTTGACCAAGAAAACTTCATTTTCAGGAAAAGTTGTCTTCTACAAAGTTGTTCCACTATGTTTCTGGTTTATAAAACATTAAAAATCACTTAAATCAGAGTTCTAAATCTGACTTTATTCACTAAAAACTGAAGATTGCTCACTTGGGATGGACAGTAGGGGTCTGTCCACTTCAAGCTTATTTTCAGGCACTATAGGGACAGATTTAGGTCCCGGTTTCTTCTACAAAGTTTTATAACTATGTCTTACTTTAATCTCCAACTAAAATCACCTCAATCCACCATCTACAGATGGAGTTATGCCATTTTTACTACGACTGGTTCAAGTGACACTTATGCAGATTTTTACTATAGGATACTTTAATACACAAGCCATGTTTTTCATGCATATAATCATCATTCAAGAGCTCTACCATCAATAACAGAACATCTATGACACATAAATCAATTTTAAATCAATAAAATAGATAACAAAGAAAAAGAAAAACTCCCAAACCTCTTTACAAGCTTCACTCCTTTCTTCCTCCTTTTTCCTTGCTCTCTCTTTCTCTTTTGCTCTTCTTAAAAGAGACAAACCCTAAATTCTCTCTCTACCTTCTTTAAGACACCAAAAGCTTGTATTTTTTAGAGGATAAAGATGAGTAAAAGGAGCAAAAATTTTTGAGATTGGGACTCTCTTTTTGGCCGGCCACATCATTCCCCTTTTTATACCATGATATCTTTCCATTTCTCATGAGTTTTCTAGAGTAGGACACATGCCTTGCTTCTATTGGTTCATTCATAATCTTACAATTTTCTCCTTCTACTTCTTCTATTTCTATTTTTGCCACAATTCTTTTACTTGATCTTTTCAATTAAACCCTCAAGGTCACATTTTCTCTAATTTATGCACTTATGTCTTAGTATAAAATTGCCATTTTGTCCTTATTCATTTGATTTAATTCCTTTCATGTCCTTTTCTACAATTTCAATGTACATTCTCCTTGTAGTACCTCCACTATACACATCAAACATACCCGATTACTCTTAGGGTGCAATGTGGGGCCTTACATATTCCTGTGGATATAGAGGGGAGGCTAGGCTGCCTTGAGGCTACTGTGGGACTTTAGGATGAGACCTTCAAAGTCTAAATGGTATTATTACCCCTACTAGTCAACTCAAGAATTGTAACATACAAAGTTCTAGATGCATCCCTGACTATTATGACATAGAGATTAAAGAGAGTTAAGACCCTGATCTCCAGTATTAGATAGGGTGTAGTAGAGAATCAAGAGTAGATACTATATACTTCACTTAGGTAGATGCAGCTTTATACTAATAAGAGGTTGTTATTACACAGGTACACACAAGAGTTATCTAGTTATCAGGGCTTATGGGCTATATTATAACATCGTTGGCTAAGATGATGGGCTTCCAATTCAAGATCCATCATCCATTAGTAGACCCTATCAGGCTGGGCCATCTCGGCCACCTCAACCACCAATGGATCATCCGGGTCTGCCAGGTCCCCCATCTAAACCGATAGGTCCTCCAAATTTAAGCTACCAGAGATGATATTTTGGATTGCTTTCAGGGAAATGTATTTTGACTTTTGGTTGTAAAAAACTATTATGTGCTTTTATTTGTATTTACATTTGTTGACTTTGTATCATTTTCCTGCATGATTTTTGGATATTTTTAATGGTATTTAAATGCATTCATTTATCTTAAAGATATTATTAACAAAAAAAAGGGAAAAAAAGTAAAAGCATGATTACAATAAAGCCAATAAAGATTATAAGGAAAAAATGAGTAATAACATCCCTATATGTTATGTTATAATATAGGAAAAGGAAATTTAAGATATCGATAGTTTTAAACAATATGTCACCGTTTAATCCATTATTCTTCCACTCAATCAGGGAAAATTCTAGCACAGTTCCATACTATGGGACCCCATTATAACTCATAAGACACTACAGATGTTGGATAATCATATCAAAATAAAGTCCCTATAGATCAAAATTATGCAAGAATCAATCTTGTACGAATATGCCAATAAGCTAGCATTAATCAATGCAATAAATGGAGATTCGAAATTCCAATAAGCTGGCATTGATCATCCAAATCATCATGGTTTGACATGCTGACAAGCTAGCATCAACCAAATGTCTCTTTTGATTCTGCATGCCGACAGGCTAGCGCTAATCAGGTGTAAATGACTTATTTTGATTTTATATGCTGACAAGATGGTACTGATAGAAATGACCCATATAAGGTTAACACATCGATAAGCTGATAGTAATTACCCAACTAGAGATCCACTACCCAATTGGTATGTGTTCATCAAAATCTAAAATTTACTACCTAAGGTATGCATCCTCTATCTTTTCACTTTGAACTTTGTCAAACCTAGACACTAGTGTACTAGCCTTCCTAAAGTTAGGGGTAACTGTAGACACTAAATCCTAAAATAGCTCCTATTAAAGTTACATAATAAGGATAATATTGCTCTAAAATAGCCAAAAAATGAAAGCATTGTCACCCTCTCCTTTGTTTATTTCTCAAAAATATTTTTTGCAAGCTCTTTTTTAAGGTTTATAGGGGTTAAAAATGGTATTTCAAAGTTTTAACCCTTTCCCTTCTATCGGACAAGCAAAAGATGCACATTTAAGGGATAAAAAATAACTCAGATGTTAGTCATATCATTGACTCATGGGTTAAGCTTGTGACTTGCCCTCAAGTCATAGCTTTTAAATGCTAGTCACTCCCCTACCTCCCTTATCTATCACTCATATCACTAGACACGAGTTAAGGCCATCACTCACTAAGTTAGGCAGCCCTAGTTGCACCTGTCAAGGGTATCTTAGTTTTTTTTCTTTGGCCACCTCTAATCACACCCTTGACTTATGAGTTAAGGCCATGACTAGGCATTTTTTTCTCAGAATTTCACTTTTCCCTCAAAATAGGGATTAAAATTTTCTAAAAAAGTCTTCCTTTTTTTTCTTGGCTTAATCTAAAATAATTAAAGCTTATATTATGTCTTTAAATATCAATCACTTCACCTTTTTGAGAAATGAGGAATTTTGGAAAAAGCAGAAAGAAAAAAGACAAAAATTTTCCTTTGTTTTACTTGAACTTGAAAGAACCAAGGAAGAAGAAGGAGAATGAAGGGCCTAAAGGGTGTAGGATTCTCTTAGTTTTGAGAAATTTAACTGAAGGTAATATAAAGGGGTTAAAAAATCCTTAACCTTATGTAAATCCTTTGAATTTATTTCTCTATAAATATTTATATTCTATTTGTATACTCTTTTGTAACCTTTTTTCCTCTAATTTTGGTACATGTTTAAGATTTAAGCTATGTAATTTGGTTATGTTTTTATCTTATTTGAAGCTTGATTATAATGGTTAGTTATTGCTTTTTGTATATCTGTCCGTTGAAGATAAGTGTAGATTAATTATTCATCTTTAACCTCATGCTCTATTTTTTAGCTTTAGTATGTGTTTTTACGATTTTCTATTTATTTAGCCTTTAATTGCTTAGTTATGTGTTTTATGAGGTTTTAGACATAAATTCATTGTTATTATATGGATTCAAGCTTAGAAGTGAGAAATCCTATTTTCCTTATGGTTTTCCTTTTTACTGTAATTGTATGGTTTTTACATGGTGGTGTCATATATTTATGTGTTTTGGGTATATTTTAAATCGTTTCCATGCATTAAAATAGTTTTTATAGAAATATATGCCATCTCCACTTATTGAGTATGTTTAAGAGTGCATTTTGAGTATTTTTATGGGTTCGTATGGCTATTGGCATCGTTCCAGCAGCTAGTGGGTGATTTAGTGTTCACTCACAATATTGAGTTAAAAGCGAATCATAGCTTTAGCCTACGACTCGCTTTTAACTTGTGGTAACTCGCCTCTAACTTATCTAGTTTGCCATGTAATTTGCAATTTTTCCTGTGACTCACTCTTTGGGCCTTTATATGGTCTCGTGACTCACCTCTCCTTCCCTATCACTCATCTCTTTCATGACTCATGCCTCCTTTTCTTCCTTTGGTTTTCTGATGCTTTCTTTCTTTTCCAACTTTATCTACTTTTTTGCCTTAGGTTTTGCTATCATTGTATTTTTGTTGTTATGGCTCTTTACCATTATTTTTGTTATTTATTTTGAATATGCCATGTACCTTAATTATTCTTATTTTTATCATGTTGATTTTTATTTTGCTATATATTTGTTGTATTTATTTATTTGCCATTGTCACTACTATTTTATTTACCTATTAAATTATTGTAATGTTATTTTATTTATATCTATAATAATTATTAATCTATCTATATTTATTATATCTTTATTTAATTAATGAATTTATATAAACACTTTAGCATGCGCGTGCTTATAAATGTTGTATGAATTTCAAAATGCATCATGCATTTTATTTTATTTTTATTTTATTTATTATCTTCTAATAATTTTTCTTATTTATATGTTATTTAATTTAATAAATAATTTTGATTATTTATTACTTGTTCAATTTAATCTTTTTGTTAACTAGTATTATTTTCTATCATTTTTAATGCATGATGTGGTATCCATGTTTTTGGAAAATTAAAGAGTGAGGGGGAGCAGACTAGCACGGGATTGATTTCCCTACCCCACCAATTTATTTATTTGTTTTAAGCTATATTATTCTTTCTTATTTTTGCTTCAAATCAATTGTAATAGCCTAGTAACAGATAATTTTTACATGATAATTAGGAAAATTCATATTCAATGATTTTTACTTAGTTAATTCGGTTTTTTCACATTAAATGAACCAATGTTTACTTTTTATCCCAAAATTCACAAAAAAAAGGTTTTATAAATGAGCATGAGGGAACCAATTTTTCCAATTAAATGAATAACCTGATTTATGTATGTCATTTTATTTACATTATAATTCTTGATTTCTTTTTATTGTAATAATATAGTGATAAATGTTTTTTTTTTTGAATGATACACACAAAGGTCACTAAAAGGCTTTATACAAGTTTGAGTGAAATTTTTCGTAATAAAAAGGGACCAATGTCCCATTCTTCACTCATAAAATGATATGTAAAAAATTATGATTTTCTTCTATGTGTGATGCATGCCAGAGCCACTCGATTCCGAGTGGGTTCTCAAAGGCTCGCTTTTAGGATCCAAGATCGGATAAGGCTCACTATAACTCATAAGCTAGCCAATTCATAATAAAAAGGAATTTACACCCAATTTATTGCTGATGGTCAACTTATGAAGGCATCCAATATGGGCTCAAAAAGGTAGGTATCATGGAGTCACAACCCAACAAAATATTGGAAAATGAATCTTAACCTTTTAATGTCCAAACAGAGATTGGTGTTTGAGACATCACTCTTACTCGGCACCTCAATTAGGTGTTATTTTATAATTGGATTTAAACATTAATCTACTCTTCCCTCTTACATGATGCATACATAAGTAAATAAGTAAACACATCAAGCATGTATGAAATCGATTAAATAAAACAAGAATCCGACTTAAATTATAACATAAGCAAATTATCTTAAATAAAAAGAATAAAATAAATGTCATACATAAAATGAAAAATTAATTACATTGGGAACATTGGTTCCCTCATGAATATTTACAAAAAATAGGTAAAGAGTCCTTGTTAAGTTTTAGAAAATGTGGGATGAGTGATCCCAAATTGATAAAATAAAGACTCTTCGTTTTATGTGAGGTTTTGGGATAAAAAACTAGACATTGGTCTATTTGGTTAGGAAAAGCCAATTTAATTATAAAAAATGGTTTTATGAATTTTTATGTTAACGTGCAAAAAATTATTTTATTACTATCTATTACATTCTCAAAATAATAATACATCCAAATAATCAAATAATAAATAAATAAATAAATAAATAAATAAATAAAAGTAATAAGTAAAATATAATGAAATAAGCAAAAGAGAATTAATATCTTCCATGGGATGTCTCTGAAGTATTCAGCCTAAAACTCTAAGAGTCCCAATGCAATAAAATGAATTATTTAGAAAGACATAAGGAAAATAAATGGTTAGTTTATGTTAAATGAAAATAGATAAAAAAATGATAAATATTAAAAAAATGGATTCTAGAATGAAAATCACACATATAAAAAACTAAGATACATGAAAAAGAATTAAAATATTATTTGAAAATATAACTAAACATGTAAATAAAATTAAATATGAAATATGGCAAAAAAAAAGACATGAAAAGGACTTAAAATAACATTCATAGATGGCCCAAAGGAAGATAGATGACCAAGACAAGGGTGAGAGCGGGACTAAAAAGAAGTCTCATGATCTTCCATCTATCCTTATGATAATCGGGCATCTATAGAGCTTCTTTCCATTTATCACTTAAGAACAGATAGAAAATGCAGAAAAATACCTAAAAATCAAAATAAAGTAGTTTTTTACCTAAGCATGCATGCTTTTTACTTCTAAAGCATGCAAAACTTATTTTAACACATTAAAGGCACAATTAAAACATAAAAGTAATTAAGTAAACAATAAAAATATGTTTAAATCAATAGAGAAATACGCATCAATTGAGAATAGATCTAAATCATGTAATCCTATATATATCATCACATATAGAATGTTATCAAAGAATAACAAAAGGATAGAAGCAAAATCAATTGATTTACTAGAATTGAATCATGGCATAAACATTGAAATTGAAATAAAAAAAACTACATATTCAAGATAAAAATTAAGGGAGAGAAAGGGAAAAGCCCAGAATATTACCCTTAGTTGCTTTTAGAAGGCTAGAGAATTATGCTCTAAGTTCCTTTCTAATTGATTTCCATGATTGATAAAAATGAAAAATAATTTTGCCATGTAAAAGAATAATTTTGCCAATAAAAAATGTAAAGATCATTTCCATTTTTAAAAAAAAAAATAAAAATTAGATTTTTTGTTCTTATAAAAAAAACTAGCTACCTCTAAAAATTTGCAAGAAAAAACCCTTTCTTTTCTTAGCCACCCAAAAAAGAAGAAAAAATAAGTCCCCCTCAAACCCTAGGGTTTTTTCTTATTTATTTTAGGGAGTTTTTGAGTCCCATTAAAACTCTTATTTTTAAAGATTTCAATCCCCCAAAAATTTTTACTTTTAAGGTTTAAAACCCTAATCTAATCCCCAAATAGCATATTAGATTTGACATAAAAATCCCCCCAAAATTTCCCTTTTTCTCACTTAAAATCGTGGGAAGTAAATATAAAAATTGAGCAGCAGATGGGTAGCGCATCTATTGTTATGTGTCTATCATAGATAGGCAGTGATAAAAGGGTAGGGTGTTTATATAGATGAGCAATGATAGATGGGTAGCCCGTCTATCAATGAAAAAGTTGATTTTCACCATTAAAAACCCAATAAAAACCTAAAAAACTTTGTGAAAATCAAGGATAAAACTCAATTTTTTCATTCTCTATCCATTAATATAAATAGTGCTTCCTCATTAGGTAACTTTGATTTGGGTTGTCTTAGGCTCCGATGTCTGCAGTTACCCCCAATTTTGGGAACCTAGTGCACTGGTGCCTAAGTGAGCCAAAATTCAGAGTAAAAGAAAAAAGATGCATACCTGAGGTAGCAAATCTCTAGGTTAATTTTTTGTTGTTAAAGACATATACCATTTAAGGCAATGAATCTCTGATTGGATATTTACCTTCATCTTATCAACGTATTAACCCTGGATTGACTGCTTGATTAGAACCAGCTTGTCAGCATGCAGAATTTAAATGAGTTATATGTATCTTATTAGTGCTAATTTATCGGAATGTAGAATCAAGTAATATTTTTGACTGGTTAATGTTATCTATAAGCATATTGGGTTTTCATCTGTGAGAGGATCTTTGTTTATAAATTGTAGGAAATTGATTTACAATCTATAGGAAGATTTTTGTTTACCAACTGTAGCAAGATCCTGGTTTATGGATTGTAGGAACTTGATTTACAATTTGTAGGAAGATTTTGGTTTATGAACTATGGGAAGTTAGTTTACAAACCATTGGAAGATTTTAGTTTACCATCTGTAGGAAGATTGGGTTTTACCGTCTATAAAAAGATTTGGTTTTACCATCTGTGGGAAGATTTTGGTTTATGGATTGTAGGAAATTTGTTTACAATTTATAGAAAGATTTTGGTAATGCTCTTATCTTCAATATAGGATTCTCCTTAAGTAGATCTGACTGCAAAAGGGAGTAATCCCATATCTCAATAAGAAAGACATGTTAAGTTTACTGTGAGTGTACTGTATAGCTTGCTTCTTATTAACTCACGTCAAGTAGGTATACTTCATAGCATGCTTCTCATCAACTCATTTTAAATGAGTGTACTTCATAGCTTACTTTCCATCAACTCATGTCGAATAAGAGCACTTCATAGCTTGGTTTTCATTAACTTCAGTAAAGTAACATCTGATGCCTCATTCGATGGTGTGCTTATCTTTTCTCCTGTGTAGCAACATGCGTATACAAAACACTGTGTGTGTGTGTGAATGAGTTGCATATATACAGTTATATGTATGGACTATATGCAGTTCTATACAAGAAGGATTGCATGTATACAGAGATTATATGTGATGCTGGTGTATGAAAACCTCGTATACGTGTGGTATGCATGTAAGGAATGATCCATGTGGATGTATGTAAAAATGTATAAACTATGTTCCAAGCAATTTAGGGGTTCATTAAAGGTATGACTTGACTATTGCTCTTTAGTAGGCACCCCATCTAGAGATCTATTTGATGCCTTCTAGAAGTGAGTGGAAGAATGTTGTCTTGGCTTTTGCTCTATACCTTAAGGTTTCTTAAAGAGATCGATCCATTGTGTGCTAGTTGCACAGAGTATGATTTTACGACTTCTACTCATATGAGAAGAGTCATGCCCCCCTTACGCCCCCTCCCCCCCCCCCGTTTGAAGAATTTGTGCACCTTTTGCCCCCTGGGTTGCTATTGTGGACCTCTAATGGTGAGCTATTTGTCTGAAAGGAAGCTTTATAAAAATTTCACAAAAGATAACCTCTTATCTCTAGTCATTATTTGAAGGTAGTGCATCCCTTGTGGATTTTCATACTAGGTTTCTTAGCAAGAGATGCATCCCTTTAGGGATTTTAACATAACCGTGTGCCTTATTTTTTGCCTTAAATGGACCCAACCCAATCTAGTAGCTTTTGTTTTTTTTTTTTTTGCACAAATTGCCTGTTTTTAGGTTTTCACTATGCCTTTTTGGCCAAACTTTTGCTTAGAGAGCCAGTTACGGTTTTCATTTCTAATGGCCTTTTTTTCTTTTCTCTTTCTTTTTCTTTTCTTTTCTTCTTCTATTTTTTAGCATATATCCTTATATGTGTCATAGGTTCCTCTAGACAATAAATCACAAGATCATGCTTATGTATGCATTCTTATCTATATGAATCCCATGGTTACAATAATAGGCACAGCCATGCATGTAATGAAAAAACATAAGTTTTATTTAATCTTGAGGAGAATATCTTGTGTACATCATACTCCTATTATCAATTAGCCCTCTCAGATTTTCGTGATTGAATATTCCTCTCGACCCTTATTTTTTTCGTAGGATGCCATTTTTTAATTTTTGCCCTATCAGGATGCCCAATTTTAGCAAGGTCACCTTTTCGATTTTCGACTTATGGGCTTTTATTTTCTCTTTTATTTCTTTATGTTTTTTGGTTTTCAACCTATGGGCTTTTGTTCTCTCTTTTATTTCTCTCTTTTTTTATTTCTCTTTATTTTTTTGGGTTTTTGCTTTAGAACCCTTATTATCTTATTAATGTAATGCCTTGGTATTATAAGGTACATTAACTTGTACTATGTCATCCACGGACTCACAAAAATGACAATAGGGACCCCTAATCTTATAACCACCAAGCACTTCTCGTTGAATCTTGTTTACAATATTCTGGCATTTCTTGTAAATATGCATTTGTAAGGAGTCATTAAGGGTCAAGAAGCATTCATGTAGATTTGCAAATGTACCACGAGCTACAAGGTGGTCACACTCCATCTCGCCAAACTTAATGCCACCAAATCTCTTACGGTTTGTACTGACTATCTCGCGAGTGTGTGGATAGGTTTAGTGTTTCTAAATTTCACTTTGTCTTCAACTATATGGATCAATCACTGGTAAAATGTTGAACCTATAAAGATGGGAGAATGAACCATTTCACTAGTATTCCTATGTGTAGACCTTCTCATTTCTCCATCACGAGAATCCAACCTTATGAAACTGCTTTATGATTGCTTAAACTGATAGAGTGGAGATAAGAATGGCATATTTCATCGAGCCACCACAAACAATTCCTGTTAACTTGAAGGAAAAACATATAGGTTTGTAACAATCTTAAGAACTATTCCTTGTATTGTGGAAGGGTAGTCCTCTTAGGATTGCAAAAAAAAGGAGCATATTTTGCCCTTACATGTTAGGGAGCTTATCTTCAGTACATGGGAGGTGATCCTAGCATAATCCTTTCCTTCATCATTGGAAGTTAAAACAACCTTCTGGACCTTACCTCTTTTAGTGTGTATTAGTCTTGTGCCATGTTCGGTGTCTGTATTTCTCAGGATTTATCAATGCCACTCTAGGTCCAAGCAAAGATTCTTTTTTTCTTTCTTTTCATTTTTATTCTTTTTACTCTCTCTTTTTTTTTTCAAACTTGACTTCAAGAGTCATAATGGATGTATTCAAGCTATCTTTTCCTTAAGGTTAAATGAAAACTTGTACTTGTTGAATTAATGCCTTATAAATGCTATGATTATTACCATGCATGATGCAAATAAATAAGATATTGCAAGTATAAAGAAGACTTATGTAATTAAGATATCAAAAGAAAAGTTCATTATTCAAAGACACTTATTAAGGCATCAAGAAAACATCTAGATCTATAATGCCCCTATGGTTACTTAAGCAGCATTGTAGCCTCTTTGCCTCTCTTCGGGGTCTAAGATCTACTTGCTATCGATGAGGTCCTGGATCTTATACCTAAAAATACAACAATCATCTGTCAGATGGCTAGTGTGTTGGTGGAAAGCACAAAATTGGTCTAACTTGTTACTAGGCTTGCCATAATCTTTAACGGGCTTGTACGATAGAGGCCATAGCTTCTCTTCTTTCACTATCCACTTAAAGCCTTACTGATGTGACCTTAGCAAGTGTACTGAATTAGCAAGTAATATAGGATGTTAAAGTTAAGACCCACGAATATCATACCAAAGTAATTATAGCTACAAGCAATGAAAATTAAATGTATGCTAAAGAATTCTTAGATTTTTATGTGATTATACTTTCAACTAAAAAAATGCAGAAAAATGAATAAATAAAATAAACTTATAGGAAATTTACTATAAATTAATCAAGTAAAAATATAACAAGCTGAAAATCAATATAACTAAAAGTGTTGTTTAGGTTCACTCATACTCCCCATACCCTAATGTGAATTTAATAAATCTTAAGTTATATAGATGAATCAGGATAACACTCTATACCCAAGCTTCCCATTCCAAAGCAAGTTATATATTCTAATCATAAAGCATCCCATTCCGAAGTAAGTCCTATGATTAGCCTATGCATTGGTCTAACATCCTAGGTTTAGGTTTTTTTCCCATTTTGGAGCCAAACAACCCAAACCCATCCATTTTACTCCAAACTCTAGTTCTAAAACCAAAACACTTGTAACTTATCAAGTCCCATTCTGGAGCAATCTCAAAATTATAGCAATCATGATAGAAAAATAGAGATAAATACATTCATGGCATTCAATATTAAACCAAAATACCTAATCCAAACAATATGATAAAACCATCCATTGAACTCAGATAAATTAATCAAAACATCAAAACCCCATAAAATATTAATAAAGAACCAGCAAAAATGAACCATTATCTATATATAAATTCAAATATGTTCCACATTCACATTAGATATTGGAAATTCGAAGTTCCCCCAAACAACTAGGTAACTACTCACTATCCATTATAAAAGAAAGAGGAAAAAGGAAAGAGTAAATCCAAAACTTCATGTTGAGGATGAACACCCAGCTAAACCTCAGTCTTCTTCTCCAATCAACAAATAGAAAAATAAGCTCCAAGATGAAAATCAAAAATCTAATCTCTAGCACCCTTATCCTATAATCTATATATATCACTTTATCCATCTCATTACACATGTATTACTATGCAACAAAAATATATACCAACTATATAGAGAACTGATATTCATACTTATACCATAAGAGTGTGATACTATTAAGACTTCACAATATACATTAAAGTCTCTTTACAAAATATAACAACTGATTAACATCTTACAAAATAGTTGTACTTTTACAAGATTTCCAACACAACATAAAACCCTCAAAATACAAAAAAAAAACCAACCCAAAAGAAGACTATATACTTTATAATCTTCAAAGACTTGTGTTGGCCAACCTGCTATAGATATCAGTCATGCGAGAAAGTCCTAGCCTTGCAACCTACACGGATGAAAACACCCGTGCTAAGCTATAAAGCTTAGCGGGGAACTAAATCATGATAACGATCACTCATAGTGATCGTCAACAAGAACACAACATGCCTCAAATATAACAATGATTTATTTTAAGAAATGAAAGAAATTAAACGTTTACATGCAATTATATAAATCATAAATTTCAACAGTAAAATTTTGCGTTGACGTTCCATTCACCATATATAATCATACAAGTTCCAACATCCTTTGGACTTAAGTTCAACCATTGATAATATTATTATTTTATTAATCAATGCTTGATCATAAGAGTATAGTTATCTATTCCTAATTTCATAAACAATCTTCATAGACACTGAAATTATCTTATATTTATTCTTGTATGTCTTGGATATATACATACATTAGAATTATATAAGAAAACAACACTTCCAATTACTATGAGATTATTATATTACTATAGGCTTACTTTATATTCCCACAAGTTATTCATGTTATAACATACTAGATGTATCATAAGAATAAGCCTACCAACCAAACATAACAAATACACGTTAAAGAATGTGTACATGCAAGAATGTGAACACATATATAAACATAGGAAAACACGTATTTCAAAAACAATAGGTGTTATAGCATAATTCATATGTTGTCATACATATAAAAATAAAGGATATATACATAGAGAGCATTTAACAATTAGCATGAATTTTTTATACTAGCAGTATAGATACATATACTATTGGGCATTCTTTTAGATATGGGTTTTGTATGCAACAAAAGGAGTTTCATATGTAGAATAGTATAAATTCAACTAAGAATTTGCATGCCTTATTAAACTTTTTCTGAACTTTTGATAATAAAGCCTATACTATTCTAAAGAGGTGGATAATGGGTTATACTATAGCATCCGAAGGTACAAAACTGTTGATTATGACGGTGGCACCTGAAGGTAAACAAAAGATACCCGGAGGTATTAAACGGTGATCCCTTGTAGGGATAAAACTGTATGATAAATCGGTGGACCCAAATGGGGTCAAACAAATAACATGGACCGATCAAGCGGACCCAAGCGGGGTCAGCTACAACCTACACGAGGGTTGTTTAAATAAACTCTAACTTTTAAACCCAATCAGGGTCACTGTAACTTTTAATTTCAAGTGGACCTAAACTGGTTAAAACTGTTCAGAAGCAGCTGCAAGGTACCCTTATAGGCATGCCTACCTATCCACTTCCTAGACTCAATGCAGGCAGTAAAATCTCTTTACGTTATCTTTTCTTTATTCATTCATATACATTTATACACATGTATACTCTTATATAACTATGTACAAGGTAATCATATACATATTGATGTTCATACATATATATTCATGTATATATATACGAGCATGGTGTCATAGATATAAACGTATAAATTTTCTATAAACATGTTATCTCGAGCACAATTAAGTATTACTACTCTTTAATTACAAGGAATGTATCTCCTTATGAACAACATTTATCATCATATTATATTGAGTGTCTTTACTCACAATATACCTAATTATATTTTATTATTATTACACTAAAATATAATTAAATGCAAATGCATGTACATATCTATGTTATGATTAAATAAAGACATATTTAGACATTTCACTTTAAACATATTCTTTGAATTATTACTCTAAAACATCTTTCAAAATTCAAACCCAAACATGTAAGATCATATTATATATATACATATGTTTATATGTTCACATATAACCTACAAATCACATTACTTCTTTATACAAGTAAAGTTGACATTTCAAACTATAAGTATCATAGTAACTTGAAGAGATCAATAAAAAATCGTGTATAATCATTTAGACATTTACATATATATACATTTATGTAATCATATGATAGTCTTATATTATAAACTTTCATTTATCCTATTTAAACATTTCTTAACTTCATATTATACATGCATGCATCAAATAAACATTTACTCCATTATTAAAAATATGTACATGAAAGCATAATTGCACACAACAACCATGTACATAAGTTTGATCACATATGAATATTTTTATATCATTACCAACAATCCTTACTTACGTACAAATATAATTATATGTAAACCTTTATCAACAATCATATTACATGCCATACTTAATTCAATGTGCTTCCATGTAACTATGAATTTATTATAACATGTAGTTAAGCTATACATATGTAATCATAACTTGATTTACATCCTTAGATACATGTATTTTTATGTTAGAAATTGCTTAATGATAATTGAGCATATATCATCATAATATATATACTTTAATATGTTACCCATAAGGCATTACATGTAAACATGGTCATACTATTGTATTATTTTTTTTCATAGTATAGGTACATGTTAAAATATACACTTACTCATCATAAGAGTACATATATACATTAACCTTGCATATAACAATTATGTACAAATTTAATCACAAATATATGTTAGATATATTCATCACTAGGTCTTACCTATGTACACGTGTGAATGTATATGTATACATATAATCTTGTATTAATAGTCATATTACATGCCCTATCTAATTCATTTTGTAATCACATAAACACATTTTTAACTCAATTAATTAAAAACCATAGGATAAAGTACATTAAAAATCTGCACAGGGCAGCATTCTAGACTCAACTTCTGAGCCACAAATGAATTTGCAAATGTCATTTTTAGGCTAAATTATCTTCTACAATATTATTCTTCTATGTGTCTAGTTTCCATAAAATCAAAATTCACCTTAATATCTGACCTATAGCTCGAGATATTTGAGAAATACTATAGGCTGTTCATAGAACCGAAACAGTGTTATCTGTCACTTATAAAACTTCATAGCACAAAATCAAAAGGGATTTAGACCAGAATTTCTTCATAAAAAACGTACTCCTAGGTATCTAGTTTACCCAGAATTTTACAGCATAAGATTTTGACTTCTCTACTAATACTTATTCCCAAAATACCAACATCTGCACCTTAACAGTACAAACAGATTCAATGAATTTCATGCTAATTATTTGACATACTTAGAAATAAAATTAGGCATTACTTCCTTCATATAAAATGTATATTTATGAGTCTAGTTTGAATATAAATTAATTTCATGTCATTCTGATCATTTTACATACAGATATCTCAATTTTTCCCCAACCTGGTCCAGAATCCAAAATTTGTAGTTCTCTCAAATTCAATAAATCATAAAAAATATCTAGAGGAGAATTGAAGGTAGGTTCCTTCTTCAATTTTGTAGTAAAATGTCTTATATAACTACAGAAATTTGATTTGTTACATTTTGAGGTCTCTATTTTGACTTACACTAAAATTTCTGTGACTAGGTCAAAGGAATCACACTGTAACTTCATATGCATTTCTTATCTTGTATTCTCTTTAATTTACTCAAGATTTCAAGTCAACCACAACATGTTCCAGCAGATAATTTCACATGCAATATGAACAGTCCTAAGTTCCCATACATCATCATTTAATTAAAATTCCAGCACCTTACTCTACCATTACCTCATCAAAATGAAAAGAAGAAGGAGAAGAAGGAGATGTCATTTAATTGTAGTTATTACCTTAATTTGATGCACAATTTCTCTTGATTAATCATCACATGCAAGAATTTCTTCTTTGGTTTCTTTAAGAGATTAACCATGAACACATGAGAGAGCAAAGAAGAATTTCTGTAATCTCACTCTCTAAATGCCGTCCCTCTCTCCCATATCTTCTCTTTCATGTGAAATATAATATATATATAGTGGCAAGGTAAATTTCTTTCTTGGTCCCTCAAGATTTTGCATGTCCTATAAATAACCCACACCTTTTTGCATGTTATAAAGTGATCCCTCCATTTCTTGCATGTTATAAATTAACCTATTTATTTATTCTTTCTCTTAAATTAACCTCTCAATTATTCATTTATTCACATTTTCCCCTAAAGATGCCGTATTTACAAATTTACCCCAAATTAATACTTTTTACTTCAATTACACCCTTGAGTATTATTAAACAAACAATAATAATTTAATTATAACCTTATAAAATTCATACCATATAATTTACACATTTATCACATAATTAATGATAACTTATTAACATTTTTGCCCCAATTAATGTCTTAACTCTTAATAATTCATCCAATAATGCTCAATTATACTTTAATAACATGTAATTACCCTTGAATTCTACTAGGGCCTATTTTGGGTCATTACATAATCTATATTTTTGTGTGTTTAATCTCTATCTTTGTGTAAATATATTCTATTTTCAAGTATAAATCTATAAACTACGTATAAAAATTAAAGAATGAAAGAACAAAAGCAAGGAAAAATTTTGAATCTGAAAATTTCCCAAAGTATCTGCCAAATGGCAAAATTGGCTCATATAATCCTGATAGGGTCACGGTCAGTACTTATTTCTTTCTGATTGTGACATGCTAAAAATCTACTTTCGAATTGAGATGGGTTCCGATTAGTACCAAAAACTTATTGACTGTGACATGCCATTTCATTGCATTCTGTACTGAAGGCTGGTTACCTCATGTTCATTATCAAATTATTGCTGACCATGAGGTTCTTCTCATCTCAGCTCTGGACTGAAGAATGACTATGTCATGGTGACTATGAAATCCTTGCTGATCATGACATGATTAAATTCTGCATTTTGATAGAAAGCATTATATCATGGTTAACAACAATTACTACTAACCGTGAGGTAGTTGAAAAATCTAAAATTTAGCATAGAATACCATCAAAAGATCTCTAATAGGTATAAAAGATAAGATTGGCTATATTTGAATAGAATTTATTGAAACTAACCAAAACTAAAGCAACAAACACTGAAAAGACATTAAAATTAGACTGAAAATAACTAAAAACTAAACACTGAACTGGAGTTATCACTTACCCAAGTTATAATATTATCTCTGAGTCACTACAGCTTTTAACACTTCTCTTATTCCTTGGGTTTGTTGCCATTGTCATTGTGACCCCTATGGCTCTGATTGCTCATCTTCTTTACCAGGTACTCTTCCTTACCTTCGATGGCAATATCCTTGAGGAATTCCTAATCTTTTAGCCCTTTCATTTTTAGAATCTCTTAGGGGTGGGCTAGGATTCCTGATGAATAATCTTATTTGATCAACCATATCAGGCTTTTTCTTCATCACCATAATCCTATTCCTCTATCGAATTAGGTATTCATGGAAAGACTCACCATATTTATGCTAAAGTAGCTCCAAATCCTTTAATGCAACTTTCATATAAGTGTTGCAATCATATTACTTAAGGAATTCTTCAATTAGGAGGTCCCAATCCTCTTTGGTTTAGTGGTCTAACCTATAACAACCCCAAATTTGCATATGTCATACATAGCATGTTGTTAAGTATGATTAATTACTCTAAGATAGATTTCAGAGTGATCGGGATTGAATAGGAAAAAAATTAAAAAGAGTATAGGGTTAAATGTGTCCGAGCCAGAAAAATCCGAGGATGGGTGACCCGACAGGCAATGTGAGCCAATAATAGATTATGGAAGTGCATGTTAAACGGAGTCTAATGGTATAATTTGAGAAGAAATTGAGGTCAAATAGGCCTCTGAAAGGACAAATAAAAAAAATTTCACGGATCGGCAAAGGTTTGACCAAAACTTTGACTGCACATTCAGGGACTCTAATGACATCTAATGGATTTCATATTTTACACACATGTTACTAATAGTGTAAGCACACTCAGGGAACATAAAAAGGACAATTTTGGTCGTTTTGGAATTTTGGGTTACGGAAATGGCTGCACAGGCCATCGAAGCTAAAAGTATATCGAAATGATGTCAGAATGAGCTAAAATGTTTACCATATATTTTTTAATATATACTGACACTCGGGGTAAAATTTTAGGGCAATCCAACATCAGGAACAAAAATTCATATTTTAGGGTGGAAAATCGAGATTAGGTCATTTAGAGGGTCAAATATGGGAATTTGACCCTAAGAAGACAGATGGATTACTAATATGGAGTTATGAATAGGTGTGAGTGAGCTTAGACTAGTAGGGTGAGCCGAAGTACATGAATGAGTGACAAATGGCTAAATTTGAAGCCTTTAGACTCAATAGCAAAAGAAAGAATCTTGGCCCTTCCTTTTGCATATAAATAGCTCATCATATGGAGATTAGAGACATCTAGAAGTTTCTCAAAAATTGCAGCATCTTCTCCCTCTTTCCCTCAAAAATTTGAACCCCTTTTTTCTCTCTCTTCTTTCCATTTATTCTTCACTTCAAGCTTTCTTTCTCTAAATCTCTAGCCTTAATTGCAACATAATTCTCAAAATTGTATCCTCTTTCACTTAGAAGAGGGCTTGCATTAAGAAGATACCAAGAAACTAAGGAATTAAAGTAAAATCCCTAAAGTGTACTTTTAAGATTTCATGAGTTATAGGTAAAATTTGATTGAGAAATTGTATAGGCATGTAGAATAGGACTAGATAATTATAGTAGTAGCTTTAAATTTCTAAAAATGATGAACTAAACTTGTGTTTTGTTTCCTTCCAAATTCGGCCAAAAGAAGATAACAAAGGGGAAGGCCAAAACCAAGGAGGAAAAGAAAAAATAAAGAAGAATAGGTGGAAATCAACTCAAAGTAAGGCTAGTGGATACAATTTACAATTAATTTTATTTATTTTCATGAATTTCCCTAAATTTTTACATTACGTAATAAGGTAAAATAGTGTAAATTGATGAAATAAATTGATGTAACTTGATAAAATGATAGAATAACCTAATATAAACTTGAATAAGTGAAGAAAACCAAGTGAACCCTAAGTGGCCAAATGGTATACATTGAATAAATGTAAAGTATGTTAATGTTAAATGGAACATTTAGTGTTAATTGGACAATATAAGGTATGAGGAAGACATAAGACTTGATGAAAGAGAAAAATAATAAATGTATATGAATATGTATAAGTGTACATAATGATGGAAGTTTATGATACTTGAGAATTTGTGTGCAAATTAAGTATATTATGATATAATGATGCTTAAATGGATTTAGTAACATGTATGACATAAAAAGGAAGGATAAAATATTATGTGGGTGAAAAATTTTCAAGAGGCCGAATGGAATACATAAGGATAATGGCATGTTTTGGCTTTGCTTTTGTGATATTATGTGTGTATATGGGAAATGTACAATTAATAAGCTTAAAGGAACGAAAATTAACTCATGAAATGTTAATATAAGGTAATTAGTATGTATAATAGTGTACAATTAATATGAAGTATAAAAATGAAATGAATTATTATGCCCTTAGTGTCAGTGGGTAACCCAGGACCCTAGGATAGTATGGCTAGCCATAGGGACACTTACCCTGTGGTGTTCTATTACTATATCGCCATTTACTGCTACTATACTGGGAAATACTGATTATATTATTAACTGGCTAACTACTGATACATTGGCGAGTAGCCGCATACCCCCAAATGGTATGGACACTCCCACCTACTAGATTTGCTTATCCGATTCGTGTTTTTCCTACTGTCATCAACTAGAGGTAAAATGGTAATTTTGTGTAAAATTGTGTAAAAATGATAATTACAACTTTAGAAATGTTAAAAATATGAACAAAAAATGAATTAAGATGAAAAATGAGTCATATATGCTAAATAAGGGCAAAAAATGTAATTACACAATAAATCGGGCACAAAATGGTCAATTAAAGGTGAAAATACGATTAAAATGGTTAAAATGGTCAATTTGATTAAGAAAGGGCAAAATCATAATTTAGGAAAAATTATAGGGACTAAATCATAATTTTTCACTTAAAGCAAAACTGACAACGACGAAAAGGTAATTCATACAATTAAAGTTAAATAGGAGTCAAAGGAAGTTAACCAAGTTAAAATTTGAGTTAAATTGGTTAAAATGGAAAAATTCAACTTTAATGGTCAAATATGGGTCAAAATTGGAAAAGCCAAACCTTAAGGGTACTATTGTAATTTTTCTCCTGAATTGGGAAAATTGTGAAATTAAATAAGAAAGGTAATTTTTGAAATAATTAGAAGAAAAATCTGATATAAAAAGATTAAATTGGGAATTTATTTATTTAGGAGAATTTAATTGGAATAATATTGAATTAATTAAATTAAGTGAATAAAATAAATTGAGTGAAATTTTATGTAAATGTATCCACCACTAAGCGACTATGTTGCTTAGCGTATAGTTTATTGTGATTGCGCACAGGGACCGGTACCACAGAGCCAACAACTGAAGAGATTATTGTAGTATGTAACTAGAGAAAAAGTCTTTTGATTCTGTTATGTAATTATATGTAAACATTATGATAGTTATGAGAATTTTTGTAATCGGTGTGCAATATTAATATTTGTGAATTTGATAGATGTTATGAATGGATATAATGTGAAGTATGTGTGGATATGAATGACTGTGAATATGTATAATGAAATGAAATTATAGAAGTGTTGTGTGTTGTTGATTGGAGTTTCGGAGTAGGAGGAAATTATATTGGGAGTGTAATTTGAATTTTTACAGGTTTGGGTAGCACAATAATTAAGCCATCATGCTACTAGAATTTTATTCAATAGAATAGTATCTTAATTATAACAGGAATATTAATAAGATAATACGAACTAAGAGAAATGTATAGAGGGTGTTACATTAAATGATATCAAAGTCTAGTTTAGGTGATCATAAGATTGGAGTCAATATGTGAGAAACTGATTGGGGAAGAATGAATGGGTATATAATATGTGTACATGCCACGTTATTGTAATATAAATTCTGGAGTTTGAATCTTACCTATCCCTTATACATTTCAGTATTGGCCATGGCTTCCAGATCCTGGTAGATTGTTAAGTTGCGAACAATGCTGAGAGTGAGGCTTCTGCGAGCCCAAAGACAATAGAGTCGATCCCGAACACTAGATCGTAGCAGGCCTCCCAGAACACTCCTGCACCAGTGCATCATGGTACTCCACCTCCTGCACTAGCTGACCTTATATGGATGGTGGCAAAGTATTTCTAGAGATTTCAGCCTCAGCAGCAAGCACCACCCCCGCCATCCAGAAGATCTATACTGGAGCAGTTAAAAAGATTGGGTATAGAGGACTTTTATGGTGGAGAGCTGATTACAGCCATGCAAGCAGAATAATGGCTTAACAAGATAGAGAAACTATTTGAAATCACTCACAACGTGCCAAAAGAAAAGCTTGAGGGAGTAGTTGCACTATTTTAGGGACAGGTTTACATTTGGTAGGACACAGTCAGACGCCATATCCCATCAGAGCAGGTTGCCTAGGACTACTTCTATCAGCAACTCTAAGACAAGTACATGAGCAAAGAGTACTTGAGATCTATAAAGGAGGCTTTTTGGCAATTATGCCAGGGTACTCGGACAGTCCAGGAATATGACTGAAAATTTGAGAGACTCAGCTTTTATATGAGGGATTACAGGTTTCCTCCAGAAAATATATGCCAGTTGTTTGAGAGAGGCCTCCACAACGATTTGAAAAATATTCTAGCAGTATGAGAGTATACAAATAGAAAGGAGCTAGTAGATGCAGCTATTAAAATGGGGACTGTTCAGCATGAGGAAGTGAGTAAGTAGGGCAGATTTCAGCAAAGGAGGAGACCAATTTTAGGGGCTTCAGGTAATGGATCTAGTAAAAGAGCCAGGGGTTCTACTGCAGCTCCCCTTCAAGACTTTCCAGTTAGTCCATCAGCTAGTCAGTGTACCACAGTATGGGCGCCCTCTTCTGCAGCATCAGTGGGTAACACCCTTAGAGGCCAAAGTTCCAGTAGACCTGAGATACCAATTTCTGACCATTGTAGGCACCGACATTCGGGTGATTGCTGGAGGTTGACTTGGATGTCTTTGAGGTATGGATCTCGAGAGCACTTAGTGAGAGATTACCCTAAAGTATAGACATAGGCCACTACACCAGCTGAATGGACTTCTACAAGCAGACAGGGTGCTCCTTCAGCCTAAGGTAAAGGTAAAGGCAAATCCAGTGGGGTTACATCAAGTCGAGGTAGTGCTCCAGCTCCAAACAGGCCACCTTTAGCCAGGACTTATGTAGTCAGAGGTTGGGAGGACCAGGATGCACCAAATGTGATTATAGGTAAATTTTATCTATTTGATGATGTTGTTTGTGCACTGATATATCCCGGGTCTACACATTCATATTTGAGCACCAAAGTTGCACAAGGAAAGGGATTAGAAAAAGTACAGCTAGATCAAGATATTCTAGTGAGTAATCCTTTGCGTCACAATGTGCTTGTGAATAAGGTTTATGGGGATTGTCCTATCCAGATACAGTAGGCTACTTGCCCTGCAAATCTGATCGAACTTCCATTCCATGAGTTCGATGTTATCTTGGAGATGGATTGGCTTCATGAACATCGGGTGATTGTTGGTTCTCGCTTAAAAAGAACCACATTGAAAACCTCAAAAGATCAAGAAATTGTGGTTGTAGGGGAATGATCCAACTTCTGATGCAATGTTATCTCAGCCACTACAGCACACAAGTGTATCAAAAAAGGGTGTACAGCTTATTTGTCTTTTGTTACTGAATTTGAAGCCTAGAAATCACAAGTTGGTGATGTGCCCACAATTAAAGACTTCCCTGATGTCTTTTCTGATAATTTACAAGGATTACCTCCAAAAAGAGAAATTGAATTCAGCATTGATGTGTTACCTGGTACTGCACCTATTGCTATGGATCCTTATCGTATGACACCAACTGAGTTGAAAGAACTGAAGATTCAGCTACAAGAACTGTTAGAAAAAATCTTCATCTTCCCGAATGTCTCTCCCTAGGGAGCTCTAGTACTGTTTGTGAAGAAGAAAGATGGATCTCTTAGATTATGCATCGACTACAGGTAAGTAAACAAAGTCACCATTAAGAATAAATATCCATTACCCCGAATCGACGATCTGTTTGATCAACTGAAGGGTGCTAGCATGTTTTCAAAGATTGACTTGAGATTGGGCTACTACCAGCTTGGAGTGAGAGAAGTAGACATTTCAAAGACTATTTTTCATACGAGATATGGGCATTTCGAGTTCATGGTTATGCCTTTTGGCCTTACTAATACACTGGCTGCTGTCATGGACTTGATGAATTGCATCTTCCACTCTTATCTGGATCATTTTGTGGTGGTGTTTATTGATGATATTTTAGTATATTCCAAGACATCAAAGGAGTATGATCAGCATCTAAGAATTGTACTGCAGACTCTGAGGGATAAGCAGCTATATGCTAAATTCAGTAAATGTGAGTTTTGGTTGAATGAATTTGCTTTCCTTGGTAATGTGATTTTAGCAAAAGGCATCAAAGTAGATCCCAAAAAGATTGAAGTCGTTCTTGATTGGAAGCCACCTAAAAATATTCGAAAAGTTTGAAGATTCCTTGGCTTAGTTGGGTATTATAGGCGGTTTGTAAAAGGATTCTCTATGATAGCCTCCCTACTTATCAAACTGCTACAAAAGAATGCCAGATTTGAGTGGACTGAAAATTGCCAGTAAAGTTTTGAGAAGTTAAAAAATATGTTGACCGAGGCTCCTGTGCTCACTCAACCCATTTCAGGTAAACCTTATGTTATTTATAGTGATGCTTCCAGGAACGGGTTAGGGTATGTACTTATGCAGGAAGGAAAGTTGGTGGTATGTGCTTCCAAACATCTAAAACCATATGAAAGAAACTATCCCACCCATGATTTGGAGTTGGTAACCATTGTATTTGCTTTGAAAATATGGAGACATTACTTGTATGGGGATAACTGGTATATCTATATTGACCATAAAAGCTTGAAATACCTGCCTAAGCAAAGAGAACTCAATCTACGACAGATGAGATGGCTGGAACTCATCAAAGACTATGACTGCTTGATTGGCTACCATCTTGGCAAAGCAAATATGATAGCTGATGCACTTAGCAGAAAACATTTAATGGTCCTACGAGTTATAAAGGTGAAATTAAATGTGACAAAAGACGGAGCACTTGTGGCTAAAATGCAAGTAAAACCAGATTGGCTTCAACAAGTAAAAGCTACTCAAAGGCAAGATGATAGGTTAGCCTCTATTATCTCTACGTAATTGCAAGCAGGTAAAAACTTCGAGTTTTCACTTGATTGTGATGATTGTCTGTATTACAAAGGTAGAATATGTGTACCCAATGATATAAAATTGAAGAAGAACACTCTGATAGAAGCTCACAGTAGCCCCTATACTATGTAGCCCGATAGTAACAAAATGTACCAGGAACTGAAGAAATCATCCTAGAATAGATTTCAGAGTGGTCGGGATTGAATAGGAAAAAAATGAAAAGAGTAAAGGTTAAATGTGCAAGAGCTAGGAAAACCCGGCAATGGGTGACCCAGCGGATAGTGTTAGCTAAAGATAGATTATGGAAGTACATGTTAAACAGAGTTTAGTGGTATAATTTGAGAAGAAATTGAGATCAAATAGGCCTCTGTAAAGACAAACAAAGAAAAATTTCACGGGTCAGTGTAGGTTTGACCAAAACTTTGATTGCACATTTGGGAACTCTAATGACCTCCAATGGGCTTCATATTTCACACACATGTTACTAATAGTGTAATCACACCCACAGAACTGAAAAATGGCAATTCTGGTAGTTCTGGAATTTTGTGTTTTTGAACGGCTACACAGGCCGTCGAAGCTAAACATATACTGAAATGATGTCAGAATGAGCTGAAATTTTTACCACATGTTTTTTAATATATACTAACACTTAGAGAAAAATTTCAAGGCAATCTAATATTGGGAACGTAAATTCATATTTTAGGGTGCAAAATTGAGATCGGATCATTTGAAGGGCTAAATCCAGGAATTTGACCTTAAGAATACACATGGATTACTAATATGGAGTTATGAATAGGTTTGAGTGAGCTTAGATTAGTAGGGTGAGCCTAGGTGCACGAATGAGTGATAAGTGGCTAAATTTGAAGCCTTTAGATTCAATAGTAAAAGATAGAATCTTGGCCCTTTCTTTTGCATATAAATAGCCTATCATATGGATATTAGAGATATCTGGAAGTATCTCAAAAACTATAGCATCTTCTCCCTTTCCTTCAAAAATTCGAACCCCTTTTTCTCTTTCTTCTTTCCATTTTTTCTTCACTTCAAGCATTCTTTCTCTAAATCTCCGGCCCTAATTGCAACCTAATACTCAAAATTTCATCCTCTTTCACTTAGAAGAGGGCTTGAATTAAGAAAAGGCCAAGAAACTAAGGATTTAAGGTAAATCCCCTAAAGTGCACTTTTGAGAGTTCATGAGCTTTAGGTAGAATTTGATTGAGAAATTTTATAGGCATGTAGAATAGGAATCGATAATTATAGTAGTAGCTTTAAATTCCTAGAAATGATGAACTAAACTTGTGTTTTGTTTCCTTCCAAATTCGACCAAAAGAAGATAACAAAGGGGAAGGCTAAAACAAAGGAGGAAAAGGAAAAAAAAAAAGAAGAATAGGTGGAAATCAACTCAAATTAAGGTTACTGGATACAATCTACATTTAATTTTATTTATTTTCATGAATTTCCCTAAATTTTTACATTACGTAACAAGGTATTATAGTGTAAATTGATGAAATAAATTGATATAACTTGGTAAAATGATAGAATAACCTAATATAAACTTGAATTAGTGAAGAAAACCAAGTGAACCCTAAGTGGCCAAATGGTATACATTGAATAAATGTAAAGTATGTTAATGTTAAATGGAACATTTAGTTGTAATTGGACAATATAAGGTATGAGGAAGACATTAGACTTGATGAAAGTGAAAAATAATAAATTTATATGAATATGTATAAGTGTGCATAATGATGAAAGTTTATGATTCTTGAGAATTTCTATGCAAATTAAGTATATTATGATATAATGATGCTTAAATAAATTTAGTAACATGTATGACATAAAAAGGAAGGATAAAATTTTTTATGGGTGAAAACTTTTCAAGAGGCCAAATGGAATACATAAGGATAATGGCATGTTTTGGCTTTGCTTTTGTGATATTATATATGTATATGGGAAATGTGCAATTAATAAGCTTAAAGGAACATAAATTAACTCATGAAAATGTTAATATAATGTAATTAGTATGTATAATAGTGTACAATTAATATAAAGTATAAAAATGTAATGATTTATTATGCCCTTAGTGTCAGTGGATAACCTAGGACCCTAGGATAGTATGGCTAATCATAGGGGCACTTACCGCTCGGTGTTCCGTTACTGTACTGCCATTTACTGCTACTGTATAGGGGAATACTGATTATATTGTTAGCCGGCTCACTACTGATACCATGGGGAGTAGCCGTATACCCCCAAGTGATATGAACACTCCCACCTACTGGATTTGCTTATTCGATTTGTGATTTTTTTACTATCGTCAACTAAGGGCAAAATGATAATTTTGTATAAAACTGTGTAAAAATGATAATTACTACTTTAGAAATGTTAAAAATATGAACAAAAAATGAACTAAGATGAAAAATGAGATATATATGCTAAATAAGGGCAAAAATATAATTACACAATAAATCGAGGATAAAATGGTCAATTAAAGGTGAAAATACTATTAAAATGATTAATTTGATTAAGAAAGGGAAAAATCATAACTTAGGAAAAATTATAGGGTCTAAATCGTAATTTTCCACTTAAACAAAAACTTACAAGGACTAAAAGATAATTTAAATTATTAAAGTTAAATTGGAGTCAAAGGAAGTTAACTAGATTAAAATTTGATTTAAATTGGTTAAAATGGAAAAAGTCAACTTTAATGGTTAAATATGGGTCAAAATTGAAAAAGTCAAACCTGAAGGTACTATTATAATTTTTCTCCTGAACTGGGGAAATTGTGCAATTAAATAAGAAAGGTAATTTTTGAAATAATTAGAAGAAAATCTGATATAAAAAGATTAAATTGGGAATTTATTTATTTAGGAGAATTTAATTGGAATAATAATGAATTAATTAAATTAAGTGAATAAAATAAATTGTGTGAAATTTATGTAAATGTATCCACCACTAAGCAACTATGTTGTTTAACGTGTAGTTTATTATGACTGCATGTAGGGATAGGTACCACAGAGCCAACACCTGAAAAGATTATTGTGGCATGTACCTAGAGAAAAAGTCTTTTGATTCAGTTATATAATTATATGTAATGAGAATTTTTGTAATCGAGCATGTAATATTAATATTTGTGAATTTGATATATGCTATGAATGGGTATAATGTGATGTATGTGTGAATATGAATGACTATGAATATGTATGATGAGATGGAATTATAGAAGTATCGTGTGTTATTGATTGGAGTTCGGGAGTGCGAGGAAATTATATTGGGAGTGTAATTTGAATTTTTACAGGTTTGGGTAGCATGATAATTAAGCCGTCATGCTGCCAAAATTTTATTCAATAGAATAATATCTTAATTATAGCAGGAATATTAATAAGATAATACAGACTAAGAGAAATGTATAGAGGGTATTACATAACCCATGGTACCAATCAACGGCTACCCTCACTAGGCTAAGATAGAAGTACTCTACCTTTTGCTTCTTTATCAGCATGGTTCCCTTCATCACAAGAGTATATTTCTTTATATGTGCTGAAAGGTCCGATGTACCATCAAATTTAGGCAACCCAGGTATCTCAAATCTTTAGGCCAACTGCTCTTCCCCATCTGAATCTTGGTCTTCGGGGTCAATCACCTTACTAGTTAACAGTAGGTAGGCCATCACCTCAATTTTCTCCTCTAACTTCTTGAGGCTAGAATCTTCAACCCTACAATATCTATCTTTTATCATCACTATTGGCTCATCCTCTTCCTTATGTTCTATACAGTCCTCTTTAGAAACATGCATTTTATCTCTTCTTTATTCTATGGGTAGAGCTCAAGGCATTGCCATCACTATCAAGATTGTGGCCCTAATAATGTTTGGCTCTATTTGGTCTGGGGCAGGAGTTATGGACTAAAGTTCGGCAAGTGGTGTTAACAACCCTCCAATTATGGCCAATATTCTTTCTTTAAACTCCTGGAACCTTCTATCCAAATAATCAGCCATCTCTATTTCTGGCATAGCTTCTAGACATCCTCTAAAGGTTTACCCAAACCGCCTAGATGAATAGTCTATGTTGGCTAAAAAATGAAGGGTTAGAATGATGCATGGTATGGTGAGGCATGTAAATTATATACATAATGTATGAGTCTGAATATGTTACATATATGATGTTCGAGGATGAAGTACATGGATTACATATCTACGATAATGACTTCATCATTAGAATGATACATGATGATGCATAATTTATAAGTGATGCATAAGGAAGGCATGCACAAGATGCATGGGTGCAATGTATGAGTATCATATGCATAAAATGTATCATGTATAAGTGAGGTATATGTATGGTGCATGGTATAGGCATGCGTACAATGCATAATATAAATATGATATATGACATATGTTTGGGGTCATATGATGTGCGAGTCAATCATCACAATGATGCGTGCATGTGCATGATATACATATGATACATGAAGTACAAATATACATATGGTGTATGGTGTGTGATACATATTAGATATGCATATGGTGTATAGTGTACATATGATGCATGACACATGTTAAGGGCATATACAATTCATGAGTCAATTATTACAATGATGGATGAATCAATTATTATAATGACGATGCATGTGTATGGTATATACATGATGTATGATTCATAAGTGTGTTAAGTATATATGCAATGTATGGCAAACATATGATGGATGATGTGCGAGTATAATAGGTATACTTACTATGTATAACATGGGTGTACATATGGCGCATGACATACATATGGTACATGGGAATGGTATGATGATACATGTGACTAATATGATGTTTGATTCAATAAATGCATGGCGATGCATGAATGATAAATGTGTGATGCATAATGCATGAGTATGTTAGGTGTCAACTGACCAGTGTCTAGCAAGTGTACTAGATCGGCTAGTAATATAGAAAAATATAAATTAAGATCTTGAATATCGTACCCAAGGGAACATGGATTGCTAAGTAAAATATCTATATTTGAGTGAAATTAATCTGAGATTATTCCCTAAATTTTTTATTTTCAAATACAAGAACTGAACTAAACTAAACGTAAACTAACAATAAAGCAAAATAAAAACCGAAATTAAAATAGCATAAATTAAAGACAATAACTGAACCAAATTCAACTGTTCTTTATCCCCCTCTTTAAAATTTTGTTGTCCTCAACAAATTTGAGCTTTGATGTATGTGGGAGCAACAACATTCATTGCTCATAAGGGCCACTATACAAGTCTCACCAAAACTTATGTTTCTCTAAAGAACTGGATGCTTAATTTTTTTGTGCCCTTTTAGGTGCCACTACATACACACAAAAATACAAGTTAAATTGAATGATAATTAAAGCTCATTGAATCATCTCAAAAAGAAACAAAGCAATGAAGCACCAATTATTTTTCATATGGATTTGCAATGATAGACGTAAGAAATAGATGAAAATTAAGTGCATAAGTGATAGGTTGAAAATAGAGAATGAAATGAAATTTATACAACGAATTAAAATTAAACAAATAGTTAAACTTAGCTTTTAAGGTATTTCACCGAGCATGTTGTGTACACAACTTTACTAAGATACAACTAATGCAATTTTAATTATCACAAACCCAAATTTATATCAACGTGATCTATTACACGCACCTAATTCAGCTATAGTCATAGAAAGCACAAAGAAGATCATAAACAATGCAAAACATCAAGCCAAAGTAACTACATATTTACATTTTATGTAAAAGAAATTAAGTAAATGGCAAAGAATTTAAATAGAAAATAAGGAAAAATTAAACTTACTTGATCAATTGATTGATTCACAATGAAGTTTTAACAGTTAATTGAAGCACTCGGTGGAGTGGATTTGCAAAAGGATAATGGAACGCACAAAACTAGGTGAAAAACTAATATTCGGTGGAGTGCGTGTGAGTGAATGAAGTAAGGAAGAAAAAATTGGCCTTTTAAGTGGTCATCACTCCACCAGGTGATGGCTTACTGAAAGGCCATGACACAATTTTTCAAAAATCAATTTTAAGTTTTTTTTTAACCCACTCAATGGGATAAAAACACACTCTACAGAGTAAGATTTCACTCAGTGGAGTGTGAATTTGCTCCACAAAGTTTTAGCTCATTGGACTGAAAAACAATTAAAACAAGCAAAATAACATCTACTAACTATTCTTTAACTGCCAAAACTGTACATACTCTTCAAAAATTCACCTAATTAACACCGAATAACCATTGCTCTCACCTTTAATTTAGATCAATCTACTTTTCTAAGTTAGGCTTTTAATTGTGCAAATTAAATCAAAATAAGTGCCACCTCCTACAAATTAAACTCCAATGTCTGTTAACCATCAAATTGCCTTGTTTTCACAGATTGTCCTACTAATAGAACATAGTTAAGCCTTGTTTTCAACCATAAATCTTAATTTCCCTTTTTTCATTCATGAAACACTTAAGCACTATACAATACTTACAAAGTATAACTCCCTTTAGGTTTAAATCAATTGTAATTCCCTTTTATTGACATCCCAAAATCAAATTGAGCTCTTTAATAATCCTAAAAGCACATGCTAATTTAAGTTATGACAATTAAGCATAAATTCATTAGAAGTAGCTTTTTTTCAACCTTTTATAAATTGACAAACACAAACACAATAAACTTAAGAAAACACAAAAAACATGCATTGAACTATAAAAATCTATTTAAACTAAATCTAGGATAGCATTTTATTAAAAATAAAACACAACTAATAAAAAAATTATGAAAATTTAAAGAGAAGGGTTAGAAAAGTTCTTGTTTATTGAGTCCTAGCTTGACTCATGTTACTCTCTGGAGGTTGATTTTGTGATCTAATTATAGGTCTTTTCGAAATTTTCTCCTCATTTTCTCCCCTCAGTTGAAGAAACTTGTCATAGTTTATCAAAGATAAAAACACCATATCTTCAATAAAATATGACTTCTCCTTTGGCTCATTTAGAACGAACTCTACCTACTCTTCTAGCCTAAATAAATCCTTTAAGTGGACTGAATCCAGTGTCTCGACTTGAGAATTTTTGCTTTCTTGCTCCTTTGGTAATAAATTCTCCATAAGAGGTTTTAATACACCTTTCAAATGATCACAAAATTTGTCTTCATACATTAATTGTTCTTTTTCTTCCTTATCCATCGTTAATGAATGATTTATTTCTTTCTTCTTACCACTATCACTTTGAAATTGCATTGAAACACTCAACAGTTCTAGTTTAGATTTCAACTATTTAATGCTCTTTTCTTGATCCCTTAGTAAATTTTCTTGATTTTTGATTGTCTCCTCTAGAGTCCTTAACTTCTCTTCTTGAATCCTTAATTTTTCCTCTCGAATCCTAAACTTTTCCTCTTGACTTCTTAATGTAGCCTCCAACTCCTCTTTTTCAGCAGAAAAATTCCTCTCCTTCCATCTTGAGTTTCAAAGATAATGGCCTCTTGCATGGGCCTTCATTTTTCTTTTTCAATCCAAAATTGCTTCTCCTTATTCATAAGCAAGTTAAGAAAAACTTGATTTTTGGAGTTACAAGCCTCTTTTGAATACTGCAATTCTTGATTCTCTCTCAATAATTCTTTCATTTGTGCACTTAAGGAATCATCAAAAGGTAATGCATAATGAGTTTGTGATTGTGCATGCAATAGCTTTATCTCTTCCCTTTCTCTTATTAAATCATTCATTTGTTATTTCAAAAGGAATAACTCATAGTTTTGGACATCATCTTGCATCATCTTGAAGAATGTCTCAAATTTTTCCTACAAAGAATAATCACCAAATTAAAAACAAAATAAAAAATAAAATCTCAGACTAACTCACTCAAATATATTAGACAAACAACATCGTTGTTTCCCAACAACGGCACTAAAAACTTAATCGGTGTCTAATAAGTGTACTAGATCGGCTAGTAATATAGGAAAATATAGATTAAGACCCTAAATATCATACCCAATGGAACATAGGTTGCTAAGTAAAATATCTATATTTGACTAAAATTAATCTGAGATTATTTCCCAAGTTTTTTATTTTAAAATACAAGAACTAAACTAAATGTAAACTAACAATAAAGCAAAATAAAAACTGAAATTAAACTAACATTAATTAAAGATAATAACTAAAACACTTCTACTGAAAGACTTTCTACTTAAATTTCTCATGCATATAACTTAGTTAAAGATAATGTAGTTGATTATGAAAATTGGTAATAAACTCAGATAACTTCTTAGAATATATTTCTAAGTATCAAATCCCCTTATTTAGAATGATTCAATACTCAGCATAAAAATCCAGTTATTGAACACCTAAATATTTGTCAGACCCTTTCTCAAGAAATCTTACTTCAATTCATTTTAAATTAACCTCTTCATAGATTTAATTCACCTAAAATCAATACACAGTTACCACATTTTTTAGAAAATAACCATGCATCAAATTAGACAAGCTAAACCATGAACATGCATACCTTAAGTCAATATTACAGTTGATCATTAACTATTTCTCAACAAATCAACAACCAAAATTAACATAACTCAAGATAAGGATTTTTGCTCAAGAATTAAGAAATAATAAATTGATATTTAATTAAAGGTCATTACATAAAGAAATATAAGGTTTCAAGTTCCCTCAGCAAAAGAAAATGACTACTCACTCATTGTCATAAAGTTTAAACAAAAATAAGATAAACTAACAAACTAAAAATTACGTAAAAAAAATAAAAACTCTCTAAATAAATCAATGAATAAATCTCTCTGTCTGTCTCTCTATTGATTCTCTCTGTGCATGTCTCTTGATGCTCCTTTTATAGCCTAAAAAAAGAGTTAAAATCAACTTCAACTTCCTACTTAAAACTTCCAATTGTAACACAAGCTTCCTTCTTAGCATAAGACTTTTTGTTCCATCAAAAGACTTCTTCTTTAGTGAAAAACAAAATCCAGTCATATATAGGAGTCGCTGGGATCAATGGAGTGGAAATTGAAACGACCGAGTTAGCTTGGTTGACCTTCCTTGCTCGATCGGTAAAGTGACTTTTCACTCTATCGATTCCTTTGTTCCAAAAGTCACTCCATAAAGTGACTAGGCTCTATACTAAATGATCAATAGCTCTTCTCTCTTAAAATCTTCCCAAAGCCAAAGTTACAATTAAGTCCTAGAAGTTTTCTTCTTTTTCTTCAATTAGGACCCTAAAAACACCAAAATACACAATTAAACAATTAAAACACCAATAAAGAAATTAACTCATAAACCCACTAAATTAACAAAAAAATAAAATAGAAATAAATTAAAAACACATTAATAATATAGTTACATTTTCACTTATCATCAATCACAACCATATACAAGCAAAAAATAACCTTCCAACCTTATTGCTCCCACGTAAGAGGTTGTGTGGTCTCTTTCCTAGGTGGGCTTAACCCATGGGTCAACTGAAGACCAGATGGATGTGTATGGTTCTTGGTGAAAAGCCAGTAGCATAATTCACCATACCTGTAGGATAATCTCTCTTAATTGAAAGCACAGGTGTATGGGTTTTGAACATTATGTATTTTAACAATTCAGACAAATCGAGTTAGACCTACCGAGGCATGGCAGCTTTTGATTAGTACCCTCCTAATTCATTTGAATTTGATCAACACATCATTGCCCACATAGCAAGCAAGACTTATTAAGGTCATACAACCTAAGTGAATTAGTTATTGTCATTGTATGGGCTGTAGTCGATTGATGAAACTTTAAAGCTACCCAAGCAAGGTCTCTACCAATAGATCTAGCTCATTACAAGAATAATAACTGATGGGTCACCATTTCATATACCAATTGGTATAAAACTTGGGTTGGTGGTTCTCCTTGACACCTCCCTACCTCGAGTAAATGTAGGGCATGCTTCAGGATAACATTGAGATTAAAAAAAGGATGCCTAACTTAATTCTAAGGCTTTAAGATGTATTCAATAAATGCAATTTTGAAAGGAGATAGGATTAATAATAAAAACCCAATTATAAATAATTTAACCAAGATACTTTAGGAGTAAAGTTTCTTAGTTCGTAGTGGAGTTACCACTATGATGCGCACCAGAGCCCATTCAATTCCAAAGGGGTTTTTAGAGGCCCGCTTTTAGGGTTTGAGACTGGATGAGGCTCAAAATAACACATATTCTTACCACTTCACAATAAATAGGAATTTAAGCCCAATTTATTGTTAATTGTCAACCTATAAAGGCATCCAATATGGACTCAAAGAGGCAGGTATCATAGAGTTACCACCCAACAAAATATTGGGAAATGAATCTCAATCTTTTGATGCCCAAATAGAGATTGGTGTTTGGAACATCTCTCTTACTTAGCACCTAAGTTAGGTGTTGTTTTATAATTGGGTTTTAAACATTAATCCACTCCCCCCTTTCACACGATACATACAAAAGTAAATAAGTAAACACGTCAAGCATACATGAAATCTATTAAATAAAATAAAGAATCCAACTTAAATTATTACATAAGAAAATTGTCTCATTGAAAAAGAATAAAATAAATGTCATACATAAAATAGAGAATTAATTAGATTGGGAACATTGGTTTCCCGATGCATATTTATAAAAAAAGGTAAAGAGTCTTTGTTAAGTTTTAAAAAACATGGGATGAGTGATCCTGATTTAATAAAATAAAAACTCCTTATTTTCTATGAGTTTTTGGGATAAAAACTGAACATTGATCCATTTGGTTAGAAAAAGCCAATTTAATTTTAGAAAATGGTTTTATGAATTTTTATGTTAACATGCAAAAAACAAAAAAAATCATTTTATTACTACCTATTATATTTCCAAAATAATAATACTTCCACATAATCAAATAATAAAGAAATAAATAAAAGTAATAAGTAAAATAAAATAAAATGACCAAAAGAGAATTACTATCTTCTATGCGAATTCTTTGAAGTATTCAGCCTCGAACTCCAAGAGTCCTAATGCAATAAAATAAATTGCTTAAAAATACACAAGGAAGATAAATGGTTAGTTTATGCTAAATAAAAATAGATAATAAAATGATAAATATTACAAAAAATGAATTCTAAAATGAAAACCACACATATAGAAAACTAAGATACATGAAACATAATTATAATATTATCCAAAAATATAACTAAATATGCAAATAAAATTAAATATGAAACATAATGCAAAAAGACATGAAAAGGATCCAAAAAAACATGTACAGATTGCCAAGGGAAGGCAAATAGGGCTGAGAGATAGGACGAAAAGGAAGTCTCATAACGTCTTATCTATCATTATGATAGACGGGTATCTGTGGGGCTTTCTTTCCATCTATCACTCGAGAATAGACAAGAAATGTAGAAAAATACTTCAAAATCAAAGTAAACTAATTCTTTACCTAAGTATGAATTCTTTCTACTTATAAAGCATGCAAAACTTATTATACACATTAAAAGCACGATTAAAACATGAAAGTAATTAAGTTAACAAAACAAATAGATTTACATTAAGAGTGAAATATGCATCAATGGAGAAATAGATCTAAATCATGTAATCCTATATATATCATCACATATAGAATATTATCATGGCATCACAAAGGTACAAAAGCAAAATCAACTAATTAACTAAAATCGAATCATGGCATAAAAATTAAAACTCAAATCAAATAAACTACATATTTAATGTCAAAATTAAGGGAAATAAAGAGAAAATCCCATAATATTACTCTCAGTTGCTTTTAAAAGGCTAGAGAATTATGCTTCAAGTTCCTTTCTAATTTATTTCCACGATTGATAAAAATGAAGAATATTTTTATTCTGTAAAAAAAAATAACTTTTCCAATAAAGAATGTAAAGATCTTTTCCATTTTTTGAAGAAATAAAAATTAGATTTTTTGTTCTCCAAAAAGACTGCCTCTAAAAATCAATAAGAAAAAACCCTTTCTTTTCTTAGCCACCCAAGAAGAAGAAGAAGAAGAAGAAGAAAGAAGTCCCCCTTAAACCCTAAGGTTTTTCCTATTTATTTTATGGAGTTTTTGAATCCTATTAAAAGACTTATTATTAAGGTTTAAAACCTTGATCTAATCCCTAAAGATCATATTAGATTTGAGATAAAAATCCCCTATTTCTAGCTTAAAATCTTGGGAAGTAAATCTGAAAATCATGCAAAAGATAAGCAGGGCGTCTATCATAGGGTGTCTATCGCTGGGTGTCTATCATAGATGGACAATGACAGACGAGAAGGGCCTCTATTATAGAATGTCTATCACAAATGGGTAGTGCCTATCTATCAACGAAAAAATGTGATTTTCTCTTTTAGCTCCGAAAAAATGAAAAAGGACAAAATCCAATAAAAACCTAAAAAAACTTTATGGAAAATAAGGATAAGTAACACCGTAAAATTTTATCTGACATGTATAGTATAGTATGGAGCATGAACAATAATCTTGGGATAGTTTTTGGTATGATTACAGTAGTATAGTACAGTAAAATTTATAAGTGCTTAAATGTTAAACGTACGCAACTCATGGTAGTACTAGGATGGATTGTGACACCCTAATTCTCTCATCCTAACGATATCAATAATTTAACTGTTTAATCATGCATCACTATTCTAACAAATAGAAAACCTTACTATAAGGATTGTCTTATACAAAAGCTTAACTCAACATATATATAAAAAATTTAAGGTATCATACTTAATTATATAAGAGTCCTTTAACAATATTACAATTCTACATATACAAAATAACTGTACTTATATAAGATTTCCAACACAAAATAAAAACCTCAAAATAAAAAAAGAAACCAAAAAGAAGACTATATACTTTTCAATCTTTAGTGACTTATGTTGGCCAACGTACGGCAGATATCAACCCTAAGATGAACTTTTATCTCCGTAACCTACATGGATGAAACACATGTGGTAAGCTATAAAGCTTAGTAGGGAACTTAAATCATGATAAACGACCACTCACAGTAATCATCAACAAGCACACATCATGCCTCAATTATAACAATGATTTATTTTAAGAAATGAATAAAATTCAAAATTTATATCCACTTATGGAAATCATAAAGCTCAACTATAAAAATTTACATTGATGCTTCATTCACCGTATATAATCATGTAAGCTCCAACATCCTATGGTCTTAAATTTAACTATGTATCATATGATTAGTTTCTTAATTGATGTTAAATCATAAAAGCATAATTATCTATTATCGAACTCATATACAATCTCCATATATATTGAAATTATCTTTTCATTTATTCTTGTCTGTCTTTATTATACACACATTAGAATTATCTATCAAGTCGACACACCTAATACCATGAGATTATTATATTATTTAAGGCTTACTTTATAATGTGTAAAATTACTCATATTTCAACGTATTAGGTATATCATAAAAAAAAAGCCTATTAATCAAGCATATCAATTATACATCATCACCAGACTATTCTTATATACCAAGATCATGGGTTTAAGATTTGCATACTTTGAACCACAATAACAAATACATATCATTAGATATGCACATACCAACATTACGAGCACATATAGATATAACCATATAAAAACATTACAAGGAATGGGTGTTACTGTATAACTCTTATATTCCTTAATATGGAAAAATGCTTATGTAATTATGGCAATTATTATGTTCATTCAATAATAAAATACCCTTTACCCTAACATAAGTTTCTTCATAAATCGCACATTGTAATCAAAGCATTAATACAATGCAAGTTCATCATTTAACAAGCTAACATGTATTTTTTATACTAATAATATTACTTACATACTTTTACTATGTGGTCTTCTTATAGATGCACGTTCTATTTAGAATGAAATAAATTCTATATGTAAAATAGTATGAAGTCAATTAAGAACTTTCATACTTTATGAAACTTTAAATTAATCATTAAACCTTTCTTAACCTCTGTAATTAAGTCGGCATTATTCTAAAGAAGTGGATAAATGGGGTCAATATAGAGATCCCGAAGGACAATTAATGAACCTAAAAGGGTCAATATAGAGGTCCCAAAGGACAAATAATGAACCCAAAAGGGTCTATATAGAGGTCCCAAAGGACAAACAATGAACCCAAAAGGGTCAATATAGAATATGGGATCCAAATAGGGTTAAACAAATAACTTGAACCAGTCAAACGGATCCAAATGGGGTCGGCTACAACCCAAATAGGATTGTTCAAATCAACGTTAACTTTTAAATCCAAATAGGATCGCAATAACTTTTAATTTCAAATTGACCCAAATGGGTCGAAATTGTTCTGAAGCAGCTGTAAGGTACCCTTATAGGCATACCTACCTATCCACATCGTAGAGTCAATGCAGGTAATTAAATCCCTTTGATTTATCTTTCTAATCACATACATATATTTATGTATATATATACAAGTATGTGCGGAGTTTCATATACCTGTTCATGTATAGACTTTATGTGAACATGATATCACAAACATATACGAGCATAAATAAGTTGTACTCTTGATCAATTCAAATGCATGTAGTTCATTCACATGTATGTGATAACGTTGCTTATCATCATGCTATCTTAAATTCCAATATTAAATTATTATATACATACATACTAATATTTCCAATTACTTCAAGATATATAGTAAAGTTTAGAATTATATATTGAGTATGCATATCTTTTTACACATTTTTCTATCATACTCATATAAGACATTCATAGGAATTATAGTTATATGGAGATAAATGTACACATGTATGTTATCATTATAATTGTGTATTTATACAATTCACTATGAAAATATGTTTTATATCATTAATCTTAAACATATTTCACCTAACAAGCACAGTCAATCAGCATAATATAACCAAGTAAAATTAATCATCCACATTTACATTTCAAGGTTGATGTCTAAAACTATAGTGTGTTAGTAAATCCATGAAATCGATATTAATTAGGTATATTCTTAAGCATATAATTGTTTGGGCACATATATATATACTATCTCATTTCAGCATCTTAATTATGTTCATGCAATTACAATTTATATGTATTTTACTATCCCAATTCAGCATATAGCATAATTATATATGCAGTGGATCATATATAAATATATAATAGTGCTATATTTATCAGCATATATTTTCAATTTTTTAAACATACATATATATGCACATTCAATTTGAGGTAATATAAATCATATGCATCCATATGGATAATTATGTATGTTCATATATACAACTTCCAGCATTCATGTATATGTATTTATATATATATATATATATATATATATATATATATATATATATATATATATATATATATATATATATATATATATTCATGTTTTCTTCTTCAATTATTAAACTCTATATACATTTTATGGCATCAAATTTCATTTATCATGCTTTAACATTTCATTATCAATTTCATAGTTGAATAATTGTATAAATAAAAATATACACTATCATTTGATTAAATATATATATAAGCATAATTTCACATAACCAATCATGTACATGTTTTTGAACATACATGTATATACATAACATTTCAATCAATTATTTTACATGTTGTTTGTAAATCAATGTATTTCCATGTATACATAAATTTAACAAAATAACATTTAGCATTAAACATTAAAAGTTCTTCCTTTAGAATTTTACACAGTGGCGAAATTTCAAATCCAAATTATATACAAGTTTTGACCTAGAAAACGTCATTTTTAGCAAAACTTTCCTTCTAAAAACATATTACCCTATGTTTCCAGTTTTTGGAACATCAAAAATCATTTCAATATCATCTCCAAAACTAAAGATATTATCATTTAACTGAATACTATTTTTATTGACAGTGTTGTATATAGGTCTGGAATCAAGCTAAAATTTGAAAATTTTAAGGACAGAATTAAGCTTTACTTTCTTCAAAAAAAATTATAGATTTAGAAGTCTATTTTTCATATAATTTAACCTCATAGAATTTCATTCACTATACAAGGAGATATATCATATTTTTTATATTTTATTCTAGAGCCAAAATCAACAACTCTCTTAAATTTTCAAGTAAATATTTCGATGACTTATAATCATATTTAGCTCTAGGTTACTTCTACAAACTTGTTTCTCTATCTCTCTAGCTTACATAGAATCAAATCTCACTCAATCATGACTTAAATACAAGAAGTTATGGTCAAAACATTGGAAACTGGTCAAAACCACCTATGCACTCAAAACAGTTCACTTGTACGAATTTTATGGGTTCCTTAACAATAGAATCAAGCCACGACTCCTTCTAATAAATTGTAGATAATTGAATATATTTTACCCATATTTTTGAATCACCTTAATCCAAGTCTACAACTCCAGATATTGGCAAAACAAGCAGCCTGGTTCACAAGAACCACATCCAGTTTTTCCTCAACATTCAAAAACATAATTTTCCTATTTAAAAGTCTCATTAACCCTAAACAAACTAATCAATTACCATTAAAATTAAGTAATCCAAACATAAACAATGATATCCACACACATGCATAAGAACAATTAGGAAATAAAAATCCCAAACCTGAAATTTCCTCCTTCTTCTACAAATATATTCTCCTTATTCTTCTTCTTTGAAATTATGATTTAAAAATCCTTTGATCGCCCACATGCAATTGATTTTTCCTTGTAGATCATTTAAGAGAGAAAAATAAGAAGCTTAGGAGAGAGAAGATGCCGCCCCAATCTAAGAACACAGCCACTCCCACCTTTACTCTCTGCTAAATGTGATCTTCCACTATATAAAAATGAAGAGAAAAGTTCCCTTAAAGTCCCTCAACAATTTGCTTGTAATGAAACTACGCTCTTCTAAATAATGTGTTAAAAAATTAACCCCACTTCCTTACTTCCTTTGACATTGGCCCCTAGATTATTAATCTCTTTTAATTGGACCCCAAATGAAAATTATTTTATTACATTTGGCCCTATTTTTTAATTATATCAAAATTGACCATTCAACCTTTCAGTTACACTCCATCTGATTTTTCTTTTGTTAAAATTGTACCCTAATTGACTTTTTTTATATTATAATTGACCCTTGAAATAAAATTTCATTTCAATTACACTCATAAATAAATAAATAATTTATCCTTCAATACACTAACTTATAATTTCATCTTAATTGACCACTTAGCTTTAATTTCTTTTCAATTATGCACTACTATACAAAAAATTTTAATTATCTCTTTACTCCTTTAACACTTAAGATCATCAATCCATTAGGTCTTAACTTATAATAATTCATCTAATTAAGCTTAATTTGACTTTAACAACATATTAATATTCTTGAATTCTACTAGGGCCTATTTTGGATTCTTACATGGGTGACCAAGTGAAAAGTTATATTTAACCACTATATGAGAAAACATGTATTAAATGGAGTCTGGTGGCATAATTTGAGGTGAAATTAAGATTGGATAGACTCTCAAACTAGACCATGAAAAATTTACCTAAACTATAAAAGGGTTGACCAAAACTTTGATCAACCCGAAAAATATTTCACAAGCCTTCAAAAATTATTCTATTTTCCTAGATATACTATAAATAATATTAATTAATATTTAAAAGTGAAAAATAATTTTTATGATAACTTTAAATTTTTAAATTTAGGACCAGTTGATTTTACCTTTAAAGTTAGAAGTATACCAAAACGATGTCAGAATAATCTAAAATTTTAGACACACATTCCTACATGTGTTTTTACACAAGGGAAAAAATTTAGAGTTTTCTAATGAGGAAAACATTGAAATCTAAAAAAAGGGAGAAATTTTAAGTTTTCGGATCGGACAAAAATATTTTGGTGCCCTGAAACCTATCAAAATGAACTTTGATTGATCTAAAATTTTAAAAAAATCTTAATTATAATATTTAGAAATTTTTAGAATAATTTTGATTGAAAAATAAAATAATGACGGATGAGCCAACGAGAAAGTGACAAGGGGCACAATTATATTCACATAAAGTGGTTTGATTTGTCCACTCTTTAAACCACTGATTTGGGGATAATTTTTGGGCAAAATATTCACCCAAAACCAAGAGAATTTTGGATAAAAATTAGACTAGAAAGCAGCTCTCCTTCTCCACCAAAACTATAACCTAAAACTTAGTGAAATTCCACCATTTTTACTTGATTCAAGCTCTTCTACCATAATTTTTCATACTTTATCAATTGAAATCACTCTTATCATCTCTTAGTAGCCCCAAAATCAAGAAAAAAATCAGATTTGGAGTGAAGAAAGTGGATGTAATTGTGAAGAGAAGTTTGAAGCAAAAATTCAAGTAAGTTAATTTAGTGATAATTTAATATTTTTAATAAATTTTTTTATAGATTTTGATATGTAAATTCATATTTTGGGTTGAATTTGAATTATGGATAAAGAAAATTATAGAAAAAATATATAAATAAATTCGACCAAGATGGATTTCTAAGGGAGAACAAGTGGAATCAAAGGGAAAATAGGAGAAAATGATGGAAAAGAATAGAAATCATGGATAAGTGCATGAAAAAGAGGTATGTGGATACCCAAACTAATTTATTTCATGTGTTTAAAATTATATAAGTAAGGAATTTTTGCAATGAGTTGAATAAAATTTAATTAATGGTACATAGATGAAATTAGATGTGAATTAATAAGATTAGTATGGGAAATTGCATGAAAGTATGACTAAAGGTGAGAAAATGGCATAGGAAAGCATTATGTGACTTTAAGAAAATTTTGAAATGTGAGTATTAAAATAAATAAATGGTAAATTAATAAAATCCAATGTTGGATAATAGAATATTTGATATCAAATACAAGAAAATATGTTTAGAAAGGATATGTTAGTAAGGGAATCCATTATTTGAGAAAATAAAATTAAAATTTAATAAAGAATTAAATTAAATCAAGGTTAGAATTATGTTTAATATGCATGAAAAACATGTTGAGAATGTGTTAGATGAATTAAATAAATTTACACACATATGTTCCAATAGTGACTGAATGGTAACCTATGTTGTATCACATAATAATTTGATGATTATTTGCATACTAAACATGAAATGCATAATATAATAATGAGTAAACACAACATGATTGATTAGAACTAAAAATAACATGTGGACATAATATTATGTAAGTGAACATAATGAGGCACGTGTAAATTTGGGGCTAAAGTGGAATAAAGATCCAGAGGAAGCAAAAAGAGTAAAACTTGTGAAAAATAACCAAATGTGTAAGTTTGGGGATCAAATTGTAATTTTTACCCTCGAAAGGGGAATAAAGGAGAAAAAACATAAACATTTAAAAAAAGGATTAGATTATATTAGAAAGGTTAAAGAATAAATTATAAGCCAAAATACGATATTAGGTAATTAAGAATAGAAAGGAAATGAGATGTAAGAAAATAATATTAATACTGACCAAAAAGTAAATTATCCTCACATAAAAGATTCATTAAAAAAATTAAGACACACAAAGGATCCAATTTGACATTGGAATTAGAGAATTATATAATGAAATAAAATTTAAGGATTAAAATATAATAGTTATTTAAAAGTACCTTTAGTGACAAAAGAATTAAAGGACAGCTAGAGAAAAGAAATATGATTAAAATTATTAAGAGGAAAAAGGTGTTGAAATAAAATTAATAGGATTTAAATTATAGTTGTCATCACAAGGAGATATTGTGGGGTGTAAAAATATCAATCGAAAGAAAAGGATATAGTAAAGGGTAAAGAAAGGTTATTATGGAAATAAAGATTAATGACAGCTAGAATCTATACGTATAATTGAGAGCAAATAATAATCAAGAATAAACAAGCAATAATTTGAAAATAAATCAACAAGTAATAAGGGAAAAGTAAATTAGAAACGTGAGTGGAGTTTAGAAGTACAACTATGATAAAGAAAGATTGGAGATAGAAAACAATTGAAATGAATCTTAAAACATAGATTGAGTCCAAACAAAAATGTCACTAAAAGGCCCATATAAGATGTTGAATTCAATTAATGATATTCAGAATAAAAATGTGGTGATCAACCAATATAAGAAAAAGTAAAAGTAAGAATTAACGGTGAAATAATATAATAAAAGTAAGGCAAACAATAACGATTATGGTGTGTCAAATGAGAATGATAATAATAAGTGTGGCATAAGATGTATCTTGAAGTACCTTAAAGACAAATATTTGAATCATGAGAAAGGCAATACAACATAAACAATAGTGAGACCGAATAAGAAAAGCCAAACAGTGAAGTAAGCAAGAACAGCAGAACAATAAATGGAACACTGAAGTATGAGGATAAACATGAAGTCAATTACGAACTAAGTGTAGAATATGAATCAAATGATTGAAAACTCATAAGACATTAAAATAGCCACAAAATGAATATAACACCAGATCACTTGGATATAATAAAAAGCAACTCGAAATAACTGATGCAATAAAAAAATAATCCTACCTAGCTAAAATGAAACACGAGTAATGGTAAGGATGAATAGAGCATCAAAAGTAGCATAAAGGCAATTTTAGAATCTGACCATGAAATATGGAGGAGAAAGGTCAAAAGTAAGAATAAGAAAATAAAATCATATAAAAGAATCCAGAAAAAATGACAACGAAGAACAAGTCTAATGAAATTGATGAAAAATATAATTGTGTTATGAACAATATCTTGAAAACAAATGCCTGAATTGTGAAAGATGTAATTGGCCACAGATAAGAGTAAAGTAGAATAAAGAACACCAAGTCGTACACTAAGTGAGAACAATAGGTAGTAAAATGAAAATTAAAATATGAGAAAAGACATAAGCTTAATTGTAGATCAAATATAGATTATGCAGCTTATTGATAAAAAAAATGTAGTAAATATTGAAATAGTTAGAAAAAAAAAGAGTTGTCAAAAATAGCACACATGTGTAAGAACAAATGGATGGCTCGTGACAGGAAATAGAAATGAGAAAGATAGAATAAAGGAAAAGAAAGGATGTTACAATAAGTCTCAAAGTTTTGATTCACCATCCATTAATACAAATAGCACTTCCTCGTCGAGTAACTCTGATCTAGGCTACCTCAGAATCCAATGTCTACATTGTGTAAATACATATGATTTTTTACCTTAAAATTAATTAAAGCGATTCCTTTTTAAAGCCGCGGGGATCAAACATCCCATTTTCATTCAAAATACAACCAAAATTCTACTTTTTTATAAATATATATGCGAGAACCAATATCCTCATCCAAATGAAACCTAATAAAATCCTCATTTTATGAATTATTTTTTAATTGTTAATATCTCTTTATTCCATTATTTCAATTATTTAATTATATGATTTACTTTATAAGCTTTTTGATTTGTTTTGATGCATCTTTCAATTCTTTACCATGAAAATGTGTAAGGAGAAAGTTAGAATAATTAATTATAAAAAGTCATTTATATAAACATTGACCAAGTTATCAATAAAAGTGAGGTCCCAAACTATTTCTGGTTTTGGCCTCATAACGTTAGAACTCATTTTTCCAATGTTTTATTGGGTGGCAACTCCGTGATACCTACCTTATGGTGCCCAACAGATGGCTTCGTAGGTTGATCATTAACAATAGATGGAAATAAAATTCTATCTATTACGAAGCGACCAGCCTTCACGAGTTAAATAAACCTTTTTTCGATCTCAAGGCTTAAAAGTGGACTTTCGAGAGAAAATCAGATGTCTTCGAGGTTCGGTGCACATCACAGACAAACTTTTATTTTAAACAGGCTCTTAAGTTCACTATATGTTCAAAAATTGCCTCATCTTAGTCTTTGTCAACTCTTTATCAAAACTAAGGTAAACACCTATGTTAGTAGGCTATTTCTCCATCCGACATGCTCAATCTTATAATAAATAATAGTAAATGTTCACACATAAAATATTCACACTCATATATTACCAATAATGAACTTTATTATTATTAATAAATAGAAATATTAAAGGATTACATAAATAATACAAATCCGATTCTATTCAAACCCTGAGATGTAATGTATCTCTCAAACACATCTCTCAATACAAGTTTAGTCAATGGATTTGCAACCATTTCATACATGGAAATGTACTGTAAGTTCACTTCTCCTTATGCAATAATATCTTTTGTATATTGATACTTAATGTCGATACGTTTAGTCCTACTATGAAATTTTGGATCTTTGATGTAAGTCATCGATGACTGATTGATAAACTATTCTAGCCAAACTGGCTATTGTATTGCAGTTGAGGAAGTGACGAATTCAGCTTCCATTGTAGATAGTAGGTTTGTTTCTTGCTACTCCATGAGATGTCACCCTTGCTAAGCGAGAATGCATAACCTATGGTGGATTTCCTTCATCCACATCACCTTTCTAATTAGCATTTGTATATCTTTTTACTTATTGATCCTTTCCTTGATAACAGAGAGAATAATATATGATACATTTAAGGTATCTAAGTAACCTTTTGAAGGCTTTTCAATGTGATTTGCCTGGGTTGAAATGATATCTACTCATCGTTCCCACTGCATAGCATATATCAAGTCTAGTATACAACATTACATATACTAAACTACCCACAGCACTACTATATGGAATGTTTCTCATACATTTCTTCTGGCATCCTAGGACACATACTTTGCTAAGAAATCGATTCTTAGCAATGGGGTTATCTATAGGTTTACAATTTTGCATATTAAATCATTCAAGGACTTTATTGATATATGCCACTTGTGAAAGAGACAACAACCTTCTTGAGCGATCTTTTGAAATCTTAACTCCAAGGATATAATTTGCTTGACCTATATCTTTTATCTCAAATTTGGACGATAAACAATCTTTGATTTCATTTACGTACTCTTTATCATTTCAGGCAATGAGTATCTCATCTACATACAATGCTAAAATGATAAATTCATTTTGAGAGCTTTTATGGTAGACACAATGGTCTTCATTAATCATGTTGAATGATTTCAACATGACTGTATCATGAAATCTTAAATACCATTGTCTTAAAGACTGTTTAAGGCCATAGATTGATCTTTTCAACTAGCAAACCTTATGTTCGCTGCCTTTTTCAATGAAACCTATAGGTTATTCCATATAAATTTTTTCATTTTATCCCCCATTGAAGAAAGAAATCTTCACATCCATTTGATGTAGCTAGGTCTAGCCTCACTACTATGATTAGAATTAACTTTATGTATGTAAATCTAATAATAGGTGAGAAAGTCTCCTCATAGTCAATCCTTTTTTGTTGTGTAAACCCTTTGGCGACTATCGAGCCTTGTATTTTTTAATACTTCCATCAAATTTTTGCTTTATTTTGAGAATCCACTTATTCCTAATCCTTTTGGTAGATCAACCAGTTCCCAAACTTGGTTCGATCTAACGGATGCCATTTCTTCTTCCATTGCTTTAATCAATTTTTCCTTATCTGGGCATGAGAGAGCTTCTTTTGCATCTTTAGGCTTTTTTCATCTTATAGGGTAACCAAAAAGGCCTCTTTTGAACCTTCAATCTCAAATCATCGACGTAAAAGACTTTTCCTTTTTGGTTTTTTTAGTTCTGATTCTTGATAAACATATCTCATATATCCATCATAATTCAAAATGCTTCCACTAGGATTTAGTGCTATGCTCGTACTGGAGTCAGGAATACTCCCACTGAAGTAAGGTTTCCTGAACATCCGGATTTAATTCCCTCCCACTTGGATAGAGTGATCTTGATGGTTTATTTTTTTGAGTTTCATAAAAAGTGAAGTCTTGACTCATTTTGCCCAACTTTAAAAATTCATTCTCTAAGAAAATGACATCTCGTGATTCAAACTCTATCGTTGTGGCATTTTCTTACTCTACCATGAAAATGTATCCTTTGATACTTCATAATATCTCACAAATATACTTTTTTTACCTCTTCATCCTAATTTACCAAATTTGCTTGAGCTATCATGGACATATGCTGCATAACCCTAAGGTCGTAAATTACTTAGGTCAGGTTGTCGATCAATCTATAACTCATAAGGGGTGGGTGTGATAGATTTGGGGGGCATACAATTTAAAATATATATGGCAATTAATAATGCATCTCCCTAATACGAGATTCAAAAATTTACCTTAGCCATCATAGATCTTACCATATCTAGGAAAGTCTTATTTCTCCTTTTTGTAACACCATTTTGTTACGAAGTTCTAGGAATAGACAACTAATGCTCAATTTTTTTTCATCACGTAAAACTTTAAATTCATTTGAAAGATATTCCTAACCTCAGTAGTTTTTAAAGCATTTATTTTTCTATCTAATTGATTTTTAACTAGATTCATATAAGTTATGAAGTAACTGAATGTTTTTAACTTATGAGAAATCAAGTAGACATGACCATACCTAGTATAGTCATTTATAAAAGTGATGAAGCAGTAGACCCTATGCCTTGCCCTTACATTCATTAGATCGCAAATGTTAGAATGAATTAATTACAATGGAAATTTGGCTCTAGTTTGGTAAATTTGTTAGACAACAATCTTATTGAAATCACCTATCAATCCCACTTTAGCAAATTGATCCATTTGATCTTACTTGATATGGTTTAATCTAGCATGCCATAATTTCACATTATTCTCATGACTGTGAAGAAGAAGAGATAAAAGAAAAACTAGTTTTATTGGAATAGTCAAGATCAACATTCATAATAATAAAATTGTTCGAGACAAAACCAGAACCATAATAAACATTATCCAAACATAAGTGTACATTGTCATTGTTAACATGCAAATCAAAACCAAGTTTTATTAAGGCTAAAATAGAAACTAAATTTCTACGAATATTTGGGGCATAAAGTACATCTTGCAAAGAGTAGGGTTTGGCCTTTACGGAAGATTAATATGCACATGCCAACCCTTTAAACTATCGCTCTAGCTTTATTTTCCACATAAATCCACTTAGCTCCATTTGGAATTCGTTAGAATTCAACAAAGGCATCTCGATCCCTTGCCACATGATCTGTTACTCCTGAATCTATCACCTACAAAGGATGAAATTTAGTTAGAAACATAGAAATAGATACATAAATTTCACTCACTCTTGAATTAGAATAACATACTTTCTTGGGCACAGTGCAATCTTTTGCATAATGTCCTTTCTATTGGCAATTGAATATTTCACTTTTGAAATGTTTAATTTCTTCTTGCCTTTGGACCTATTGATGTTCTATTTCACTTTCTGCTTTTTAAGCTCTTAAGCCATTTTCCTTACCTTTACCATTAAAAGCTTATTTTCTTGTTTTGGTTAGAAGTCATTCTACCATAACAGGACTGTGCTACAGGCACTTCGGCATTGACCTTAATTGATGCCAGATGATCCTCTTCGAGCTCCAAATGTTGAGCGACATCCCCAAATATCTTTATACTATCTATGAGTTAGTTGCATCTTCATATGCTCCCAACTCTTGGGTAAAGAATAGATAATGGCTTGGACCTACTACTCATCGATCAAGTTATGACCAGCTTCAACAAGCACACATATTATATTTTCCATCTCTCTTAAATGTTTTTGTATTGCATTATCAGAGTTGTTGTAATAATTGTCAAATTTGATCATTAAAGATCATAGTTTAGTTAGAGACACACCTCCGAACTTTTCTCGCAATATGATCCATAGATCCCCTCTGTTAGGCCCAAATTTACTTATAGTATCCAATTACTCTCTAAATCCTAATGTTTAACCTTACAACTTAAAATTTCATGCATAGTAAATCAAATTATTGGATTTTAAGTTCTCAAACTTAAGAGGGGATATTATTGATTGATCAATTAAGACTTATGACCGGATTCTAGTAAGTGTACTAGATCGGCTAGTAATATAGGGAAATAAGATTATGACCCAAAATATCGAACCCAAGGGAAACTTGTGCTTGTATGTGCTATTGTAATTTCAAAGCCAATTTTCGTGTGCAAAAGAGAGAAGAGAAATCCCAAATTTATGATGAGTGAAGAATTAAAACTAAAAACAATAATTTAAAACAAAATTAAAACAATTGCAAAAGCTAAAGTAAAGGAGAAATCTATTGAAGCAAGCAAATTGAATGAGTTAAAAATCAATATTAAAGACAACTTTCACTAAAGGACTATCTACCTTAACAAGTATTGCTATGACTTAAATAAAAGAAAACATACAAGTGATTATTGAGAATTCAGTTTAATAAAACCAGATAACTTTATTCAAGATTACCATTCCAAGCATCAAATTTTCTTATTCAGATAAACTTAACATTTAGCATAAAGAACTGAATTAAGTCTCCTAGATGTCTATTAAAGCCTTTCTCAAGAGATTTAACTTTCACCTATTCTTTGTTACCCTTTTCTTAATCTTAACTTACTCAAATCAACACACAATTATAGCTTATTCAGATTATAATCATACATTAATCCAACTAAATTAACCTAAGAGCATGCAAGTCATTATTCAACTTAAACCAATTAATTAACCAATGCTTAATCAAGTTAATAATCAACTTAAAATTGAGAAAAGACAAGACTATGTTTAAGAATCAAGAAATAATCAACTTGTATTTAAATTGAAGAACAACTTAAGTCATAACAATACAAGTTTAAGGATTCAAGTATCCTTTAGCAAAAGTTAAAGAAAACTACTCACAAACCATTATTAAAATTAAAACAATGTTTTGAAGAAAACAATAAACAAAGAACTTAAAAACAACTAAGAAAACAAAGCTTAATTCTAAGGATTGATTTCCTTCTTCTGTGTTTTGGACTGCTATTTATAGGCAAAATTGTCATAGACTCCTTGTTAAACTCCAGTCACAAAATAGGAATCAAATTCTGCTAAAACAGGAAGCTCAAAAATCCTTCGCGATGTGGGAAAACTGGATCACGTGGCCACGCCCCTCAATATGCCTTCTCTACACGTGACAACGGCTCCATTTGTTCTTCCTCCACACGTGGCCACGTGTGGTCCTTCACTGGAATCCACGTGGTCACGTGGTCTTCACTTTTTTTCTTCAATTCACATCACATGGCCACGGTTCCTCACAAAAACTTCTTCACGTGGCCACGTTTCTTATGCTTCAATGTTTTCACGTGGTCACGTCTCAAGGCTCTGGACTGGAAACTCATTTTCTCGCCTAAATTCTTCATATTTGTACTTATGGCCCTAAACTTTGCACTTTTTACACTTTAAGTCCTTTTATATAATTTTACCCTAAAAATCACACAAAACACAGAATTAACCTCAAAAACATAAATATTAACAAATTAACTCTAATTTAACCTAAATAAAACCAAAACAACTAAATAACACAACTAAAAACATATCAAAAACTATATATAATTCACACTTATCAACTTAACTCAATTATCATGCAATCATTTTACTCATAAAATATGGTAAGGCAATTAATAATAAAATAATCACATTTATAATATATGTTAAATGGCAACATAATATCCAAAATAAATGCATTTTTTTAATCAAAAAATGCAACAATTCTGAAAAAATCAAGACACTTGTTTTTAAATAACAATAGAAAACACAAATCCTATCCAAAAATATGCAAACAAAAATTGACACTCATGCCAACTATCCAAGAAGTCTAATATTTCCCAGAACTAACCTCGTCACATGGACTAGATTTTTTACCATCCTTAACATTTATAATAAATGTTAAATGCCAACATAATATGCAAAATAAATGCATTTATTTAATCAAAAAAATTCAAAAATTCTGAAAAAATTAAAACACTCTTGTCTTTAAATAATAATAGGAAACACAAATCCTATTCAAAAATTTGCTAATAAAAATTGACACTTATACCAACTATTAAAGAAGTCTAATATTTTCCAGAACTAACATTGTCACATGGAATGAATCTTTGACCATCCTTAATAACTGATAAGGAATCCTATCAATCCGTTCATGAAGCCATGAACGATACAAGATACATTCACTTCTCAGTACCATCTCAAATTTAGTGTTACTTCTCAACACTCCCTTTTTTGTCACCTTGAACAAAAACTGGATAATGAACTTTCAATAAATTCCATTTCCTATGCTCCAGGTATTAATCATCAAGTTTTTCAGATCTGGATGGTGATCAAAAGAGTCAATCACTATTTTAATCAAGATCCTATCAACCTTTTGTGGTCCATGCCACCACACCAAATGCACTCCTGCATTTGTTCATGCATGGTAACAATATGAAGCATTATTACATCAATGTCATAAGCTCGAATCTTCCTATGCATCCTCCTATTATGTACCTTTTGCACTTTGCATTTGCCTCTGCAATACCATGAGGATTCTATGTAATCAAGGGTATCCTTATCATCACCATTTATATTGCACAAAGCATAAAATAAATGATTAGTAAACTTATGTACAAACACATATTGAAACTTATTTCAATCCAAAAATAAGGATAAATCCACATAAATAAATTTCAAAAAAAATTGAAATTTTATGAAAGGCAAAAAATACATTTTCTATAATTTTTCAAAATATGTATATTTGGAAAAAATCCAACAATTATTTTTTTTTCCTCAAAAAATTTATTAAAATTAACCGAAAATCAAAAAAAAATTGAGAAAACCAATTTAAAAAAAAATTTGAGCTGATGTGGCAGCCAGAGCTGCCCTTTACTGAGAGGCTACCCTCCCTCCTCAATGAAAGAGGTGTTGCGAACATGCACCCTCACGCACCAATTAAAGGCTCCTACCATGTGGCATGACCCTACAGAGCCACTTGTCGCCATGTCAAGCCTGGTCTGATGCATGAAAAACACCAATTGGTCCATCTGGTGCCCACGTGGCACCAAGATGGGTCCATAAATGCCACGCGGCATGACCTCAAATAGCCACGTGGTAGACCTTCATTGGCCCACGTGTCCTATAATAACACATGTGCATGACATGTGGCATTATCACAGTGGTCCATATGTTGACCCTTCATTGGATCACGTACCAAAATGATACATCATCCTGACATGTGGTGTTGATATATGGCACCACCATAGTGGTCCATATGTCAAAATGATGTCTTACTCTAATAGGTAGCTTCACGCGTGAACGATTCTCACCCAGCGTAAGTGGCGTGTGCATGCCACACGTTGCCCTCCAGACATTTTTTAGCTACTGCATTTCGATTGATGAGGGATTTTCAAAGTCTTCGAACCTAATGGTGTGGTCAAAATTTTAAAATATCGACTTTTAAATTAGTGTTATGAACTTTTTTTGAATTTTTGATGCACAAATATATTAAAATATATATATATATATATATATATACAAAAATATATATAAAGAACATAATTAAAAAAATAATACGGTATTCATGCAACCTATTTACATCTGCCAATTTATATATAAATTAGAGATCAAATAAAAACACATGCTCGAATGTAAAAACAAAGGCTCTGATACCAATGTTAGATATATATCACAATATATCGAATAAGAGGGAAACCATATTTACCTCTTATAGCATATAAAATAAAGTAGCGAAAGCAAAAGATCTCGTTTCGCATTACTAATAGTGGCTTTATCCACGAGCAACGTATGCAGGATAAAAGCACAAATCCACAGTCTAAAAACTGTTTAGGAGATAAAATAGGTTATACAACCTTTTGCTTCAAAATAGAAAACTAATTCCTTAAAGGAAATAAATAGAAAAAGGAAGTCACCTTTTTCAAATAAGGAATTTTTCCTAATTAAGAGATTTGATATGGAACTCTTTCCATATTAGTATTATTTCCTTTTTTTGATATGGATCACTTACATATCAAGATAATTTGCATATTGATATGGATCCTTTTTCATATCAGGAGTCATGGTTATATCTAGAGTCCATCAAATTTATTTTTATATCGGATAAGTTTATTTTTGGATCGGATAATTTTTAGATTAGTTCGAGTTTTGGTTTGGTTAAGATTGGATTCTTAAATCGAATTCATATAATTTTTTTTGGACATCGGGCAATGAATTTTTAAATTATTGATTTAAATTTTAATTTCATATTATTTTTCCTAAATTCAATATATTTCCATTACTTTTAAATTTTAATAACTTGTACAATTTTTAAAAATGACTTATTCTCCGAAAGTAATATATATATATATATATAATTTGGGTGGATGGGGCGGAAGAAATGAGAGATCGATTTTCAAAGAGAAAATTAAAAGGGAGAAACATATATACGAGATTGATTTAGACCATAATATTTTTTTATTTTTACGTAATATTTTTTTATATAATTTATATATATTAAAATATAAATTTAAGTAAATGTATTTATATATATTAAAAAAAAAAGTGGTCAAATGATTGTTATGTGATTGGACTCACTCGTATTTGTTTGGGATCCACTAGATTGATCCACGGATCAATTCTTACTTAATCTTTAATTTTGCATATTGAATTTGAATCACTTCATGCATTTTGTTTTTTTATCAGAATTGAGTTTGAATTATTTTATTTTTGAGAGAATTCAAATTCAGTTTAAATATTTGAGTCAAATTTGACAAATTTATTGTAAATGTATATGAAAAAACAAATAAATAAATTAAGGATTTTTCTCTAAAATTAAAAATTAAATTTTAATTTAATTTGACAATGATCCCAATGATTTGAAAATTCAATTTTATTTTTATCTTTTTCAATTTAATTTAACTATGATTTTCTAATTAACATAGAAATTCAATTGATTCAATTTTAATTAAAATTCCATTGAAAATCAAAGATAAAGAAAAAATTCTTACAAGAAAGAATTGCTCAAGTCTTTCTCATTCGACAGCCAAACCCACGGATTGGCCCAATTCTTAGCCGTCTCCGTCTCTTCCATCCGATTTGACACTCAAAACTAGCAGGGAGTTCCTTCATAGGCAATGGTTTTCTGAAATTACGAATTAATTTTGAATTTGATGGAACTGTTCAGAGTTGTAAGGTCGTTATTTGTTATTAGCGGATTACTCACTCCATTTTTATTTAACAGTCGTTTTTGCTATTTGCACATGAATCAAGGAGTATTAATTAAGCCTTATTTTAGAAGTAAATACAATAGAAAATGACTACATTGCCCTTACTTTAATTAATCCCAAAATTACTTAATTTTAGTGACTCAATGAATTAATACTTCACGTGAAAATTAGATATGAACTACTCCCATCCTCAAGTTTGCCTTTTTAACATATAAACTAATAAAATATTTTGATTAAAAAATGTGTTAGAGAGAGGGTTACTTGTAGGTTACTTTTTCTTTGTGGTGGAGACTCATCTTCCTTTTTTAAGTTTGGTTTTTTTCGGTTTTCTTCTTCTCATGTTGCCCATTTATGCCTTTTTCCATATCTTCACTGCTTTCTGAAGATGGAGGAAGCGACGATGAAATAGCAGAAGCGACCATGGAGGTGGAGGAGACAGTGTTCTCATGGAGGTGCCGCCGGCGATAAGACTGAAGTTCGGAAGATAAATTTTCAACATACTTTCACTGCTTGCTGGATTTCCTCTTCCAATACTTGTTGAGTATCTTTTTTTTCAAAAATTTTATCTCCTCTATCGGGTAATTTATTCAAATCGAAATTACGAGGTAGAGGTTTGTTCAAATCAAAATCTAACATTTTTTTTTCATTAGATGTAATTTTTGATGCTCCTCCATTGGGTAATTTTTCTGCTTTGTTCATTTTTTTCCATAAATTTGTGGAAAAAAATCTTTAATTTATATATTTTACTTTTGAAGGGATGAATATCGGGAAAAGAAAGAGGTGAAGATGAATTAAGACTGACTTAATTGAGTTGTAATTTTCAAAACAAGGATAAAACTGAAAAATTAAAATTATTATTGCATTTAATCCCTCCAAAACATCAATTAAATAGAATATGGATGATTCTCTAAAACGACTATTATTTAGGAACGGAGGGAGTAATTTGCAATTTTAATTCCCTTGAATTATCGATTAAATGTTGTTATATTTTTCAATTTCCAAAGCAACATATGCTTTCTTTTCTTAAATACAATTTTATATCTTTTAAAATTTATCTCTTATTTTTCATTATTTTTTTATTATTGTGTAAAAAAAATATTTTTATGTTAAATATTCAATTAACTTTAAAATAAACATGATAAAAATTTCAAGAATAAACTATTAAAACGAATCTATTAGTTTTACCAACATTTGTACTATAATTTATAACTTATTAGTCATTATATTTGAATTATTTTTTAAACATGATTATTACGCCAATAATTAATAATAAATAATTTTTTATAGCTATCAGTATTTTAAACGTTTTATTATAAAAATTCTAATATATGAAATATGTTAAATTCATATTTTGGGTTATTTTATATTTAATATGTTAAATTTTAATAATCAGAGACGAATTCAGGGTAGAGACATGAGCGCATTTGCCCACTATCCCATCAAATTTAAATGGCCTTCATTCTTTATGTTTTCCCTTGCCCCCATTCAAAAATAAAGTTGTAATTTCCAAAACAAGGATAAAACTGAAAAATTAAAATTATTATTGCATTTCAGTAAAATTATATATTATTTTTGTTGTTGTCCTCTACACAAAATATAAGCTTTACAAATTGCCCTCACAAAATATGAGTTTTACAAAATTGTCCCTAAAATTTTGTTCTAAATTTGCCTATGCCTGTAAACTATGGTTAAACCTCTAACCCGTAAATCTTTATTTTTTACCCGTTTTCATCTAGAATGGTTATGAAAAATCATGGATTTTATAGCATTCCAACCAGGAGAGGATAATTTGGTTATATCATAAAAATTGAATTGAACTTATTGAAATAAATTAGATTTATCAAGTTTTTATTCGATCTGAATCCGTTGAAAAATGTGATTTGAATCCGAATTTGGAAAAATTCCGAATAACCCGAACCTGAATGACGCAACAATTTAGGATCAAATCTAATCTAAATCTAAAATTCAAAAATTTCATCTTAAAATACCTGAAACCCAACCCAAACCCATGGCCTAAATTTTTTCAATTAAATTTTATTTTTTCATATTTAGTTATAAATTATTATTTAAATATTATATATACACGCGTTTCAAAAAATATTATATATATGTACAGATATTATATTAATAATATGCTATATATGTACAGATATCATATTGGCGTGCGTGTATATATATATATATATATATATATATTGCCCGAATATTAAATCTCTAACCTATTGACTTTTTATTCTCTTTTCTATTACTTATTTTTTCTCATCCTGCCGCCCTATTTGTCTCATTTTATTTTCTTTATCATCGACCTCCAAGTTTCGTTATTAAAATAATGTAATTAATAATAGTTCAGTCGATTTGATTTTACAAATTTTTAAACATTAAAAACCAAATCGATATAGCCAAATTGTTATTTCAATGCTGAGCTAAATATATCAAATTATTTTTTGTTCGATTCAATTTAAAGTCCGATTCGATACAGTAGGGACTGTTCGCTTTTTGGTTTTCATTTAATTTTAGATCTAAAATATATTATGAATTTTGATTTTCATTTAATTTTGTAAAAATTTAATTATTTCTATTCATTTCGATTTTAAATATAAAAATCACAAAATAATGGAACTAACTGAAACTTTAAAAAAAATAATATAATTTTATTATGAAATTTAAATTTTCTAAGTTTTATTTCGATATTAATATTTTCATTCTTTCTTCTCAAAATAATATTACTAAATTTAAAATTTTAATTATTTCAATTCAATTGTATAATCTATTTGGTTAAATTTGGATTGTATTATAAATAATTCGGTTTTCATTAATTCAATTAGTGAAACGGACCTACCGACACTCTTCCCTAACTCTAACTTTTTCTTTTTGATAAATTTTTCAATCTGGCTCTTAGTTAAGAAATTATAGAGTTTCTAAAATCAAAGCAACTCTAAAAATAATCAAATTCCTCCTTACTGTTGTAAAACTAATTAAAATAAAGACAGATATAGTATGAATAGAGAAATTTTTTTTATTGATTATTAGCATTGAATAACTATAATGGAGTATTTATAGGTACAAAATTGAAGAAATAGACATATACTAGAATTGCGGGAACGATGGGTTTAATAATAATCCAAATACTTCATAATTATCACAATACTTTCACTTTGATGACTATACACTATGAATACATCTTGTTAAAATCTTGATAAAAAAATTCAAAAGGGAAAAAAATTAGCGAAAAAAAAGTACAATATTTATAGGCAATTTACTTTCTTTAAAAAATATAATAATTACAAAACTTTCCTAAACTGAAACATCCTAATACTACTAAATATGTTTTTTGATATTTGAATTCGGTAAAGTTTTAGTGAATAAATCAACTTTTTTGCTGCTTGAAAAAATTTTATCATTTTTTCATACTTTAATATTATTGGTCGTTATTCTTGAACAATAATTTATATATTTCTAATAAAAAAAATTGTCAATTTGCAATGGCACTTTTCGTACTTAATGACCAATTTCCGCCGCGAATCATTTTTAGCAACGGTGCCATGAACAGTTGCAAAAAACTTAGTTGCGAAATTATTTACAACAAAAATAGAAAATAGTTGCTCATTTGACAACATAAAAAAACAGTTGCAAGAAAGGATGTAACCGTGGCTAAATGAACTTTAAATTTAGTCGCCACAAATATAATATTAATTACTAGCGACAAAATTTTTCATCACAAAAAAAATTTATAAATTGCAAATAAAAATGAAAAATAGCAACCCAAATACCGTTGCAATTTATTTGTATTATTATTATTATTACTATTATTATTATTATTATTATTTCCAATTTAATTTAATTTTGTTTATTATTATTATTGTAACAGCCAAAATTTAATTTATTTAAATAACAATTCTCCAAAATATTACTTTAAAAAATACTATACCATAAAAGTATATTAAATTTATAAATTAAATTGTATAGTTGTTAAAAAGTACTTAAAAAATTTTAAAAAACTAAATCAGCTAAAATTCTAAATTCTAAAAGAAGTGGGGGATAAAAATTCAACAAAATTCCCTCAAGGCACGACAAAGAAAAGAAGAAAATACAAACAGCTTAGCCAAGCACTTTGCCACCAACATTCTTTCTTATAGTCATGCCACGGTTGCTCAAAGTTTATAAGAACATCATATGCTAAAGGTCCTCCAATTCTGCAATGCAAGTCATGCCACGGTTGCCTTGGTGCTTTCAACCCAGCCTTACAGAAATAAAAATGAGATATTTCTTTTCAGAAAGCAAATGGAAATAAGCCAAAGAAGAAGAAAACTGATTGACAAAATATCACAATTAAAAAATGGAGCTCGGCATGCTAGTTCAACAACAATGAGAAAAGTTATACTTTTCCTGGGTACAAATACTTTGAAGCAACTAATAACTAACTAATGAAATGAATTTGAAGCAAAACATGTATACGTTTAATTTGGTGTTGCGGGTACAAATATGGCACCTGACATTACAGAGAAACTAATTGGGCAGCTTAATTATAAATAACTACTATTACCTCTTAATTAAAATCATATAATCCAAGATATGTTCCTTATTGATCAAGTTTTAGTCCAAATTGAGTAACTAACTTGCTACATTAATAACCATCATGGAAGGTTTGAAAGAGCAGCTAGGTTGGGTATTATCTGCTATTCTCTGTGTTTTATTTTTCAGGTAATAGTTCGTTTCCCAAAAATACTATAATACTTTTTTATATTTAATGAAAATAAAAATACTGATAAAAATATTAATACAATGTTAGTATCAATAAAAATAAATAAAAATAAAAATATAATAAATACTATGTTAATTTTATCAAATGACATTTTAAATACAGTACTAATGTTCTATTATCATTGGGTTTTCTTCCATTGCTTTTTTTTTTTAATTATTATTTCATAGAATTTCATTATTCAAGTGACGTGTCGTTTAATATCTATTTTTCTTTCTAAAGCTATGAAATCTCTTTTTTTTTTTTTTTCAAGAAAAGAGTAACACAGGCAATTCAGAATTTTCAAATTAGATATAAATATTGAACTACCCTCGTGATCAATACACAAATGCAAGGCTCATCATAAACACAGTGATAAGTAAAAAACTGAAACAACTTCTGCAATTCACAAGCTAAGGAAATATGGTAAAGCTCAAATCAACTCTCTACATACCACTTCAATGTATAGAAAGTAAAATGAGTTAATAAACAACCATGTCACATGTGCAACGCAATTAAAGTGGATATAAAACCTAGACCTACTATTAGAAACTAACCCCTTTTAGGTATATTTCAAGTGGTATGTAGAAAGCATAATCGATGTTTTAATAATTATACTTTATAACAGTTTTATTAATGTGACGAGAATCAGTTTTAACATTTTTAGAAACAATTAAGCATAATCAATAAATCAATCAGCTAAATAACTAATGTTTAAGTATCACAACATAAGTATCATCAGAAAACTACTAATCTCATGCACAGTGTCAGGCATATAATTATAAGGATTCATATTTTTTTTATGCCTGTGAAGCTTCTTTGTCATGTTTCTGCTAGTTTGTGATTCTCCCTGCAGCATTATATTTTTATATTTTAGAAATTTACAGGTTTTCATAATAATAAGAAATTGAACCAATACTTTTAAAATAGCATATGCCACCATTAATGCATAATTTTAAGATAGCATCACTGTATACCAACCACTAAGCAAAACTCATCCATATCAATTCTTACCATACCTAATTAATCAGTTGTCCTTTGTAATGTAATCTTGATTTTGGATTTAACTAATAAGAGAAATGTGCCATTCATATATAGATAGGACTACAGTGTGGGTCCAAAGCAATTCTCCATTTCCATATATGCAACACGCAAGCCAAAAACAAAAGATGAAGGAAGTGAGAAGACCTGATTTATCTTTCCCTCGCAGCTTCTTCAAAAAGCAGATTATACCATCATATTTCCCTCGCGGCTACTAAGAACAACCAAATAAAATGCTAGAGCAATAATTTAAGAAGACAAGAAACATAAATAAAAAATAGAGAAGCCAAATTGAAATGGGACATCAATTCAATGATGATTCAGACGAACATGCAAATTATCGCTAAAACCATAAGATGCCAAAACACGAAGCCATCAAAAGTTTGTCCTTTTTTTAAGCCAATATATATTAATAAACCAAGAAACAGAGTACAAGTTGCAAGAACAAGATGAAAAGAAAAGAGTGAACAGACAAGCAATTAAATCCTGATTTTATCAACAACTGTCTGTGGCACCCACAATATGTTGCCATATCAACATTTCGCTGGTTTTGAATGGATAAATTATGGGAATTTAGATCGAAATTGTCATGAAAAGTTGTGATTGAACCTAATTGAAATCTAGATAATAGATTAAAAGATATATATAATTATCCATAGAATTTAATGGGAGTCAGATTGCAAAATAAAAGGATTTGAAGGCACACAGCTATTAACAATAAATATACATGAAGATTTTGGGTCAACCTCACACTATATGTGGGTCGAGCACCACATAATAGCAATCTCCATGAAACATCTGAAAAGCAAGATTAAAACAAAATTCCATATACCAACTGCCGTCGCAGGTCGCCGAAGAGAACGTACAAAAGCTTCGGCTAAAAGAGAGGAAGAACGGGGGAGGATGAACCAACGGAAGGAAAAGCCATGGTGGAGAGCGACGCCGGCGATGGGGAAAACAGCGGCGGCACGAGTCACTGCAGCGACTTGTCCACCGGCGATTATGGGTTGCAGCGACTGGGCATAGGGAAGAAGAAATGGGAGAGAAAGGGAAACGAGGAATTGCGGCTCTACCTGAGAAAAGAAAAAGCAGAATAAGACAAAGGGATAAGGGGTAATTAGGATTTTTTAAAGACAAAAAAAATCCCTACTTTACAATATCTGTTAAATGGAGGATAATTTTATAAATAAATTTATATAAAATATTTTATTTGTATACATAAATATAATATGTACATATATTAAATATATATTAAGCACAAAAATTAATTTTATAATTAATATTTATCTAATATTATTAAAATTTTAAAAAAATTAAAATTTATTAAATTTTTATTGATTTTATATGGGATGATTTAGAAATCTATAAAGATAAATTGATTGAGAAAAAATTAAAAATCATATTAAAAAAGAAAAAAAATGATTAATTTCACTAGTTTTAGAAGTAAATTATATTTGGCAAAATCTATAGTATAATAAGATTACAACCGTAAAAATACAATTATAATATAATATGATTGCAAGCAAAAAAAATAAAATTCAAAAATTTATTTTAATCAATGAAAGTATTAAAAAATAATTATTAATTTTTGGTTAAAATTTTATAATTATATAATTTCGAGGTTAAACATGACTTTTATCGACATTAATAAAATGACTGAATTTTCATATAATTTTATTGTAAAGGAAAATTATTATACATAATTAGCAAAAATAAGTATCAACGTATTTATATTATAATATTTTGCAAATTTCAATAATTAAAATTATATTGGAAAAAAATTAAAATTATAATTTTTTAAATAAATGTAATTAAAAATTGACAAATAATATAATATAAATATTTTTAGCGACGATATAATATTGCCGCTATTGATGATTCAAAACTGAACATCATTTTAGTAACTAGCCTTCCTAGCTAAATTAGTCATTAATGTTTACGCTAAGATTAATTCCAAATTTACCGACCAAAATAATTCATCGCTATGCCATCGCTACCTTTACCCTACATTTAGCGACTATTTTCTGTTGCTATTTTTTAAAAAATTAATTTTCAAAATTAAAAATTTTGAAAAGTTTTTAGCAATAATTTTTCGTCGCTAATCCGTCGTAAAAAATGGCACCATTTTTTGCCATCAAATTTAGCGTCTGTTTTGAGATTTCTGTCGCTAAATTTATGACCAATACATTTTCACGACTGAAATTAAAAATAGTCACTAATCCATCAGTACTTAGCGATAGAATATATGTCATCGCTAAATTTTGTCGCTAATTCAGCTTTTTTTTGTAGTGCCTTTTATTATATTGATTTATGACTTTCAACCATATAAACTTTCAATTAACTTAATGAATAACCAACATTGAGTAATTCGATAATTACTACCCTTATAGCTAAAATATTTGATATCTTTTGGTGTATGGACTTCAAATTTAAATATTTTGTATCAGTCTAATTAGCATGAATTGCATCTTTCCCTTTTACCAATCATCTTGATATCGATTTTAGATAATTAGATATTTATACTCATTACATTATCAACAACAATTATCATCTATTTTCATATAATTTATAAAGTTTACTGCTAATAGAATCACTTCTAGTGTTGTTTTTATAGAAATATAGAGTTGCTAATCGATATTGTTTTTTTATCTCTTATAGAGTATTACTTTGAAAATTTTCATTTCATTTTCTTTTAAATTTTGATATCTTCCCCATTACAAGACCTATCACGCTTCTAGCGGACATTAAAATTATTGATAATATTATAAAATATCCTACATGGATAATAATTATTTGTCTTTTTCATTTGATAAGTCATATTATTAATTTTAAGGGGTTATGAACATTCATAACATGGGATTTATAGTACACACTTCCCCTTGAATATCCATTAATACATATTGTGCCTCATTAAAATCTTACTGGAAAAAATCTTATGGCATAAAAATCCAGTAAAGGGAAAAAGTGTACACAATATCTTTAATACACATCATAAGTTACCTCATTAAAAATATTAACAGAAAAATCCAGAGAAAAAAAAAATCTTAGTTAAGAAAAAAAGAGTACAACATGTATTTTTATTTTTCTTATAATAATATCGATACACAACTTTAAATTTATGCATGTAGAGTTCCGATACGTAATATAATAATTTTTTTTCTAAAAATAAACCACATATCTTCTGGATATTCTTATCATATATCTTCTGGATATATTATGCATGAACTAAAAAATAATAACTAAAACTTATTTTATAAAATTACATGTTGTACATTTACAAGCATGTACAAAATTATCTATACATCTTTCATTTCTTTAAGATGAAAAATTTTATAAAATCTAATAATATAGTCATACAAACAATTGGGTATATAACCAATGTACTTTTATATCATATCATAAATAAGTTATCCATTCTCAAATAGTTTTCTTAACAATTTCTATTCTTTCTCTTAATTATCAACCACTTTTGGTGGTGAAAATTAATCATACAATAGTAATAATTATCATTTCTTGAACATGCCATTTTTTATGGCCATAATTATATATTGCTTCATTCATTTCAAAGAATGGAATAAATGTAATAAAATAATTTCATGACATGTATACAGTATAATCATATAATAGCTATAATAAATGAATGCATTTAGTAACTTAATTCAAATATTTCTAAAAAATTACTTAAAGATAATAAAATTATCCAAATAAAACATATATGATTATATAGAAAATTAAAATTTTTAAAACAGTATTTAATTTTAAGTAACAATCTGATAATTACCATGTAATGCATGATTACATAATGCATCAATAGCAATAATATATGATAATGAAATATATTGTATCTAGTAACTTTACAACCATTGGAGTATTCAATGGAAAAAAATATATAAACATATAATCACATTATAATTATTTTTTCAATCAAATAGTACTTGATATTTAATTCAAGAAAAAAATTAGTTTATAACATTCGTTAAAGCATTTTAAACTTTTCAAGAGTTTCAGTAATTAAAATCATAAATAAATCATGATAATAGGTAAACTATAACACTTTAAAATCATATACATCAAATTCAATGCATATATTGAAATAAAATTTTTCAAAAATATTTATTCAAGCATGATAAATCTTTCAGAAATTATATGTAATGTTATTATCAAATATGCAAATATTATCAATTAGTTACATACTAATATATTACTAAATTGGCAAACGGTAAAAATTTATTGCATTAATTATGAGAAAATTAATATTTTTACAATCAATGCCAATCCATTGCAGTAAATATCATGAAATAAATCATATTTTACGACTTTATTGTTTATTGCATGAATATCAATTGTATTCTTTTGGCATCATGTTTTTAAATATTTTGAACTGTAGGTCTAAAACTTCATATTGAATGCAATTAATATCTGTATTTTTCAACGAATTTAATTTTAAAATTATTACTGTGTTGAAAATATCAACATTAATATTTTTATATAGAAATATTATCGATAACTTTATCATTTTCGGTTCCTTTTAATGTTAAATAACATATTGAGATTTTTTATTTAATTTTAGATACTTAAACAACTTTTGAAATTTAAAAATTAGTTATGTCATAAGTCTCTTCAAGAGTACCCGCCTCCATAATATAACCATATAGATTTATTTGCTCCTTTCCATTTGTAGATTTTATTTTTATTTGAAACCAAATAATTTATCCTATAAGACAAATTATCTTATTGGGACATTATTTTGAATTGGAGCATTTGTAGCTAATACAAATGAGATTTAATAAATCTCTACACACTAACAAATACATTGATATCATAATTAACTAATCTTTTGAACTACAGGTTAATGATATAAGGATCTAAATTGTACATAATATATTTATTATTTTATTTATTTTTAGCTACTTTCTTCCCCTAATATTAGAAAAGTTATTAATCAAAATGCATTTTTTAACTAAAAATTGCAATAGAGAAATTTTATGATTTTTATTGGCATAATGAATTAAGTATTGCTTATATCAATATAATGTATCTATATATAAAAATAATACTATTGTTCTCATAAAAATATCTAGCAGTTAATCAGAGGCATTTAGTAAATATTTTTGCTAGACTTTGGAGTATAAACATATATAAGAGGCTTATAACAATCTTTTAGCCACGACGTATGATCACTAGTATTATCAAAAAAAATATCTTGATTGCATAATCTGAAAGTTATGCACTTAATTAGAATAATCTCACAAACTACAGGTTGTGAGTTGATAAAAAATACATATACGATTATTTTATTGATGCATTTTTTAAAAATTAAAAATCTTTTGAATGGTTCACATAGTGGATAGTGGATCCACATATGTTATCTTTATTTATTCCAAAATAAAGAAAATTTAGTTCCTTTATTAGCTAGTGATATTTTAGTAATATTTCTTGAGAACAAATAGGTTACAAGAATTTTTTAAGTTGAATTAAAGAAACTTATGATTATCAATAATTTATACATTACAATCGATCTAAAATGGTCAAACCGGTCATACCAAATAATCAATTGTTAATTAGTAATCTCCAGATTTACTATTTTTTTTATTATTATATCAAATTTATATCAATTGATAAATATCAAGTTTCTTAATATTAATATCGAACAATTAGTAAACTTTAAGTTTACTGATATTTATGACAGTTAATAAACTAAATGTTTATTAGTATTTGTATCAATTTTCAATTTTACTATAATTAATAAACTTTAGGTTTATTAATATTAATATCAATTAATTAATAAACTGTATGTTTACTGATATTTGTATAATTGGTAAATAATAGGTTATTAATATTTGTACAACAGTTAGTAAACTTTAGGTTACTAATATTTGTATTTATTAGTAAACTTCGAGTTTACTAATATTTGTATCAAAATACATTCAAATTATCTTTAAAAATATATTACTTATCTTATACAATAATGTTCATATATGAATTTTCAGTATTTCTCTTTTAGTCTCAAAATAATATTCATTCCAGCGAATATCTTCATAAATAATAAGTTTCTCAAGAAATAATAGACAAACATATATATATAATAAATTGTATTTGGATAATGACTTTGCATCATGCTTTTCTGGAACCTTTGAATAATTTTGTGTTATCCATTAAAATAATAAATTAAAATTGATGGCAAATATGATCTCTCTTATATATATACATAAGTTAAATTGAATGAAATCCAAACTAGATACAATTGGAGTTGCTCAATTCATAAACAACAAGAGATATAAAAGCAACAACAGATATATATTTATCCCAAAATAATAAAAAAGTTGCCCAAGTCACAAATATGCCATCACAAGGAAAATAGAAAAGAAAGCAAAAGTTGCCGAGAAAGCCATCAAAGCCAACCACAATTAGAATTAAAAATGATATAGATCAAACAAAAAAATTGATGGCACAAAGAGACAAAATCTTGAAACCCAAAAGTAAACAACCGGCCAAATACCCATGACCAATTCTATTCGGCAAAAATAATTAAATAGTAATACTGTTTGATCATGATTAATATGCTATCGGCGGCCACGATATTAAATTTTTAATATTTTCATAATTATAACCTTAATCCATTCTCAATGGATCAACATGAAATTGGCTCTAATATACATGTGTTTTCATTAAAGAAATTCAACTATGACCATTTGATTTACAGAATTGAGAAAAAAATAATATAAACATCTAAGATCAAGACATACAATATATATTATCTCAAACATATATAAGCTTTTTAATATATAAAAATTGGCATTATAAATTTTAAAAATAATATAAAAATAATTTTGAGATGATTTACTGTTAAATCTTTTAAGTTAGAATTTTTTATTTCTTTGAGCTGAGTTGTCGTAAAATACCGACTTTCAATAATCAATAGAGACTATTGTGTTGATAATATGTTGTAAAACTAATTAAAGCAAAGACAGATATAGTATAAATAGAGATTTTTTTCTTATTGATTATCAACATTGAATAACTATAATAAGATATTTATAGGTACAAAATAGAAGAAGTAGACCTCTACTAAAATTAGGAGAAGGATAAGTTTGATAGTTATCCAAATACTTAATAATTATCATAATACTTACAAAACATTTTACCAATAAATATCAGTTTTAATATATTAAAATATCTTGAATTCAAGTTAATACTCTTCCTCTTTATAGAAAAAGAAAATAGCAATTAAATTCAAATTTCATTCTTATTCTAATTGTATCTTATTTTAATTTTATTTTGATCTTTTAAAAATATTTTAAAAATAACCAAATTCAAATTCCATTCTCAATCTACCTTATAATTTCAATTTCTTTTGGCCTTTTTAAAAAACTCTAAAAGTAATCGTACTACAGTTTTATTTTCACTCTTATTCTATCTCACTGTGATTTTGAACATAGAATCGAATACCCCTTATAGTGGTTAATTAGAGGGATAATAAATCTAATTGGACCAATTTGCGTTTAATTTATTGATAAGTTTAATTATAAATGAATCAAAATTTTATGGGTAGCAAATGGATTTGAGTAGGATTATAAAACAAATAAGTCATTGTTAATCCATAAGTAGTGATAACTATGGAAAATTCATCTTCAAAGGCCCAATCAGGTTGGCCCAACAATACTTGGAACGACCCAAGCCCAATAACAAAAAAGCAAAGCATGAGCTGGAAGACAAGACAGGCAGGCGTGATTTTCGATCGGACTGATGGGACAGCACGTCCTATCAACCCACTGATACAAGGCAATGCCCATACTCTCTACCTGCTCCAACTACCGGTTATCACGCCCCAAGGTACTCGAGTAGCCTCCAAAGAACTCCTATAAATAGCCTAAAATACAATGGCTCCAGGTATTGACTATCTGAGACTCTCTCTCTAAATACTCTCTCTCTAAAAGCTACTAACTTAAGCTTCAGAGTACTAACGCCCGAATTCGATCGGGCACCCTTTCTTGCAGACCCCGTCATCCGATCAGATCATCATCTGTTAACTCTCCCTCTTACAGATAAAGTCCAATCTTGCTTTATCATTTGGTGCTTTCATTGAGAGAAAAATGGCAGGTTCGAGATCTAATGAAAACGCGACTTCGGGAGAGTATAATCACAATGGCCAGGACAGATCTAGGTCCTCAGAAAGAAGAGAGAGGTCTCCCAGATCCCCTACTAGGGGCAACCTCCTTCTAGAATTTAACGACATAGCCATGCAGCAATCAGAAGATACCCCTATCACCATCAGGGACATGCGTGCCATCCTTAGTGACGTCACTAAAAGCATAGTCCAAACTTTAAAAAAGGGAAAAATGCCCAAAACTTATGAGAGAGGTCATAAAACGAATTTCCTGACAGAAGACTTTGAAAGAAAAAGAAACAAGGGAATTTCCATCAACGAGCCAGGAGCTCGTGATAGTAGGAAGATGAGGGCCAGAACCCTAGGTAGATATGACAAGGGAAAGGGCATAATATCCTCAAGTAGAGATTCTCCATACGTCCCCAGTAGATCTTCCACCTCGTCTATTGGGGATGATTTGTCTTTCATGTGCATGCCAAATCATAGCCGCATGAAGGGGCAGAGAGATGAATTTGCCTCGCCAGCCTTAAGTAGGGAGGAAAAATGGTTCAAGCAGAAGCTTAAGCAGTTTGGCTTGACAGGCTCCAAAAAAGAGTGTTTAAGGACAACACCTACGACAACATAGCCTCATTGTTTTGTAGGGAAATCAAGGAGTCAGAGCTACCTCTAAGATGGCGAGACGTGATAATGGATAGGTATGTAGGTAAGACTGACCCTGCTACTCATCTTACAAAATATCTAACGAAAGTGCAGGTATACACCTATGACAAAATGATTGCCTGTAGGATATTCCCTACCACGCTGGGAGGAGATGCTTTCACATGATTCCATGAGCTCCCATAGGGTTCAATCACTTCTTTTTGACAACTAAAGGAGTTGTTCATTATACGGTTCATTGTACAGACGCGAGCGCAGAAATTCGTGAGCGATATATGCAACCTTTATTAGAGGACTGATGAAAGTCTTCGAGACTATATCGATAGATTCCAAGCCACAATGTCAAAAGTGAGGAATGTAAGCATGGAAATGACATTCATCGCCTTAGCCAATGGCACTATTAATAGGCCATTATTTGAATCAATTACAACAAGGCCGCCAATCAGCTTTTTCAATCTGATGGAAAGAGTTAGGCAACACATTTAGATGGATAATGCCTCAAGTTTCAGCTGAGGCAGAAGGAGCAACGTCATGGACAGGCTACATTACTCAAACGGGTGGTCATTCAACGACGATCCAATGTCCGAGTGAATTTCGAGGAGCCCTGAGAAAGCCTCCACTTCGAGAAATTTAGGAAAAAGAAAGGAGGCAGAAAGATAAAGGTTCGATCGGGGTACTGGTCAGTAGGCTCAAACTTTCACTCCACTCAACACCAATCCCGCACAAGTGTTGATGTGGATCAAGAAAAATCATCAAAAGGTGAATTGGCCGAAGAAGATGGACGAGAGAAGCAGAAGGACCATGAACCATAATAAGTACTACAAATTTCACAAGAATGTTGGCCATACAATCGACAAATGTTACCAGCTGAAAGAAAAAATTGAGCGACTCTTGCAAAGAGGGTATCTCAAAAGGTTTGTAGGTCCGACCCGAGGGGAAAGCCCCTGTAGGCAATCAGACCAAAAGAAAGATGATTTCAACGATGACAACGACAACGATGATTGGAGAAAACCAAAGAATGCGGATCCACGCCAACCGTATGCCAGTGTTGTAAATATAATCACTGATGGATCTTCTTATGGAGAAGATCTCTCCAGAAAAAGAAAGGGAAGGGCATCTATATCTCCCATACATCTGAACGGCCAGCCCCAATCATCATATCTAGTGAGGATGCGCGAGATGTAATGTTTCCTTACGAAGACACCCTTATTGTTAGGGTGCGGATCAATAATTTTGATGTAAAAAAGATACTGGTGGACAATAAAAGTACTGTGAATGTGCTTACATTGCAAGCTTACAGAGCAATGGGGTTGCCGATCGAATAGCTTAAGCCAAACGCCACGTCATTGATCGAACTGGGCAATGCCACAGTGCCAGTGATAGGATTAGTTGATTTGTTTGCTGAGCTTGGCCAGGTAGTCCTTGCCCATGCCTGCAAGGTAACATTCATGGTTATTGATATGGTTTTTGCTTATAACGTCATTTTTGGCACGCCACTACTCTTTCAAACTGGAGCTGTCACCAACATCCATTATATGGTGATAAAAATCTCGACAAGGGGAGGCATCGCCATCTTAAGAGGTAACCAAAAGGCATCAAGAGAGGCCTTTATCGCCATGATCAAACACCATAAAGAGGCCATGATGGTAGAACCAGGTCTAAAGCGACTTGACCAGACGGAGGATAGGAGAATAGATCCAGCAGAGGAAGTCAAGACAAGGACACTTGCGAAAGGTAAGGTTGTTCAAATTGGCACCAGCATGAATACGGAGGTTGAAGAGGCCATCATGCAGGTCTTGATGATCAACCAGGCATCCTTCGCTTGGAATTCGGAGGACATCACCGGAATCAACCCCAGTGTGATCACCTACAAACTCAATGTAGATTTAGCCTGCAAGCCGATTAGGCAGAAGTTGCGAAGGCATGCTCCCGATCGAAGGAGATTTATCTCCGAGGAGGTAGACAGGTTATTAAAAGCGGGTACAATCCAAGAGGTTGACTACCCCGAATGGCTCGCCAATTTTGTTCTAGTAAAGAAGAAGTTGGAAAAGCTGCGAATGTGTGTCGACTCCTCAACAAAGCATATCTGAAAGAAAACTATCCCCCTACCAAGCATAGACCAACTGGTGAACGCCACTACTGGTAATGCCATCTATATCCTTCTCGATGCATATGCTGGATACCACCAAATCATGATGTGGTTGTTGGATCAAGAGAAAACAAGTTTCATCATGGATGATGACACCTTTTGCTACAAGGCCATACCGTTCGGATTGAAAAATACAGGTACCACATATCAGCGTTTAATGAATAAGATTTTAAAGATTAGATGGAGGGCAGAATGTGGAGGTTTACGTGGATGATATGATCGTCAAAAGCAAAAGCCCCGAAGAACATCTTGCTGATTTAGCAAAGATCTTTAACATACACGCTGAATAAATTTCGGATGAAACTCAATCTTGAGAAGTGCATTTTCGGGGTGCCTTCAGGAAAATTTTTGGGCTTTATGGTCTCCCAAAGGGGAGATCGAAGCCAATTTTGATAAAATAAAGGCAATCTTGGAGATGCAGCCACCAAGTAGTGTGAAGGACATTCAAAGTTGAACGACAGAATAACAGCCCTTGGACGGTTCATCTCTTTTTCGTCCAAATGATGCACTCCTTCTTCAAGAAATTGAAGAAGAATGAATTTTTCAATTAGGATGCTAACTGTCAGCAAGCCTTCGATGAGCTAAAAAAATTCCTCACCAACCCACCGTTACTCAGCTGACCGCTTTCAGGTGAAAATTTGTATTTATACTTGTCAACTTCTGGTGAAGCTGTTGCAGGTGTCCTGGTTAGGGAAGAAGAAACCCAGCAGCTGCCTATCTATTATGTGAGCCAAGTGCTCAGAGGCCCAGAATTGAAGAAAGGTCCGATTGAATAACTCATCATTGCCCTCATGATGTGCACAAAGAAGCTAAGGCTGTACTTCGAGGCACACATGATAGTAGTCCGGTTAGGCCAACCGATCAGAAAAAATCTCCAGACCACCGAACTTAGAGGGATAAATGGTGGGATGAAAAATCAAGCTTCAATTGTGGGACGTGAGGTACGAGCCCAGGAAAGCAAATCAAGGCTCAAGCTTTGCAGACTTCATCGCTGAATTCTCCGGCAAAGAAGTAACCGGTCACCCCCAACCTGCAAAATGGAAAATGATCGTGGATGAAGCTACAAATGACAACTAAGGAGGTGCAGGCATCATGATAATATGCCCCTTGGGTATTGTTATAAGGTATGTAATAAAACTCAGCTTTAAAATTTCTAATAATATGGCAGAGTACAAGCCACTTCTGCAAGGGTTGAGACTGCTTCATACCATCCAACCAGAGTCGGTCGTCATCAAAAGTGATTCTCAACTTGTGACGAGCCAAGTCTTAGGCACCTTCGAGGCAAGGAAAGTTAACATGATACAATATCTGGCAAGGGTTAAGATGGCACTCAAGATGCTGGAAGAATGCGAATCCGAATTGATCCTACAGAAGGTGCCAAGAGACCAAACATTAGCCATCGATCGGCTTGCCAAAATGTCTGCTGCCGACCAAGGAATAGTGGAAGAAAATATAACCATTATTGAACAACTGGCCTCCTCCTTAGACGAACCAGAAATGATGGAAATTGAGTCAGCTCAAGAAACGTGGATGAGTTCCATTAAGCAGTACCTGCAAACAGGGTAATTGCCTGAAGATAAAGCGAAAGCCCAAAAGGTATCTTGAAAATCCCTTAATTACTCTATTATTAATGGTGAATTATTCAAAAAATCTTTCAATCACCCCTGGGTCAAATGTGCAATGGAGGAGGAAGGAGACTACATCCTAAGGGAAATCCGCGAAGGCATTTACGGCTCACATGAGGCTAGTAGGGCCATGGCAAGGAAGGTGCTCCAAACTGGGTATTTCTGGCCGAGCATCTTCAAAGACGCTCAAGAAAAGGTGAGAAGGTGACAGTAATGTCAAATTCATGAGAGAGTTATCAGGCAATCGACAGCAAACAAGCAGTCGATCAGAGTTTCTTGGCCATTCGACCAATGGGGCCTGGACATCCTAGGGCCTTTTCTCCAAGGAAAAAGACAAATAAAGTTTCTCCTTATCGCCGTTGATCACTTCTCTAAATGGGTCGAGGCGGAACCTCTGGCTACAATCACAGCAAAGAAAGTCAAAAATTTTGCTTGGAAGGACATCATTTACAAGTATGGCTTACCTAATGTCTTCATTACAGATAATGTCAAGCAGTTCGACAACTCGGTCTTTAGAAACTTTTGCCAAAACCTCAATATCAGCCTTAAGTTCACCTCCGTCGCCCATCCCCAGAGCAATGGGATGACCGAGATCTCTAATCGGACACTCTTGGAAGGCCTGAAGAAATGGCTCAACGAGGTAAAAGGCAACTGGACTGAGGAACTGCAAAGCATCTTATGGTCTTATAGGATCTCTTTGAGAACTGGCACCCATCAAATGCCATTCTCTCTTGTCTACGGCTTTGAGGCAATGATACCCATAGAAATTGGTCTCTCATCCTTTCGGACAGCATTCTATTTTGATTAGATGAACATCCTGGATAGATGCCAAGATTTGGATTTGGTAGAAGAAAGGAGAGAAGATGCCTATGCCAAAATCGCTGCCTACAAACAAAGAGTCGCTAGATACCACAACATAAAAGTAAGGGCAAGAGCCTTTAATATGGGTGATATGGTGCTCAGAAGGGCAGATATAAGCTTGGAAAATGCTGGAGTTAGGAAGCTGATGCCGAATTGGGAGGGCCCCTATGAAATCTCCAAGGTTTTAAGCTCTAGCATATATAGACTCAGAACCCTTGAAGGGTCGGATATTCCCAAAAGCTAGAATGCCGAAGTACTCAAAAAGTACCATGTATAATTATATACCAAGTTTATATTCAATAAAGAAAATTTTCTCCATTTCTCTTCGTCTTTGGCAAAAAAGGTATGCTTTCATTTATTTGTTTGTTAGTTTTAATGTTTGCTCGCAGGTTACTTGTTTTACTCCATTCTACAAAAATCTCGAATAATGGACGTAGCTTGTCCGATCGGATGTCGGGCATGTTTATTCACTAGGCTCATCCCGAGCCTAAAATGTGAAAAATTTTCTCCGTTATAATTCCAGCCCCCTCGCTAGGCTTAATGCTTATCTCGAAATGAGAAAGCTTTTCTCCATCATAAGAAAGTCCGCTAGATTCGATGCTATTTTCGAATCAAATATACGAGATGTCTCCACCCAATCTCCATCAGCTCATTTGCTAGGTTTAATATCATTCATAAACCCAAAATGCAAAAGACAATAATTTAGTCGGTTGTATCTCCTCCGTACTTAAAAATATGAAATTACCAAATCTTCAAAACAATGCCAGACTGAAAGATCATTCGCCATGCAAGATTCTCCTACGAATAGCCGGTCTTTATATTTGATCGGATAATGCTTCAATCAAATTAAAAACTGAAAAGTCATCTACTGTGCTTGATGTTATAAATCTAAGTCACAACTCATGCCTGAATGAAGGGCTTATTTTTCATGATGCTTCAAAAAATAATCGTCGATCCTGAAAGAGTTGTGTACTACAATGCTTGGAAAACATCTTATGCTTCAGGAAGTATTACACTTAATCAATTCCCCATATTCTTCATATTCAATATACTCTTCTTTGCTGATTTTGTACGTTCTCCATAAAGATTTTTGTTTACTCCACTTAGTTAATTTTACAACAAATCTTGTTCAAAATGAAAATTACAGTACAAATGCACAATGGAAGGCAAACCAAATCTTACATACATAAGGAATTGTACAAGGAAAGAAGAAAGCTACTACAACGAAAAAATTACAAGGAAATATCTTAAGATTATATATCTACAATCTCTATTGCAATAGCATTCGAATCGACAATAGCTTTTATGGCAAAATTGGTAGAAAGCTAGCCAGACCCCAACGGCTTCATTAGGGACAGGCTTCGCGGGTAGAGGGGCGATGTCTTCAGGCTCTGTTAAAAGAGGAAGAGCGGCCTCGGGCTCATTTGACTTGATTGGCAAACCGATACCTTCCTGTAACATCAAAGGCACCTCCTCTGTCGTCCCTTCGATCTCTCTGATCTGAGAGGCCTCTTTCTCCTCCTCATCGTCTCTAAAGGGAGGATCAAAAAGAATTCCTGGGTCTTCTATCCAGCCAAGATCTGCCTCAGGGAAGCGCTGCTTGGCTGCATAAATTAACCAACTTAGTAGCATCCCTTGGGCCTCACCTAGCTGATCCAAGACCTCCTCCCTCTAAGCCTCCAACTCTTTTGCCAACCTCTCGCCCTAAGCTACCTCCTTCTCTGCCAGAACTGATCGAGGGAATTATTTTCTTCCAGGAAAAGATCACATTCTGATAGAGCCCTATCCTTCTCCGCCAGTGCCTTATCCTTATTCGTGTTGGCTTTGAGACAGTCAGTGGTAAGCTATGAGCATTCACCCCTCAGCCTGCCCACTTTCTCCTCATACTTCTTGCATAAGGCACTGTCAGCAATAAGGCATGCTATATCTCCCTTCAAGTGGTCCATCTCGCTCTGTCGAGACCTGAGGTCTTGGGCTAATTGAGCTCTTTCCCTCTTCAGCTATTCTACCTCAAACCTTAGGAGGAAAGCTTCCTTTTTCATTGCATTGTTGGCAGCTTCAGCTTCCTCCTTTGTCGAACAATATCTTCCCACTTTGCTCGATCATAGGTAGCCATGTCGTGCATACAAAGTCCTCTTTTGATTAGCTATGGGAAGAAAGTGAAGAAAATAGTCAAAAAAAAAGAGGAGAAAAGAGGAATGCATGTATCACCTCCAGGCTTTGCTGCTGAAATAACTCGAATTCTTGAAAGAGCAAGTTGAGCTCCGTCATCGCCTTGAAATCACTCTCTTGAGCAAGGTCTTGGCAGATGAAAGATGGCACACCTCTATTAGTCACGAACCAATCATCACCAAATCGCTCTTTTAAGATGTTTTCCAAAGGAGGAACCTAACCCTCTTGAGCTCTCCCAAAAGGCCGACGGGTTGGCTCATTTTGAGATATCTCCTTACATCTGGCAGCAATCCGAGCATCAACAGCGGCTATGGTTTCGGTAGCTTTTCTTCTCGCTACCTCTTTAATCTTTTTATGCGCTGCCTCATCTGCTAGCGACCCCATTTGTTGAGAAGATGATCGAATGATAAAGGATGGTTGTGACCGTTCCTCGTCAGTTTCATCCCTTAGTCGCAGTTGCCTGAGAGGATGAGGTTCCACCACGGTCGAATGAGGCAATGACGGGCCTAAGATGGTTAAGAAAGGAAGAGTTGTGGGGACAACTGCGGTGATAAAAGAGGAAGTCGTTGTTATAGTAGGAGGAGCAGGAGCACTCGCTGCACTCTTAGAAGCCTGGACCTCAGAAGCAGGTAGGATCTTCCTCTTCTTAGCTCTTCTTTCCTCCTTAGCCAAACGGTCGGCCTCCCTTTTGGCTTTGGCTCGATCGGCTAGTTGCTTTGCAGCCTCCTCTCCTCTTGCCATTTCGCTTGCAGCTGTATTGCAAAACCAAACAAAGATAAGTACTTCATTCAAAAATTCGATACGTGTAATAAATGCACATGCAATATATGAATATGCAAAATAGACACCCTCCTCCACACTCCAATATTAATGCTCACGTTCTATGCTAATGCCAGCATCGAAGCTTAAAGACTCGAACAGAGTGCTCAAAAGGTAATTGGAATCATAGGGCTGACCGTTCCTCGCCATGGCATAGATCGACCGACAGCATGATCTTTCAAAATGGTGGCCTCTACCGATCGAACAAGTGGTACTCCAAAACTACCAGCCATCCCCACTAAGAAATATCTTTCCCTGAAACTCTTCATGGAGGATGGGACAGTAAAGACCTTTCGATGCTGCCAGCTGGTAAAGTAATACTTTGACCCGTCACTCCGACTAAAAATATAAAAAAATGAATAAAGAGGTCCAGAGTGGGGGCCACTACTTCTATCTTGCACAAGATCTTAAAGCAAGTTACAATCCTTTATCCGTTCGGATGTAATTGGTTGGGGGCAATTCCATAACCTCTAAGCATCGCTGATTCGAACGCACCAAAGGGAAGCCTCATTCTTACATCCAAGCTCCATAAATGGTAGATAAACCATTTGTTCCTTTCATGGCCAAAAGGCCCCTCTGTCACTGCTATCGAATTAGGGCAGGCCATCACTGACACCTCTGTAGGAAGGTGGTATCATGAAGGAATATTTGCCACCTCCACTTCTGTCAACCGTGAGGGATGAGCAAGCGGCTCACGATTCTCGTAATCCTGTAGAAAACTCCTGTCTATTGGTTGACTACCGCTTGAAGCCATTTAGGGTGGAGGAGGAGAAGTAAAAGAGTATATGCAATGAATGAAAAATAAAATCAAAGGCAGTGATTGTTTACTTACTTGGGTAATCTTGCAGACACTCTGAAATTCTCCGAAATTTGAAATACTTCCCTCAATAAAATTTTTGGCAAGGGTTTCAAATAGTAAAGTTCACAAAAAAAGTTTGGCAGAGCTTTGTTAAGGATCATTGAAAAGTAAGGAAAAATCGCTTTAAACTTATCTATTTATAGGCGAAGAGCTTCCAGAATACTCCAAAGCCTTCCTGTTGGATGGACGCCACATGTTCTCAACCCGTTACTACGGTTACAAAAAATAAAGCACCGTTCTAGAAACACGTGCGACATTAAATGCAAAATAGCTGTCTGAACTGAACGGATGCATCTCTTCAAATAGGCATCTCCTAAAAAATTCAAAAATCCCGCCAAAAGGCTTAAATTGCCTGGTCGGACCCATTGAAGGGGGGGACAAGTGATAACTATGGAAAATACATCTCTAAACACCCAATTAGGTTGGCCCAACAACACTTGGCACAACCCAAGTCCAATAACAAAAAGGCAAAGCGTGAGCTAAAAGACAAGATAGGCAAGCGTGATGTTTGATCGGACTAACGGGACAACACGTCCTATCAGTCCACTGACACAAGGCAACGCCCATACTCTACACCTGCTCCATGTCACATCGTCGCTCACCTGCTCCAACTATCGGTTATCATGCCCTAAGGTACTCGAGTAGCCCTCCAAAGAACTCCTATAAACAGCCTAAAATATAATGGCTCCAGGTATTGACTATCTGAGACTCTCTCTAAAAACTACTAACTTAAGCTTTGAAGTGCTAACGCCTGGATCCGAATGGGCATCCCTTCTTGCAGGCCCCGTCATTCGATCGGATCATTAACTATCAACTATTCCTCTTACAGATAAAGTTCAGTCTTGCTTTATCAAGTAGATTGTATCATAAATGGTCGGATCATAAATTGATCAAACTAAATGATATTATCTTTTATTTTTTAAATATTTTTATTATAAAAAATCTGTATATAAATTATAAGAAATTATTTTTATATTACATTATATAAAAAATTATAAAAATATAGAGGGATAAAATCAAATGAATCCTATAACGGATCTTATTGAACCACTGTTTAAATCAAATTAATCAGATCAAATTTGAATAAAAAAATATAAATTATATAGATTGATTTTATGAATCGGATCAATTTTAATAGATTTAATTGTGATCGTGCACCGATCTTGGAATTACTGATAAAAAGTCATATATTTTTTGATCTATTCACTAGAAGATGTACATGGTACGATACAATATGAAAATTTACAAATTTTTGCATTGTTTTAAAATTTTTGATATTTTATAATTAATTATTATTATCTTAAAAATTTGAGATAATTTGGTTCGGTACTTCAATTTTTTTGGTACAAAATAATATAGTACAATACAATTTGATATTTCGAATAATTCAATATTTTTAAAAATTTACAAAATAGATTCACACAATAATAAACACAAATACAATTAGAATATCTAAATAAGTACAATTAAAATTTAAGTAAAAGTATAAAATTTAAAAATTAACATTTAAAAGTCTTTCTCTACATCATATTGGCACTGATTTGAGAATTTTGAGTAATATTTAAAAAAAATAATACATATTTTAAATAATTAGATATAAAAAATTTAAATATTAAATACACAATTTAAAATTTTATATGAATATAATAATTATCTGATTCAAACTTTTCAAAATTTTTATTAGTTGTTGCTTCTGAAGCCAAAAGTGTAGCCAATTTCAATCAGTTTTAACAACAAATGAGAACTTTGACTGTAATCGGATAGTAATGGTAAGTGTAACGCCCCAATTTTTAAATTATTCGAATAATAAATAAATCAACCCGAATAATATGTAAATTTGATAATAAAATAAATATAAAATAATTTGGGTTGAATTATAGTTGAGTTTTGGGTTTTATTGCATAAAAGAAGAAGTTCTGGGGTTAAATTGCAAATAGTGTAAAGTTGGGGGACTTAAAGAGGAAGTTGGCCAAAACGACGTCATTTTGGCCTCTCCCTTTCTCTTCTTCTTTAAGGAACCGGTTGGTTCCTTTTTGTCCCAAAATGCCCAGCCCGACACCCCTTCCCTCTCCCTTCCCTTCCCGATCTGACCCCCCTAGGCCGCCGCCAGCTAGTCGCCGCCGTTGTTCCACAGGAGCAGCTATCGGCGCACCATCCTCGCCCCTATTTATCTTCCTTTCGCGCGTGATAGGGCGCGATTCTCCCCTGTGTCTTCTTCTTTGCTTGGGTTTTCTTGGTTCTTCCTTATGGCAATTTTGCTCCCTTAATTTGTAAGTAATTTATGTTTAGTTCCTTCTTATTATTATTTGAGTTAGATGAATCAAAGACAGTAAAGAATTGTATATCTAGGGATTTTGGAATTTGGGAAAAATGTTAATTTTAGATAAATCTTGAGTTATTTAAGGAATTGATGAAGTATTAGTAAGAACTATTGAGTTTAATACTGATATGTGTATACTTAATTAAAGGATTTTTGATAAATGGTGGAATTTGTTTAGAGACAAACACTGGATTGAGTGAAAAGGGAAAGGAAATAAAGTAAGAACGATGGATTGAAGTTACTGGAAGCTGAAGTTGAAGGAGTTATCGCTAATTTTGGTATGTGTTCAAGCAATTTGTTTTTCCTAAGTATTTACAGTATGTGTATTAGTTTAAATTTTTCATTGAGAATTTCTATTTGATAATATTAGTATTATAAATAATTAATTAGATGCTAAATATCAAATTTGAGGCTAAACAAGAATTATGTATATGTTTAAGTGTGAACCTGAAGGCTAATAGATATATATTTTTTTAATTCTTAAAAATAAGGTACAACTTTAAAATAATTATAATATATTCTTAATTGGATTATAAGGGTGACGCACAATCATTATGCTTATTAGTTTTTTAAGAAAAAGATGTTGGTAAAATTTGTTTTATATTCGGAAAGAGAGTAGTAAATAATTAAAGGCTACTATGATCAATTAGTTAAATGAGTGATTTAAATGTTTTATGAATTAAAGTAAAACTATGACTCAAAGAAATGTGGACATTAGGAAAGCATATATTATGTAGTTAGAATAAGAATATATATATATATACACACAAACACACACACGCACGCACACACTCATGGTTATGTATATACATAAATATTTTATAAATTAACCATTGAGTTATAAAACATAGGATGAATTGCCTAGTATGCAAGTAATGAATTTCTTTATATAGAGCAAGATTTGTATGGAGTGATGTGATAAATACATGTATAAGAGTTAAATGGGTAATATAGAACGATTTACTTAAATCATAAGAGTTTGATCCGTAAATTTGTTATTTAGCTTATAATGTGTAAGTTATGATTTTAAGAGGGATGGATTTAAGTTTTATAAAAATCAGATGTCCTAAGTAACTATTAGGAGTTGCTAAATAAGTAGTACGAATTCCTTAATCTGAATAGTATGGGTTGAATTGCAAATTTTCATCTTACTTCCATTATAAATATTATTACAAATATATAAATTGTTATCACAACGGAATTGAAGGAATACATTCATGAAATTGAATTTAAATCTTTTAAATTATGATTTGGTTTTGGCTATGAATTAATATATTTCATATTATGATATACTTGATTTACTTTAATTAATGAATTGTTGAAATTTACTGTAATTGTTTTTATTGTTGTTTCAAAATGCCTTGGTGGAAACATATGCTTATCTTTAAACTCTAGAAGAACGTGAATGAGTACAATCATGACATAATCTGCTAATAAGTAAGAGCTATAAAGTGAGACTGGATGATATGAAAAAATGGAATGTGAATTTAATGATATTTGCCCTTAGTAAAAACTAGATAGGAATTGGGGCAATAGGATAAGGTTGGCATGCCAATCAGGGACGTTAGCAGGACTACGTTGTAATGCGATTACCAGATTGAATGGCTCCGAGAGCTCTTCCGATGGATAGTATTAAATGGAGTCGTGGGTTGAATGGCTCCGAGAGCTCGGTCCACATATGTATGTATATAAATATGTGTATATATAAAAGTATGTATTTAAATGTATAATAAATGTATAGCATTAAATAGATTGTATGAAAACCTTGAGGGGGCGAATACCGAGTAACCCCGGACGTCGATACCCTAAGGGGAGGTGAATACCGGGTAACCTCGGACGTCGATACCCTGAGGACTCGATTCTATGATTAAATTCCGTTTATCCAGCTCGGTGCAATTCCGTTGGATTTTACTGGAGGCAAGTACATAACATAAATATTAAATATTTATTTAAACTATTTGAGACTTTTAATTGAAAATAATTGACTAACTACCTCTTTGGACTATAATATTACTTAAACTTAATCTATAAGTGAATTATATATGCCTAAATCTCTTGCAAAGGATTTATGAGTTTTCTGTTAAAAGTAAGTAAAAATATTCATATTTGATAATTTATGTAAGTTATATAAGTTTAAATTCCTTATGATGGATTTATTGTTTTTATATTTTGAAATAAGTGATAACTATTATTTTTTGATGATTTGTAAAATACTAAGCATATTTTAATTTAATATTCTATACTTAGTGGAAAAATAGAATTGCTTGAACACTACTAAGCAAAATGCTTAGCGTGTGGTTTTATTTTCGCGCGTAGGTTTGAAGGTAGTGGAGTGGAGTTACAGCACAACTTGAGTCACAACAGAAAGGTTACAAGATTCTAAGTTTGATGTTTCACTTGTTTCTTTTTGTTAGCTTTAAGATACTTTTGGCATGTACATTGTATTTTTGAAGTGTAAATAGTTATGGATATTATTATTGTAAACTAAAGCAAGAATATCGTAGCTAAGTGTGATGTGCATGATTCTGTTAATTTGACGTATGAATTATCGAAGGACGGGTAATGATTATGTGTATTGGGATTTGAATGGAGGTTGGATGGTAGAGTAGACTTGGATAGAAGTGTTTGAGAAGTGTTTGAGATACATTCTTTTCAGGAGGTTTTCATGAATTTTAGGGGAGATTCTACCAAAAGTTTTACAGAAAAATGAATAGAAATTTGATAAGTGATCAGATCTTTAAATAGTGGTTTGTTTTGACCCGCATTAAAGGAATTTAGCCTGAGTGTGACATCCTGTATCCAAGTCTTTAACTGACCAGGTATAGAGTGTTACAGTAAGAGATAAAGTTAGTTTGCAAGATCAAATTTGGTGATTGCTAATGGAGAGCAGAAGAGGGGCGGTAGCGAGACACAGATGGCAATGGCCAAAGGTGGAGCCCCGTGGTGAAAGGCAGAGAGACAAGTGAGAGGCAAATTTGGGACAAAATTGAAGAAAGAGAAATAAAAGAAAAAAAAATGGTTGACCTAAACCTAATGTTTTCTTTTATTTTCTTACCTCAAATAATTTAATTTTTAATATTTTAAAATTTACTTAAACTCAATTTTTAATTCCCTCCAAAAACTCAAAACAAAAAATATTCACTCCTATAAAAATTCAAATTTAATTTTTAATTCCCTCTAAAAAATTTTAACTTTTTCTCTTTTATCATTTTTTAAATATAATACTAAAATTTTATTATGTATAATAACTACAAAATTAAAATATTAATTTACATATTCATATATGTGTTTAGTTAAAAATAAATGAATACTATTTGAATGACACTAAAAGTAAATAAAATTGATTGATAAGATGATTATATACTCATATAATTACATTAATTGATAAAATTTTATTATATATAATAATTATATATAATTATATTATTAATTTAAATACACATATAATTATTATGCTAAAAATATATCAGTACTGGTTAAGTGATACTAAAAAAAATGAAATTAATCGATAAGATGATTATATATTCATATAATTATATGTATTGGTAAATTTTATTATATATAATAATAGTATATAGGAATAAGTATAAACTGATTAACTGGTCCATTAATAATTTTATTAATCAATTCATTAATTTTGGTTAATCGCTATATCGGTTTCGATTTTTAACCAATTTTTTTCGAATTGATTTAGTGGCTAACCACTAAAAAATTTTAAGATATAAATTTAATTAATTGTACAATTTTCAATATTATTTTTAATAGTTAAAAAAGCTTTAGAAATGAAAAAATACAAATTAAATATAATATCCATTAAAAGAATAAAAAAAATAAATTTTTTATAATAAATTATAAAAATTAAATATAGTCAATATGAAACTAATATCAGAGTATGAATCATTCACATGTAATGAAAAAAAAATTTAATATTTATTTACTAAAAATATGAATTACAATAATAGTTTAAGAAGTTATATATTATAATATTTATAAATTAAAAAAATATTGCAAAATTAAGTGTAAACTTTAAAATTTAAAATATAATATATAAAACATATATAGATTATTTAACTGTTAGTTAATGGTTAACGGCCGATTTTTAAAAGTAAAAATTATAAATCTAAATTTTCGATTTAATTAATCTAAAAATCGATTCAATTTCGAATCGATTTTTTGGTTAATCAAAATTTAGATTATTTTTGTTCACTCTTAATTGTATATAATATATTACTTATTTACATACTCGATTATTCATATAAATATTATGTCAAAAATGGATGAGTACTAATTGAGTGGCACTAAAAATAAATGAAATTAATTGATAAAATAATTATATACTATATATAATAACTATATATAATTATATTATTAATTTGTACATTCATACAGGTACTGTGCTAAAAATAAATAAATACTAATAAAATTTATTTTAAATAAAATTAACTAAATAATCGATTCGATTTTAATAAAAAAATTAACAGCATAGTTCAATTCTACATTTTTTTTTTCTGTATAAAAAGATACACATCCATATACATCTCTACTATTCACGTTCATATTTTACCTTTAGCCCGTGACTTGAAAACCTGTTGCCAAAGTAGTAGTTTACTTTCAGAACTTTTAAGTTAAAAAGTTTATATATATATATATATATATATATATATATGGAGTTGGTGTTTTTGATTTTCCTAAATGACTTTTAAATTTAATTTTATTTCGTATATATAGATTATATACCATTCTAACGGCGACTCTCGATTATAAATTTATCACGAATCAAACCGGGTTAACATTCAATAAAATCTGGATAATCTAAAATTTAAAAAATCCACCCATTTCAACCAAAATAAATATAGGTACAGATCTCAATAACCCGAAATATTTTAGATTCTTATTATTCAAAACCCAATTAACCAAAAATTATATTGTGTAATCTTTTCTATAAACATAAAAATTAATAAAATGATCAAATAAATTAAATTCTAAATTTCAAATTAATTGAAAAATGTTTCAAATTTATATCTCAAACTGTCCAACATAGGAAGTTATTACTAAAAAATATGATTTCTTTTTCATCTAAAACAAACACAAATAATATAACAATTTATTTTTCCTAAATATTTAAATAATTATAAATAACCTAATAATTTAATTAATAGAACTATTTCTTTTTAAAATTTTCAATTAAACAATTATAAATTAATGAACAATCCTAAACAATTATATTCTAAAAATAAAAAAAAAAATTAATCATTCAGGCCGCTCCAAATAACCCAATCGAATAACCCAACATTCAAAATTTTCATATATTTTAATCCGACAATATCCAACTTGCCTTAAATTATAATTTCAGATTGACGTTTTTGAATTTTTTTTACTGATCTCAAATTTGCTTACCTTTAATTTGATCCATAAAATAGTCTAATTCAATTGACTAGTATATTCAACCTGCTTAAAAATCCTTTAATTATTTGTTATATTACAATAATTGTTTGTATATATTGTGAAAATAAAAAAAGATTACATGTGTGTGCATTTTTTTGTTTTTTGAAAAATTTTAGTAGAACCAAAAAAAATGATAGATTTTAATTAATAAAAATTATTATATAATTTATAAATAAAAACTATACTCTAATAAAATAAAATAAAATAAAATAAATTTTGCATATAATACAGAGTATGCACGTTATTTTAAATTACATAATAATTACTTTTATAACGGGTACTAATGATATAAATTTTAATCGGATCCAAAACTGACATGAATAATAAAATTTATGCTTGAACCATTCTGTTATGGTCTGTTCAAATTGCCTCTATTTTCCCATACTTCCACTAGGTCGAGCCTCATAACTAAGGTTGAAGGTATTACCACCAACACAATGAAAGCACGAGTGATATATACCATCAAAAGAGTTGGTAGAATGATTGAAGAGCCAAAGTGAATGGCTAGTGGGAACTGCAGAAGTTGAAGCTGGAGCTGGCGCACCCCAAGGACTCAAATTTGAGGAGAGAGAGAGAGAGGGAGAGAGGGGGACTGACATTAAAAAGGACAACAATAATGGTGGTGGGACCATCTTCCTCCCTATCTTTAATTCTGTTCACCCCCCACAATTCCACAAACACACAAAAAAACAAAACCAAAAGATATAATAAAATAAACGTCTAGTTATTTTCTCACAATCTCCTCTTATTTTGGGTTAAACACTTATTTAAGAGCTTTTCTAATTCAATCTTTCTCTCTATTATACTGTTCTTGTTGTTTTGCTCTTAAAACACAAACATATTTATTTGGGTGTGCAAAAAATTAAAAGCTAAACAAACATATAATTAAGCAGGAGGAGAGGGAGAGGCCGTGATAATAATTAGGAGCTGGACCAGTTTGCAGGCTGTGGAAGAGAACCAACATGACCTTGTTGGTTGTTCTGCAAGACTGTTGGTACTGCTTCTGCTTTCTCTCTTATAGCTATGATCACTCTTTCTTCTAGTACAACTCTTGTCTTAGATATGCATCTCTGTCTCCCCCCTATTTTTCATCTCTCTTATTCTGATAAAATTAAGAACTTAGGTTTTTCCCTTTTAATTAAATCTCTTCTGGGATAGCTACTTATGATGCAATCACAGTCTCGTTAGCTCCAAATCTACGGTTCAATTCATCAGGGTAAGTTTTTTTAGGTCAAAACTAGTAGGTTGGGGCATGTTTGGTAGTCCAAAGTTCTCATTTTTGATTTTGGGTATTTGTGTTTTGAAGTTTGGTCTTGTAAAAATTCAATCTTTTTTGCTAGCCAGAACTGCTCAATCACTTGCTTACGTATTTAGCTATAGGTTTAAAACCAGTGAAAATGGGTTGGTGGATTTGCACCCCTATATGTCGGAATCAGAAAGAATAAAAGAGGAAATAGTAATTTTTAGGGTTACATGGTGATTGTAATTAAGTTGTTTGGTAAGAGGGTTAGCTCCTGGATTAGATGTGGTTGACAAGACAACAGGAAGGTGCAATTGTTTTTTCGGAAATAAATCAAATAATCAGAAAGATAATCATGATTATGATGATTTAAGAAAAGAAACAAGAAACAACAGCTTTAATTTTTATTTTGCAGCCCATTTTGATGGAAGTGAGAAGGCAAGATAAAGATACAGGGATGCCAAACTCTATGAGTTTCAATCCAAGTAACGGAGATTCCTCTTCTAAAATGCTTTCTTCAACTTCTATAATTTCAATATTTCAAGACAGACGACGAAAAGATCTTCCAAACCTTGATAATCATCATCATCATCTTTATCAACATCCTCAAGTGAATCTTCAGCATCAAATAATCCAACCCACTAGAGATTCTGAGCCAATAATCCCAGATCCAACTCCAATTGCTTCCAAAAGTGCAACAAACACAATACCTCCTATTCCTACCAGTAGATCCACTTCCAGATCATCACCACCTGCATCAATAATAAACACCACTTCTTCAGCACCTTCGGTTCAATACCGGGAATGTTTGAAGAATCATGCGGCAAGTAGGGGAGGGTTTGTCGTTGACGGATGTGGAGAATTCATGCCTAGCGGCGAAGAAGGAACTGCTGAAGCCTTAAAATGTGCAGCTTGTGAATGCCATAGAAACTTCCACAGAAAAGAGATTGATGGAGAATCACAATTTGCAGCCAATTGTTACCCCAAAAACAATGGCCAAAGAAATAGTACTTTACCTATCCCTCAGCTTACCCTACCACAACCTTCAGTTCATCAACATCATCACCGATATCACCGTGGGTTTTCTTCGATGATGATGAACTTCGGTGGCAGTGGTGGGGCTCCAGCAGAGTCATCAAGTGAAGATCTTACTATGTTTCCTTCAAATTTGCAAGTACAAGGATCTGTGGAGAGATTGGAAAAAAGGTTTAGGACAAAATTTAGCCAAGAACAGAAGGACAAGATGATGGAATTTGCCGAAAAATTGGGATGGAAAATCCAGAAACAAGATGAGCAAGAAGTTCAACAGTTTTGCTCAAAAGTGGGTGTAAAGAGAAAAGTTTTCAAGGTTTGGATGCATAACAACAAACAAGCAATGAAGAAAAAACCAGTGTAAGAGAATTCAGATCCTTGAAAATAAATAATTTATCTCAATTATAAATTAAATTTCTGTTCAAATAGACAAATGAATTGATCTCTTTCTTCGGAGAAACTCAAATGATGATGATCAATGCTCCTATAATTTTTTACAGAGTGGAACATGTGATGAGAATTTTCTATATATTCTTCTATCCCATCATCACCAGAACAAGTTAGATCAAAGTTCCTCCATGTCAAAAATAAAAAGCTTAAAGAAAAAAAAGCAAAAAGAAAAGATGTGAAAACTTTTAGTCAAGATGTTTCACAAATTCACGTTATGTCCTTTTTCTTCAAAGAAGAAAAAATTCCCACTTCCTTTTAAGTTGATAATACAACATGCGTGGAATTTTCACAAGCATCCAATTATGGCCCCCTTAACACATTGGTATTCTTAGATACCTCGAACCATATTCCTCGAAAATTTTGGTCATTTCAAGATCTAAAGGCAGGTGATACGGGATATGTAAGGAAGAAATTATTTGTGTGTGTGTGTGTGTGTGTGTGTGTAGTCCTAATTAATTCCCTCAATAATGTTAGATTTATGAGGAAGAGAATTTTATCAAATTTTCTTCTTGTGGGTCATACTTATTCAGTGCATGAAAATGATAGTTGTTGGCATACATGTGCTATGGTTTCAGATAGCAGAAAAAGAAATAGTGATTGACTGTTTAATTTCCTGATCAAGCTTCACATGGCACATTCATTGATTTGAATTTGACTCGAACTGTTCAATATTTATTAGTGCTGATCTAGAGGAAGATGCACTACTAAAGGACAAATTCTAGGGGGAGACTCATCCAAATACGGCAACAAATTACTTCAATTTGAAATCTTAATAGGCAGAATTTGGGTTTGATTTTCACGGATTATAGTCTTATAAACCAGGCTGAATTAGTTGATTTTTCATGTATTGACTTCAATAAATAAGAAAATTGGCTAATAAAATCCAATTTGTTCAAGAATGGGTTATGATACATGCATTATAAGGTAATGGAATAATACATAAAATCACCCTCAAACTTATCAAAAATAACCCGTTTCAAAACTCGCATGTTCTGATCAACTTAGCAAACTACACCCGGTACTACCCTGATTTAACATGGTAGAGAGTAAGAAAAAATATTTTCCTTTTTTTCCCTTTGCCATTTCTTCCTTTCCTTCTCGCAGATACACACAAAGTTATCAATAAAGAGGATTCAAATAAATCAAAATCTCATTTCCATTCGCAAAATGGAGGAGAATCCTCTCATATAAAAACATTACACACAAGAGTTTAATTAGGAAAGAAAAAAAATAAAAAGAGAACCGTTAGGCGGCTGGTTACAAATGGTAACCATAATTCTAGTGCCACAAATATAGGAAATTAAAAAAAAAACTAGTTGTTAAGAGTTATTTAAGGAATTAGCCGTTTGTTGTGATCCCTGTTTGTTGTGATCCTTTCATTCCTTTCCTTGTTCCATTTCTTCATCCTTTTTCAAGTTGGAGGGAAGGAGAACATGGACTCCAAGCTTGTCACGCAAACCTTGATAGGTAGTTTTAGCTAATGATTTAGTAAAAATGTCGGCTATTTGTTGAGAAGATCGAACAAACCTTGCAACCAAGCTTCCAAGAGCAACTTTCTCTCTTACAAATAATCAATGGCAATATGTTTAGACCGAGAATGGAAAAATGGATTCATAGTCATGTATAAAGCACTTAAGTTATCCAAGAATAATTGTGGTGGTTGATGCAAACTAATTCCAATATCCCATATGATGAATGTGATTCATGTAAGTTCAGCTGTAGCCACTGTCATAGCCCTGTATTCTGCTTCGGAACTAGACTTAGAAATAGTTGGTTGTCTTTTTGAAGATCAAGAAATACAGTTGCTTCCAAGATAAACACAATAACCCGATGTACTTCTTCTTGTTGTAGGACATTTAGCCCAATCAGCATCACAAAAGCCTACAAGTTGAGAGAGCTTTGTTGAGTGAATTGAAGACTAAAATTTAGTGTTCCTTTAATGTATCGAATTATCCTTTTGATTACTTTGAAATCCCCTATTGTAGGATTATGCACCTTTTGACATATTTTATGCATAGTATGAACAATATCTGGCTGAGTGTGAGTTAAGTAAAGAAGAGCTCTAGCTAGACTTCGATAAGTTTTAGCTTCAAATGCTGTATTATCTTTGTCTATTTGTTGAATTTTCATAGCCATAGGAGTGTTGAAGTGAGAACTTGTACCCAATTCAGCATTGGCAATTACATCCTTGGCATATTTGCTTTGAGAGAGATGGATGCCAGAGGTTGTGTATTGAACTTCTATTCCCAAGAAGTAATGCAGTCGTCCCAAATTTTCAATAGCAAATTCTCGTCCTAGAGCATCAATAATTTGCTACATAAAGGAGTTATCATTCATTGTTACCACAATATCATCAACGTAAATTAGCATAATGATAATAATCGATTTTTTTGTTAAACAAATAACAAAGAATATGCACTACTACAGCTGAAATCAAAGTGAATAAGAAATTTTGATAATTTATCGAATCAAGGCCTCGGAGCTTGTTTTAACCCATAAATAGATTTGTGTAGCTTGCACACAAAGTGAGGAAGTTGAGAATCCTTAAATCCTGGAAGCTATTTCATAAAGACTGTTTCAATTAATTCACCATGAAGGAATATATTGTTCATATCAAGCTATCTCAATGTCTATTTGAATGTCACGAAAATGGCAAGAACAGTTCGAACTGTAGTAACTCTTACTACAGGACTGAAGGTCTCATAGTAGTGAACTGCTGATATTTGGGTATAGCCTTGAGTGACTAGTCATGCTTTATATATAACGATCTAAGGTACCATATTTGTTGAGTTTGGTCTTGAAAAACCATTTGGATATTATGATATTGGTGTGTGCAGGTCTAGGTACAAGAGACCATGTTTTATTTAAGTGGAGTGCTGAAAGTTCTTCCTTCATTGCTTTGTATCAATGGGGAATGGAGACAACTTTCTTCCATGTAGTGGGTTCAATCGTACATGTGACAGCTTCAGGTTTAGAGTTTTTTCTCTCTCTTATTCTTTGGGTTGCCATAGCTAATTCAAGATCAAGTTAAGGTCTTTGAGCCAATTGACGTCGTGTTATCATCTTATGTTGTTGTTCATTCGTTGTACCTGTAAGAGGAATGTCAATAATTAAATTATTTGAGATATCTCGATAGTTATTTGACAAAGAGTCATCCTGTGAAATCGGTTCAAGTTGGTGGTGATCAACTTGTTGACAAGTCAATATCATTGGAGCTTTCTTCAGTTTGCATATCCTTATCTAAGTTTGTTTCTTGTGGAATTCCCATTTCGGTGATTGAATTATTGTTGTCTCTCTTTGTGAATTATCCACCGTTGTTGTAGTTTGGCTAACATCAGGTATGTTTGTTGTTGTGTCATAAGCTATGTTTGGTGGATCATTATCATTTTCAAGATGGTGTTGAACTCCAAGACTTCGAATTAATGGAATTACCTAAGATTTTCATAGAAGAAAAATTTGTTTGACTGAGTTTCAAGGTCCCTAGATTGGAACACTGATGAAAATTCTGTATTGTTAGAAGATGTTCAGTAGTCAAAGAAGAATTGACCATGGGATTGAAAGTTTACTATTTCACTCTTTGTGTGTAAAGCTTTGATACCATAAAGAGAATTCAAGCAAATCAAAATCTCATTTCAATTCCCAAAATGGAGAAGAATCCTCTTATATAAAAACATTACACACAAAAGTTCAATTAGGAAAGGAAAAAATAAAAAGAGAAATGTTAGGTGGCTGGTTACAAACAGTAACCATAATTCTAGGGCCACAAATATAGGAAATAAAATAAAAAAAAAAATTAGCTGTTAAGAGTTATTTAAGGATTGTTGTGATCCTTTCCTTCCTTTCCTTGTTTTGTTTCTTCAATCAATTAATCACCAAAAATAATTAAAATAATCTAAACCTACTCAAAATCAATTTAGATACAATATCTAATTTCAGTTTCAAAAAACCCCATATCAAACTAGAACTTGACTATATTTCTAGCACTTAATAACTTAAAATCTTGAAATACCATAAGAAAAAAATATGAAACAAAAATTCCACAAAATTTAGAACTTAGGGGAGGTTATAGCCGTTGAAGGAGGAGGACGAGATTTTTCTCCTTTTAAAGATTAACAGTTAGAGATTTGAAAGAAGAGGAAGAGAGTGAAGAAGCAAAAGAAAGAAGAAGATAGAAGAGAGACAGGAAACAATCAAAATATTAGTAATATCTCTTAATTTTTAGGTGTTAAGAGGTGCGTATTTGCCAAGTATGTAAAGGAACAACCGAAAAGTTGAATTGTGTAAAAGATTTTTTTATGAAAGTTTAAAGATGTTTATGTATTTTTCCATAATAATGACTTTATAAAATTGAATGAACAAAACAAAAATGAAAAGTAGCAACAAGTTTTATAGCGCATTTGTGTTTCTCACAAATGCTGAGGTCCATAAGGAGAGACTATTGCATTTGCAAGTGTGGTTGTGAGTCTTTTGCCTTTGCTTGTGTCTGGAAAAGTCAGTAGCAAGTAGCAACAACTGAAAAACAATCCTGCAAACAAAAGGACTGACTAAAGGGACCCAGGAGAAAGAAAAGTTCAGTAAAAGCCATAACATGAGCGATACAATAATGCTCTTGAAAATTAAATATAAGAATTTCATAAGAAACAAATTACGGTATTTTAAAGATAATTGTACTAAGTTAATAGTAAAATGAAACTACTAAATAAGGCCGCTGTTATTGTATCTAAGTTCTTAATATGTATGTACCCTGTAATCTGTAACACCTTTACGTGTTATTGAAATTCTGGAAACTCGTATACTGAGCCAATATTCTTAAATGAAAGGAGGGCACATATCATGTAGCTGGACTTAAATCTCATAAATTCTAAATATTTCTACCATAAGGAGTTGCCTCAAAAGGATTGCTAATGGAATAATTAATTTAAAGTACTTACTGAAGGCACAAATTGTAAGTAATCACATGCTTTGATCATATATTAGATAGATATGAATGCATTGGCATGTGACAACAATGCATCCATAATTCGTGACATATAGCATTTGCCCCAACCTCTACTGCTTGAAGAAAAGCATATTAACTAAAGGTAAACTACTCTATGATATCAATGGAGATAAAAGAGCATTAGATAATCTGATGCTGAACTTCAATTAGAAAATCAATTTCGATAGACAAAGATAATTGGACACAATTTTTCTAATGGTAAGAACATGAAATCATGTATGTTGAAAAAGGAAATGAGGCTGATCAATGACAATGACTCACAGATAAGCAAGGTACTTAGAAAGTGGTAGTTCCACTCAAAGCTCTCCGCTATCCTTTCTCATCTTGTCTCCAACATCTCCCGTTGCTTCTGACAATCGCTCTTTTGCGGCTTTATACCTAGCCTTGGCCTCTCTACTCATCTTTTCGTTGGCCAACTCATATGCATCGCCAACTTTATTTTTTGAATCCTCGAAGGCTTCCATTTCATCTTGATTTCCATGTCTCATTGCCCCTCTAGCTTTATTTGAGGCAGTGTTGATTTTTTCCTGAGCTTCATCTCGGACATGAGCATATCTCTCTTGCCCATGCTCCATTGCTTTTTCTATCGTCTCTTTAGCATCAGCTCCCTTCTCCTTACCCGTATCTATACCCACATTTATGTTTTGTTTGGCTTCTTCATAAGCATTACTAAGTCTGCTTCTTCCAATATCAATTTCTTTTAACATATTACAATCTGAGGCCTTGTCATCATGAGCACCATCATTTCTGCTTCTTCCATGTCCCATAGCCTGATCTTCTTCATCGTCAGGCCAATCTGAGTGCAAGTCAAAAGCGTCGACCACCATATCTCTTCCACTAGCAATTGCATCAGCCATTCTCTGTCTGGCCTCATAAGCTATACCGGCACCCACATTCATCTTTTGCTTACTTTTATCATAGACATTCGATGCTTTATCTTTTCCATATTCCATTGCCTTTTCAAATGTTCCCCCAGCTTGATTAGATCCTTCAGAAATCATTGTTATAACTTGATCTGCTTTATCTGAAGCAAAATCTTTTACATTACCGGTCTTTTCAAATGCGTACTTTGACCCTTCTGGATGAACAATCATGAAATTAGAAGAGAAAACAAAATTACTCTGTGAAAGAACTTAACTTTGGCTTTCTCAGTAAAAGAAAAGAATAGGGATTATTAACAATTACCCGATGCAGCAGAATTCATTGTATCTGTAGTCTTTCTTGCAGCATACCGAGCATCACCCATTAGATTTTTAGCATCTTCTCCTGCATTCACTTGTTCCGAAACAAAATTCCTGTTATCAACAATTTAACATTAAACCATACTCGAAGAGTGCAAACGCTTTCTTAAAATCGAAAGCTATGATAATTCGATTCGACGCTGGTTAAGCAAGAGTTAATATAAAAATATTCGAGGATCAAGTGGCTCAAACCACAAAAATAGATACAATTAACTGCAAGTTTTGCAAACTATAAATGAATGAAGTTTACATAATTATTTCCTCAAGATCTTGTTTCTATCAAATACAATATGCCAAGGGCTTACTAACTTATATTTATTATGAATTTATCAGATACCAAAAGCCTAAAAATTATAAGATTTACCATGTTATTATGAATTTATTAGATGCCCAAGGCCTAAAAAGACAAAGATTTACCATGTTTATGAATTTATTAGATGTCAAAAGCCTAAAAAATTCAATAATGCCTGTAACCATTGTCCAATTAGTGAGACTAGTACATGAAATTTCAAATGCTTGAATTACATAATGGTTAATTTTAGACATCGGTGAGATGATTAGCAAATATCTCATGAGTGTATAAAATTTTGTACCCTTCATTTTTCTTTGCTTAACATAAATCTTACGGCTTTTGCAACAGGCAATATACTGTATGTTCTTTAAAAACTATCATTATTAGCAAAGTAATAAGACTAATGCATGATAACGAAGAAACTTTGCAACATTAACAACCTAGCTATTTTGTTCGTATATTCAAAACCATTTTCATGATCATACGTTTTTTTTCTTTTGAAGAGGGGCAAAAAAAAAAAAAAAAGAATTAAAAACATTAAATAGATTTAGAGAAAATAATGTGAAAGAAATGAATGATTCATTACTGTTTGTACTTAGCATGAAGCCAATCAGACCAAGAGCTAGCAGTTTCCTTATCATTATGGAACATTGGTTCTCCGTCCTTTTTTATCTCCTCAGCATTCATTTTCCCATTCTCTCCACTCAGGTTCACGTTAACGCCGAAACACCAACATACATCAACCGTCACCGCCGCCCACAACACCACCGTCACCGCCGTCGTCATCACCACTGTTCTCTTCTCCATATCTCTGTGTATAATGGAATATAGTTCAAGTGCATAGGAGATGAAAGATGGGTAGTGTCAAGAAGAAAATAAAGGCCAGAAAAGGACAGGTGTATGGTACGTGGAGGCAGAGGGAGAGACGTGGCGGGAGTGGGGAGCGACTCTTGCTGTTTTCGATCCACGTGTCAACTTAAAGAAAGGAAAAAGCTTTTGGCCTAGTCTTGTGCTATAATTAATTTCTTTTCTTTGCGATTTTTGTTTGGGTAAACGACAAATCACAAAATTCTTCGACTCTTCAAAAATAGCCGGGAAAAGGTCTAAATTAACACCACAATTGAAATAAAAAGAAAATTTAAGTTGTAAAATTCATTTACAAAAAAATTTTATATGAAATTTATTTGTGTCTATAATTAAAATAAAATAATTAAAATATAAATATAAAATAATTTTTTTATTTTTATTTTTAGAATAAATAAATAAAAGAATTAATTTTTATTTTATTTACTAAAATATTCTCAATGTCAATTTAATGTAGACAATAAATATAATATTATATCAATAAAAATTATAACTAATAAAATACTAATCAATTATTTTAATTTATGATTCCATCTTTTTTCACCGTATCAATATAAGTTTAATGATTTAATGAAAATTTAATGGATATATAATTAATCAAATAATAATTCAATTAACATAAGTCAATTTATTAAACTACTTGAAAAAATTATTAAAATACTAGAAAAAAAAGAAAAAAATTAATTAAATTAGGATTTTTTAATAGTAAACAAAAATAATTTATTTTACAAAATATAAAAGAAAAAATATTGATCCGATAGAAAAATTGAAAGAGAAGGAAGAAAAAAATTAAAAACTCAAAACGTATGGATAGAATAAAAAGGGTACTATAGTCCTTAAAATTTGACTTTTTAAAAATATGAAATTTATTTGCAAATTACATCTATTTTGGTGAGATTTGGTAAAAATATAATTGTTGGGATATATATATACACTACAAGAAAATATGAAAATAGCAACAAAAAAAACAGCAATGGAATTGAACGGAAAAATAGCAATGGAATTGATTCTAGCAACGAAAAATAAATACAGTTGCTAAATAGCAACGAAAATTAATTTCTGTTGCTAAAATTGGTTAAACTTTTCAGATTTAGTAACGAAAATATATTTGGTTATTGTCCATTGCTAAAAGTGGAAGGAATTAATGACATCAAAATTTAGCAACAGAATATGTAAACCGTTGCCAAAAAGGCGCTAAAAGCTGGCGAAAAAATTTTGACAGGAAAAATAGCAACGAATATAAATTTTCGTTGCTAATTTAGCAACGAAAAAATTTTTTCACTGCTAAAATAACAACGAAATATTTTTTCGGTTGCAATTTTACCAACGAAAAATTGAATACCGTTGGTATTTTTGGAGCATAAAAATTAGCAACAGAAATTCAATTTCGTGCTATTTTACCAACGGAAAATAATTCAGTTGCTATTTTTGATTCCCAAATTTTTCATCCTCGTTTGCATCAAAAAATACCAACGGAATGTATTTCCGTTGCTAAAATTGCAACCGAATTTAAATTTTGTTGCTATTTTAGCAACGAAAATCATAAAATTGCAACCGAAACCATATTCTGTTTGTATTTTTGGACCCACTTAGAATTGTAATTTGGGAGCAAAATACCAACGAAATTATATTTTTGTTGCTAAAATAGCAACGAAATTCAAATTTGGTTGCAATTTTAGCAACTGAAAATAATTTCATTAGTATTTTTTACCGAAATACCAACGGAATTCATATTTCGTTGCTAAATAGCAACCGAATTAAAATTCTGTTGCTAATTTGCTATTTGTCCTAGATATAAAAAGCCTCTTATTTTCTTTATATCGTGCTGCCTCGCTCTCTTCTTTTCTTCAATTCTTCATTTTCTCTCAAACAACATTGAATTCGGGGTTCATCGGCCATTGATTTTCCATCTATCTTTCTTACTTTCTTTTTTACAATGAATAGTTCGCAGCTAGAGATAATGTCATTATACCGGAAATTCTGCCAGTTGGATCGAAATAGCAACGGTTTTATCTCTACCAAAGAATTTCTTTTGGTTCCTGAGTTTGCCGTTAATCTCCTCTCTCAGGTTTCTTTTCTTTTTGGGTCCTATTAGGCATATTTTCTTTTACTTTTTAGATCTCTCACTTACCGGTTAATTCAGATTTGGGAGTAGAGATTGTTGAGGATGGTAGATGGATTAAATTTTAAGGACTTCGTGGCTTTTTTTATCTGTATTCAGTCCTCGAGCTACATTGCTTCACAAAAGTGAATGTAATAGTTCTTTTTCTTCTCTTCATTATTTGTCATTGCTGTTCTTCCATTGAGTTTTGACTAACTAATATATCTTGAAATTGATTTTTTTTGTAGTTATATTCAAAGTGTATGATTCCGATGGCAATGGAAAAGATACGTTCAATGTCATGCATGCTAGATGTACTGCGGATTTGACTTGATAGTTCATATCTGAACAACAAAGGGAGGTTGGATTTTATAAGCATCATTTTTGGCTTTTTTTTATTATTTTTAATATGTTGTTATTTATGTGAATATAGTTTTTCCTTTTTTGGGTGGATTTTTAATGGAAGAATGTACAGATGGAAGAATAATTGAATTTTGGATGAGCTTGGCCTTTCTTCAACAGCAGTAAGTATTGAAATCAATTTTTATTAATTCTTTTCTTTTGAATTAATGATAATATCTATATTGAGCTTATGTTGTACGCATTTAAGGTGATAATTTGATCTAAAATTGTTCTGGAATATGATAATAATTCAACAATTTAGTAGAAAATTGTTCTTGTTTTCTTTATGTTTATGGGAAATTATTTGGCGTATGTTTGCAGTATTCTGTTTTTGGTTCATTATTGACAATAGGAGGACTACTAGGTGCATTAGTATGTGGCAAGATAGCTGACCTCATCGGTCGAAAAGGCGTAAGTTTTCAAATCTATTCTATTTTTTTAATGAAAATTTTAATTCAAATCTGTATGTGATGCAATATTTTATTATTATTTTGATTTATATGTTTTTTTAATAAATATAATCATAATATGATGTCTAAAAGAGGCGATTTGGATTTCAAATACTTTGTGAGTGATAGGATGGGTATCCATTGCATTTTCAAAGGTAGATTTCTTATTTGTTGTGTATTTTTATTAGATTGAAAAATAAGGAATTATAAATATGAACACCATTTAAACAAGGTGCATGGTCACTTGACTTGGGGAGATTGTTGATTGGAATTGGGATTGGGATTCTTGCATATATGGTCAGTTCAATAATCGGCTTTGGTATATAATTTTATATTTTGTTTGTTTTCCAAATATATATGTATGAATTTGGAATTGTGCAGGTACCCATTTATGTTGTAGAAATTACACCAAGGAATCCTAGGGGAGCTTTTGCATCGCTTATTCCGGTACTTTCTTAATTGGTTCTGTCTGTAACTGGCGCATCTTGGCTTTACTAGGTCTGCCCTGCTTATCCTTGATATTAATTAATTCATTGATTGATTGACTTCGATTTATTACACATATTTTTCTTTAATTCTCAGGTACTATTCCATGTGTAGTTCAGCTACTTGGTATGTTCTTCGTTCCTGAATCTCCCAGATGGCTAGTGAGTTCAATTCCAAAATTTTTACGAACATAAATATTGTTCAATTACAGTATTTTTAAGGTTAATTATGAAATCAAAATATGTTGCTTTTCTTTTCAAAAAATAACTGACAAGCATTTATCAATGAATTAACATCTATTATATCTTTTAGCAAAGGAATATGTGAAGATTATGGGTTAATTTTAATCAGCTAACAATGTACTTTTGTTAGTGTATTGATTTCTTAATTGAATGCTCATGTTACCGCAAAATTAATTTGTTTCAGGAGATTTGTTAATTGTTCCATGTTCTTTAAATGGCTTTTACTGTTTTTGTGTCATTAAATTTAAGTCAATTGATATGCAAGGACATTGCTATCAGTTCCATTAAGGACTAAAGTTTTCAATGGTGCTGGTATAGCATACGTTTCTGATATCGATGTATGATTTGTTATGAACATATAAAATGTTTTTCTTTGGTGCAACAAGTGCTGTTCAGTGTCCTTGACAAAGCAGGCTATGGGAAAAATTACTTGTTGGGTTTGTCAGACTTTGTTAAGGTATCATTACAAATTATAATCACTGCTCGATGGTTATGTGGCACAAATGCTTTTGGTTAGTCAAATTATCATCTTGGAGAAGGACAGAGAATGGAAATTAAGAGCAAACAAGTAAGAAAGTGAGGCAAAACTTATTATATATAGTAAAAGGTAATCTTATTATAAGAATAACTTCTGTCACTTTCTACAAAGAACAAACTAACACCACTTATTTTTACTGACACAAGAAATATATTTCAATCCATAAAAAAAAACACACTTTAGTTCACTTCAATTACGAGGAAGCAATATAATAAAGAAGGAATTAATTAAAAATTCCTTTGTCAAAAAAAAAAAAATTCCAATAGCTTAATAAAAAAGTAACTTAATAAGTAGCTTAATAATTTGCTTAAAAAGCTGCTTAACAAGTAACTTAATAATTAGCTTCTTCATGTTGTCTTCAAATACAAATTTAGGGTAAACAAGATCTTTGTCCTCTGCTTCTTTATCAACTAAAGCTGGTGCTGGATATATCACTGCATCACTTCCTGGGTTATATAATGATGGGATTATAAGTTGAACCATATGTTTGTTATCACTAGTAAAGTGCAGGACATTTTAGTTCGGATGCTGATTCCCTTTCCTAACTTTATCTGCTAAGCTTATTATCTTGGACCATATATGCAAATGTTTCTGCATAAATAGGCTTGTATTTAAATATTTTGTTGCTTGTGTACAGTACAATTTTGCAAGTGTTAAAGGTACTTCTTACTACAGTCGCAACTACAAAATTTAGAGGTATGTTTCTTAGAAAAAATCATTTTTGAATGTTTATTTGTTACTGGAGCAAATTTGATATTTTATTTGTTGTGTATGGATGCATCTGTAAGTATGCTTGGGTAATATGTCTCTAGACATTGGTTAGTTGTTGATGAAGTATGGATTTTTGTTTTGAAACTGACAACAAGCATGCTGGTATTTTGGACTTATGCTGTTGGGGAATATTTGATTTTGGTGATGAAAATTTGATGGTATGAATAAAACAAGATAATGAAGATACTTTTGTTGCTGCAAATAGTGCTTGATGGAATAGGTAGAAATATGGTATTGCTCGCTGATGATTATTTAATAAACTTGATTGTTGGTCAAATGCTAGTTTACAATAATAGTCATGAAGTATAATCGACATGACATAGGTGCTTATTTAATAAACTTTATATATATATATATATATATATATATATATATATATATATATATATATATACACATACATACGAGAGATTAAGAATTGAATGGTGAATAAAGCTGGATCCAACTCACAGATTTTAGTGTACACATGGATTAATTTTAACTTTCATCAATGTCACATCTCTAATTTTAGCTTACACATGGGTAACATCCTGCAACAAAATCCCTTGACATGGATACATTTTGTTGCATTCAAATTTTATTGCCACATCAGAAGCACTTGTCCCTTTTATATCCTTATTTCACTTGAACTGTGGATTTCTGTAATAATCATCAATTCATTGTTATTATTGTTATTATTAAATTCAAAATTAATTAATTAATTAATTACCTGTTCTTTGTTGGTTTGCTTGTTTTTATCTTTCAATTCTTTTGTATAATATTTTCACATTTTAATTGAATTTATTTAATTATTGTTCAAAAATTTAGTGACGGAATAGCGACGATAATTCCGTCGTATTTATTTAATAATACTGGCTGAATTTGGCAATAAAAACTTTAATTCAGTTTCTAGAAATAGCAACGAAAATTGATTTCGGTTGCTATAAATAGCAGCGAAATTTATTTTCGGTTGCTAAAAAATAGCAACGGAAATTGAAATCTGTTGCTAAATTTAGCAATGAAAAATAATTTTCGTTGTTAAAAAATACCAACCGTCAAATATGCAACCGAATGTTCCATTGCTATTTTTCGTTGCTAATTTTTTTAGCAATATAAATCTAACAAATTCAGTTGCTAATTTTCGTTACTATTTGCTAATTTTCTTGTAGTGATACACACACACACACACACACACACACACCCCTCTTGTAGGGCAGAATATTTTGAGAAGCAGAAGCAAAAGTGAAGGATCGTGTTTCACTTTATTGGCATGGCTATTATCCACAAACCATTGGACGAGATAACAACAATAATTCTACGGTCTAAATACCCTTTGAAGAAGTCGAGGAATGAGGTGAAGGAAAAGGAATTCTTTCTAGAATTTCTTATGAAAGACTAGCAACCAACCTTAAATCTAAATTCATAAATTCTATTTATTTTTCATATTTCTTAATGAGGAAGGTAATTAATACAAAAATTAATTTCTGTAACTGACGTATTCAATATAGAAATTAATTTTTATAACTGACGCATTCAATATAGGAATTAATTTCCGTAACTGACGTATTCAGTATACAAATTAATTTCTATAACATTGTAATCGATATATTCAGTATCAAATATATTTGATTTAATTCCTGAATTTAGAGTCATGGGTATATCCATTATCCTTCATCTCCCACTTGCACATGATGGAACAAAATCCAATCGTAATCTCTAATTATACAGGTAAATAGATCGTGTGACCAGCATACATCGAGAACACTATTGCTATACACCTATTAGGGATATATAGCATTTTGAAGAAATGAGATCCTATTATACACGTATGTTTAAACCTAGATTGCCTTTTCATATTCACTATTTTAACTCATGATCTCATAAAATAATTTTCGTATTCACTATTATGTCTCTACTCATAGAAACTATATAATGTGACGCACGTTGAATCCTGTTCTACATCCGGTATACTCTTGGAAACTTATTTTTAGGGCTCAAGATCGAATGAGGTTCGTTAGATTTGTAAAAACCAATCGCTTCATAATGAATAGGGATTCAGCCAATAAGTGATGCACTCGGCCCTTCAAAAGGTATGAGGTAGAGCACCAGAGTATTCCAATCCATTTACTAATGACTGACTTATGAGGCATCTATTATAAAGTCCCCACCCAATTAAATATTGAAAAATTGATTCTGTTACCATGTGAAACCGAAAACAAAGACAGTTTAGATTTCACTTCCATTTATACCCTCAGTTAATGTTATATAAATGAGTTCAATGATTAATAGATTATATCTCTTTTCTCACATGAGTTATTATGCTAAAGTATAAAGGCGCATTCAAATGCGTTGAAACGTTGTAAAACATGCATAGAAAAAACCATAAAGCATGTGTTTTTGGAAAAAAATAGCACATTGGTACATTTTATAAGAAAAATTCAATTAATTAGATAAAAAATATTTTTAAGTGTTATATTTTAATTATCGTGCAAAAAATTATTTTTTACTATGCTATTACATATTTACGAAAATTTAAAGGAAAATTAAATACAGGCTCAAAAAAATAATAAACAAAAAATAAATCCTAACCTATCCTATTTGGCCATATTCTCCAATCTGATCCGGAAGGGAGTGGTGCATATAACAAATGATAGGAAAAGGTAATCGGTCAGTAATGAATTAAATGCAAAATTAAATATAATAATTAAATAAATTGATAAATTAAATGAATAAGATAGCAATAATAGTGAAAGCATTAATAATAATAATAATAATAATAATAATAATAATAATAATTATTATTATTATTATCATTACAAATAAGAATAAAAATATGACTTGAATTAAATAAATTAAATATTGCACAAATGTATAAATAAGCTATTTGATAATTAAATTACAAATATTAATTAATTGGACTAATTAAACAAACTTAATTAAAAAATAACATCAATACAATAAACAATAATCAAAATGTATTACAAATTAGAGGAAAATGATAAATTAATTAAGATAATTTGCCATAAATATTAATTAATTAAGTTACTTAATAAATACAAATATAAAATATAACATTAATGGAAATATTAATATTAAAAGAAAATCGACAATATAATATTAGTAAATTAAACAACACAAGAAAAATATTAAATAAAACATTAAAGCAAAAAAAAAAATAACATAGATAAATCACATAAAACAAAATAATATAATATAATATAATATAATATAATATAATATAATATAATATAATATAATATAATATAATATAATATAATATAATATAATATAATATAATATAATATAATATTTGAAATGGTGAGTGAAAGAAAAGGTGGAACAAAAGAGGAAGAAGACAAAAAAATACAAAGGACATGAGTAGCCCTGTGCAATGATCGGTTCGGTTCAATAATCAAACCGAATCGAAATAATCGAAAATTGAACTTTCAATATTTTTATTAATCGAACCGAATTAAATTTATAGAATAATCGAATTTAAATCGAACCAAAATTTTCAGCCAGTTTGGTTTGATTAACAAAAAAAATCGAAAATTAATTTTTTTTAAAAAAATAAAAAAATTATGTCTAAAAATTATAAAAAATTATAAATCATAATATACTAAAGTAAACATATCTAAATTATACAAAATAAAAGTTCAAATTAAAGATATAATCCCAAAATATATAATAAATAATACAACAAAATCTGTTAAATAAATTTTTTCATTTAATTAATTTTCAATTTAATCGTCACAATTCTAAATTATTATCTTAAAAATAGATATTAATAATTAATAAATGTACTCATATAATTTACAATTTAAAATAAGATAATTTACATGTATAAAATAATTATTCAATTAAAAAATAAAAAAATTATATATAATTTCGATTCGGTTCAGTTTTTCTACGGTGTTTTTCTTTAAAAACTGAAAAAAATCGAAAAATCGAAGTTTTTTAAAATTCAAAATTGAAAACAAAACTAAAAAATCGAATCAAATTACAAAATCGATCGGTTTTATTTGATTTTTCGATTTGAATCGAAATTTGCTTACCCCTAGGCGTGAGTGAGTAGAAGAGCGTGATCGAGACTTTTAGCGACAGGATATGTACTGTCACTAAAGGTTACAACGGACAAGGCAATCTAAAAGGAAAATTTTAGCGGCAGAAAAAACTATCCATCGTTAAAGGACCTGACAAAATAAAAATTGTAGGAAACATGTGAAAAAAAGATTTTTGACCCAAAAAAACCTACAAAAACCCTTAAAAATCACACATAATAAAATACTAATTAAAATATATTACATAAAAAATCAAATAAATAAATAATTTAATTAAACTACTATAATTAACAAATTAACGAACTAGCAATAAAATCAATTAATTAGTGAATAATGAAATTAAACGTTTAATTTACATTTTAACATAAAACACTTGAACAATAATTAATAAAACCAAAATTATTTAACATAATAAAACAATTAATTTATCAACCAAAATAATAAATTCACACAATTAAATTATTTAATTACCAATTAATTAGTAAGTAGCCTAATATGTTAAGCTAATTAACAAATTAGTATAATAAAGAAAATAATTAACACAATTAATAAAATAATAAAATTAACTTAACAAATTCTCACTAAATTATATGATAAAATAACGAATTTTATAACTAATATATTAAATTAATTGATAAAATTAGTTAGCAAATATACAATTAATTAGCAATTAATAAATACATATGTGAAATTAACAACATATTTCAATAGATCTACACAATTAACATGAAAATAAACTAAAAATATATAATTTACATAATTAATTAAACTAAATATTAGATTTATGAGTTTTTAGGGCTTGAGAATATTACCTTCAGTTCAGTTTGATCAAAGAATGAAGATTCGATGCTCAATGATTTTTTCTCGATTTTTTATGATTTTTAGAATTTTTTATGTTAAAAAACATTGATTTTTCATAAGAAAAAAAGGAGAAGAAGAATAAGAAGAGGAGGAAGAGAAAGAGATAGTGGATACAAGAAAAAGAGAGACAGAGAGAGAGTAATTGTGCTTAATCCTGAAGCAAAACCCATCAAAATATCCCTTAAATGGGATAAGTTTGGTTGAAGATTTTTTTTCCAGTTTTTCTCCCATGTTAGCCAACCTATTTGGCCAATATGGGGCCGTCATGAGCTTGGCTCATGAGGATTGTCACAGGCTTGGCCCATGATAAACTTTGACTCTACCTCATTTTCTCAGTTGACAGACTTCCAATTTGAAGTATTTTACCATTTTTGGGTCCGAATATGATATTTTTTCAACCAGATGTCTTCTAAAAATTTGTTCCCTTATGTCTTATATTTTCAATGAATAAAAAATCACTCAATTTGGATTTATGGCTAAAATACTGATGATTGCTCTTAGAAAATTTTCAGGAAAAGAATTGGTATTTTGACTTTGAAAAATCACTAGGAACATTGAGTTCAGAATTAGATCATATTATCTTCATGAAAGTTGCTAAAAATTGAGTGTATTTTCTATTAAAATTAGATTCACCTCAATATGAGATCTACGAAGGAAGTTATGCCCAAAATACTAAAGATTGGTCTAGGTGCAAGGGTAGATTCAGGTCACCTATGTTCGAGCCTAATTTCGAGAACCTTAAGGAATGAAATAGGTTTTGGTGTCTCATCAAAGTTTTAGGTACATGTCTTAAGATTCAAATGGCTTCAAAATAACCTAATTATAAGGTCTGTAGGCTGAGATAAAGCCAAAACACCTCGGACTACTCTAATTTTAAAAATTGATTTTCTTGTTTTGCACTGTTTGAAAGAAATAGAGGAAAAAGACCCTAAAAAGGATTTTTAAACATTTAAAATCCATAAGAAAGATGAAAAGTATTTTAAAAACATAAAACCCATAAAGAAAGCATAATACCTCTGCTCTTCATCCATTTATGAGAAATCCTTTCCTCATCGAGTAACTCTGATCAGGAGCCATCTTAAGATCTAGTGTCTACAGTTGCCTTAAATTTTAGGGAACTTAGTGCACTAGTATCTAAGTGAGATAAAATTTAGAGTAAGAGAGTTAAATATATATGCCTAAGGAGGAAAACTCCTTGACAGTGAAGGTTTGGTGATGAGGTGATCCATGTAATCTTACCAATAAAAGCCATAACACACAATCCTCACCTCAAGCTTGTGACCTAGTTATCTATAAAAAATGCCTCTTAAAAAAGACTTTGAATCTTTTGCTTCGAAGAGACTTTGAACACCTCTCAAAGAGGATTTGAAATTTATTGGCAAAATTCGCTATTTATAGCAGTATCTAGATTTAAACTTTAAAATTCTAACATCTTTCAATAAAAACTTTGGATTTTGGTTAATTTTACTCCAAAAAGACTTGGAAATGCCTCAAAAAAGGTCTTCATAATGCTCATGAAGAGACTTGGAAATTCCTCGAAGAAAGGTCTTGAGAATGCTTATGAAGAGACTTGAAAATGCTGCAAAAGAAGGTCTTGAGAATGCTCATAAAGAGACTTTGAAATTCCTTGAAAGAAGATCTTAAGAATACTCTTAAAAAGACTTGGAAATTCCTTGAAAGAAGGTATTGAGAATGCCCATAAAGAGACTTAGAAATATCCCAAAAAAGGACTTAAGAATGCTCATAAAGAGTTTTGAAAAACCTTGAAAAAGGACTTAATGCTCATCAAGAGATTGGGAATGCCTTGAGAAGGACTTGGTGCTTATCAAGAGACTGGGAATGCCTTGGAGAAGGACTTGATGCTCATTAAGAGACTTGAAATTCATTGGAAAAGAACTTTAAGGTAAGCTATTAAGACTTGCGGCCTAATTGCCTTCAGTAAAGATGTGCATTGATGTCTTAACTCCACAAAGGAATCTCTTTTTTTATGGATTTTCATGATCTTCAATTCTCAAGGATTTTGTTTTTGGGCGAGATCCATTCCCTTGAAATTACTTCTAGCATGATATGCTTAGATGACCTTACTTTTTGAGATATTCATCTTGCATAATTTCTCTAATGGGATTTTTTCATGATTTGGCTGTCAACTACTTGAAAATATCCCATGATCGGCCTCGATGCATAGAGTTAACTTACATTTGCCTTGCAAGAAATTACCCATGTGAGTATGTGTGAGGAATCATATATGTAGCATATGTGTAAAATTCATGCGTATATGCAAAATCATGCATGCGACAAATATTACGAGTAATGTATGCAAAAAGTTATTGGCCAAAAAATGGATAAAGTTTAAAGTAATGGCAACTTATTAAATGCTTTGAACTTGAATTTCATTCACCTTTAAATAAGTTAACCAAAACTTGACCGATTTCTAGCAAGTGTACTAGATCAACTAGTAATATAGGAAAATAAGATTAAGATCATAAATATCATACCCAAGGGAATATGAATTGCTAAGCCAAATATCTTTAAGTGAATTAAATTAATTCGAGATTATTTCCCAAATTTTTGAATTAAAGGAAGAACTAAACTAATTTAACAATACAAAAAAAAACTAGACTAATATAAATTAAACACAAATAAATAACTAAAACATTTCTACTAAAGGAACTATCCACCTCAACTTATACTTTAATGACTTAAATCAAAGGTAACATAAGTAATTATGGAAAAACCAGTGAAAATAAACATAGATATCTTATTCAGAATATCATTTTAAGCATTAAATCCTTTGTTTAGGAATAATCTAACACCTAGCATAAAGATCCGATTTTAAATTCCTAAACCTTCATTAGCCCCTCTCTCTCGAGATCTAAATCTAGCCCATTCTTAATTCAACATTCTTAACTTAAAATCAGCCTGTGAACAATAAATCACTGCCTCAATTCTTAGAACACAACAATACATCAACATGAGAAAAATAAACTAAGAACATGCTTATCATAAATCATACATCAATCATCAACCTATAAGTGAAATTGATAATTAACCATTTATTCAATACATCATTCATCAACACAATCACAACTTAAGATAAGAATTAACACATGAATTAAGAAATAACAACTTGCATTAAAATTAAGCTCAATTTTAAATCTTTACAGTAAAAGTATGAGGATTAAGAAATTACTCACCAAACATGATTAAAATGAAAGAAAATTAAGATAAAGAGATACAATACTTATGAAGCTTCAAACTTGCAAGAACAAAACATTTTCAGTAATTTTCAAAATCAAAACACCGATGCAAATTCATAAACAAGCTTATAATAAATGTACACCTCAGTGTATAAATGGTTTCATACTTAAAACTCTAGAAACACTATAAGCCTTTTCTTTAGCATCAAAATCCAAAGGTCATCTCCGCTAAACAACTCAAAAATAAAACTTAGAATCACTTAGGAATTTTAAAGGTTGTAATGGGGTTAAGGTGTTGATTATCAAAGAATAGATAATAGATAATAAAAAACAATAACCTCTATTTGATGGAATAGATCAATATTTCTAAATTTCCAAGATAATTAGAACATAACCCTTTTCTATTACTTACTTACTCAACCCCATAAACTCAAATTTTAGAAGAAATAACACTGAAATTCTTTTTACTTTCCAAGTTCACCACTTTTAAGAAGTCATAACTCTTTTTTCTTGAAACCACCCTGCACTTAAAACTTTTCCATATACTACTAGCTTTATTTCAACATTTTTTTCTCTTTTTTTTATCTTTCTTTCATTTTTATCTTTTTCTTTTTTTTTTTTAATTTTTTATTATCTTCTTTGTTGGTAATTTACAATATCATTAGTAAAAATAAGTACATCTTTCACTTATTACTTTAACTTCTTAACAATTATTGCCCATGCTAGCAATAATACTTTCTTATTGCACTCCTTAAAATACATGACAAAAGTAATTATCTCAATCCTAGAGTGGTCAATTCTAAAATGGAAAGATAAAGGCTTTTTAAGTTATATGGTAAATTAATGAGGATAATAAGAAAAATATATATGGCATATATTAAGTACACCTCATTAGGTTCAAAATGGTTGACAAAGGATAATTATGTAAATAGGGTAAGTAAATAAGCTAAGATATGACTAAATAAGAAAAATGTGCCTGTATCACTTTTTAGCTTATTTGAGTTGTTTTTATACTTTGAAGGGTGATGAAGATGGTTCTAGTGTCCTAAAATTCATTGCTTAACTATTTCAATGTATTATTTTTTCTTTTATTTAAAACTGGTCTTTTGTGCTCAAAATGTAGAAACTAACAAATATAAGTTAAGTTGAAAGCTAAACTAGTTAAAATTTCCTTAATCAACATGTTTGTCTTACTGCTAAACAAAGAATTTAAACATTGCATGTGCTAAGTTAAAGTTGAACAAGTTTAATTTTTGAGAATAAATTAGGGCGAACTAAGTCTAATGTAAGCTAAGTGACATATTTGAACTAACTATTTTACTAGCTTACAAACTACAAACTATCTAAACATCTAAAAGAAAACAAAACAAAATAACTAAAATAATTAATGAGTAAGAAGAAAGAACTTCCCTGAATTTTCAAGTTCAAAATCAAATTTAGCTGGGCTCTATTCCTTTCTTTAAAATTTTGCTGACATCAGCAAAGTTGAGTTCGAATTTATATGGTAGTGGAGGTGGTCTAGAAGGACTAGGGGCACCAGCATTCTTTGTTCCCATAGTGGCTCCTACATAAGTCAAAATGTCAGACATAAGTGTCTAAAATTTCAAGTTCAAAAATCCCTTTTAAAAGAAACAAATCAACTTTAGCATAAGGTTATTAATATCAATGCACTATAACAAGTAATCAAAAGTAGATAGCAAGTGTAAATTGACATATAAGATTGGTAAAAGATGGTTGAGACTAAGAAAAATGAAGAAAAAGAGTTAAACTTAGTTATTGAGGTTAAATATTGAACCCATCGTGTGCATAAAATAACTAAGTCAATGTGAAAGTAATCTCAACCAAATTTACAACAACAAATGAAATAATTAGTCATTCACACACAACAAGTAAGCTTAGTGAAAGAAAAATATTAAATGAACTCAAAACAAGCTTTAAGAAAGCTTATGTATAAAAATACCATGCCCAAATCCAATATCAATCCATACAATACACACAGGTAAAATGCAAGATTAACAAATTTTAGAGTACTAACTTGGTGCAATGAAAAGAGAAATGATGCAAAACTAAAGCTAAACCTCGATTGCCTTAGGTGGAGAAGTGTGTGACTTGGTTGAGGGAGTGTGTGTTGTTGCGACCCTAGCAAGTGCACTAGATCGACAAGTAATAAAGTGGGGTAAATTTAAGACCCTTAATATCGAACCCAAGGGAATTATGTGTGAAGACTATGGAAATTAATTGTATGCTAAAGAATTCCCAATTGTTTGTGTGTATAAGTGGTTTAATTTATATAATGTAAAATTTAAAAACTAAAGTATGCAATGAAAAGAAATTAAATTCTACTAACAGTAAATTGAGTATGTATTAAATTCAGAAAAATTAACAAGTATGAAAATCTATATAATTAACACGTTGCTCGGATTCACTCATCCACCCTATACCCAATGTGAATTAATTTTGCCTAAAAGTGTACATGAACAAATTCGGAATAACCCTCTTAACCCAAGCTTCCCATTCCGGAGCCAGCTATTCTAGTTGCTAAACGTCCCATTCTGGAGCCGACCCAATAACTAGCATATGCACGGGTCTAACATCCTAATTTTGGTTTGTTTTCCCATTTTGGAGCCAAACAACCCAAAACCCATCTATTTTACTCCACATTCTAGTCCTAAATTCACAATTTCTACACATCTAGAATCCCATTTCGGAGCCGTCTAAAATATACAGCATTCATGAAATAAAAATTGAGCAAAATCATTCATAAAATCCAATCCACTAGGCTCAATACACATCAAGGACATATGATGAAGACCAATCATTCATGTATGGAAAATAACTTAATAGATTGAAAAACCATGAAATATGAATAAGTAACAGTGAAATAGACCATTCATTCATGTAAAAATCAAAATATGCCCAATATTCACATTGTGAGTAGGGGATTCAAAGCTCCCCCAAGCAACAAAAAGGACTACTCACTATCCATAATGTAAAAGATGAATAAAGTAAGAGTGAAAACTATAAAACCCATTTGAAGCTGAAGATTTGAAATTGATGAAGCTTTTTCTCTTCTTCTCCAACTTGCACCTGGGTTGTAAGCTGTAATCTTCTAACAAACAACTAAAACTATGACTATCTTTGTATTCTTAAAGTAAAACTAAGCTAAAAGAGTGATTTTTACAAGCAAAACTATATCCTAAGTATGAAAAACTCTTCTCCTATAAGAAACTACATTTTTTCTCTCCTTAAACACCCTATACACGAAACCCTAGGAAAAGACCCCTCTCAAACAGAAAATTTCGTAGCTTTTATAGAGCTATTCAGGAAGACAAGGCTGGGACACTTTTGTCTCAGTCGTGACACAAGAAGATAGAGTATTTTGGGCATGGCTAGGACAGTTTTGTCTCAGGCGCGGTGAGCTTCTAGATCAAAACATGTTCATAGGCTGCAATAGCCACGGCTGGGACAGGTTGTCTCAACCACGACCTTTGGTGAAACGATGAGTTTTGACTTTTGTGTTGGACACAGCTGGGATAGTTTGTCTTAGCCATGCCTTAGCAAAAATTTCCTGTATAAAATGAAAATTAAGACCATTAATCACCCAAAAACTTTAAATTTATCAAAATAACTAAAATGAACAAATAAAAAATATTTAACACTAAAAACACTAAAAGCATGCAATATGAGACACTAAAACACACAAAATTATCCAGAAAACAAATATTAAAATCAAGGTTATCAATTACCCCACACTTAATCTTTTACTCGCCCTCGAACAAATGAATCATCCACAATCTTGAAAATTCAAACTCTACATCAGAACAAGCAAATTCAGAGAGGTTCTAGCAACACTTAGTAGAAGACACTCAGATAAAGAATTCAATTAAAAAGATTCAAATTGATCTATACCAAACAATTTCTTGTGTATGTGCTAGGCCAAAACAGATTTATTTTCTTTCAAAACCAAAACTACCAGTGAATTTCAATAATCAAACAAACAGAGAATTATGACAATTTTGTGCTTGCAACTCAGAACAGCCATAAGTCTCTCCTTTAGCACCGAACCACAAGGGTTATCTCCATTAAACAACTCAGAACAAAACAGAATCACCAGGGCTTACATTAAGGTTGTAATGGGGATAAGGCAAAGGTTCCAAAAATTTTGATAACGTTAGCAAAATAGAATTAGCCACACTACCCAGAAATACAAACAACCTAACTTTCTCAAGAAACAACTCCTTCAAAATCCGTGCTCTATTATTATAAGAAGGGAAAAATAATCTTAGGACATTAGTTGAATTCTCAAAATTGTAGGAAGCAAGATAAATGACACTTCCTATAAATACTAGTTACCCCACACTTATTTTCTGCAGTAATGAATCGATCAAATTTCTCAATATCTAATTTTTTTTACAGTAAAATTTTTATTCACTTACTAAGAAGGGCACCAAAAGCACTAATTATTTATCATCCTTGTCCAAAAATATTTAGAACGTTTAAGCTCAAAAATCCCTACAAAATTTTCAACTTCCCTTTACTTCTTAACTGACAATCAAAAATTTTTATCAAACCTAACATGCAGATTTCATTACCCAACCTAGAGTGGCCAATTCCAAAGTGGGACCGACAAAGGCCTTTTAGGCTGTATAGTTTGGCATAAGTACAATCAAAAAAAAATTTAAATAGTATACTTTTAGCATACCAATTAAGCTCAAAGGGGCTAACAATGATAAAATTTACTAAGGGTGGGTCAAAAGTCATTTAAAAGTTGATTACCAAAGAAGGCTGCCTGGATCATATCCTAATCTTTTCTAAGTTGAATAATTATTTTGAAGGGTGATGAGGAAGGTTCTAGCTATTCCAGAATTTTTTCACTCAACTGCTATCACTCACTAGTTTTTTTTACAGTACTTAGCCTATTGTGCTCATTAAATAAGAAATTGAATGATATATAATTAATTAAGATCAATTCAAAAGAAGAACTTCACTAAACAATGCTACTACTCTCTGGCTACTTAAACCTCCTAAATAGGCAGTTCAAATTTTTGAGTTCAAATTGATTGAAATAAAGATTAATTGATGAGCTCAGGCTAATTGCAAGAGTAATTAACAACCTGACAAATACATGAATTAAAAGGAAACAATGAAACAGTGAATGGACTTGAATAATAAAAAGAAACTAATCTAAATCACAACTAAAATAATGCAGAATGTAATGAACTTTTAAACACAAAAGATAAGAACTACTACCAAAATCAAACACCCAAGATAAAAGCTACGAAAAATATGGCAAAAAAGAAAGAAATTCAACTAGCAAATTACAGTCATAAAACAACAGCAAATAACTAAAAACATCCCACAGTTAGAAAGAAACAACATCAAAAGTCAACCACAGGAAAACTAAGTTAATCAGTCTTCATCCTCAACCCCTCACCCATACTTAAAATTTTTACTGTCCTCAATAGAAGACCAAAAGAGAATAAACAACAAAGGACTGATGAGTGGAGGAAAAATCCCTGAAATCATTTCGAGGAAGGAGGTGGTAGAGGTAGGAACTGGCTATCAAACCAGAATTATAGCATCCCAAGAGCTGTGACAATGTCATCCATACGCTGTGAGATGAAAGTGAACCCGAAATCCATCCTCTGAGTAATGTTATCAAGTCTGGTATTAAGAGCAGTGTACTGCTTAGAGGATAAGGGAATTGTTTCATCTTCAGCCCTCTCCAATTCCATGGCTCCCTTTTGTACAACAACTCTATATAAAGCTCGGTCTGAAACCGCCAAATGTCCTTGCCCTGAAAAGTGAGGATCATCATTCATGATTGCCATATTATGCAACATTCTTCGATTAATTACCATGGGCTTGTCAATTGAAGTGCCCAACTTCGGATGCTTGTGAAAGCGGGCCAAAGCAGTAACAAACCCTCCAAGTTCCAGCTTGGAATCCCTCTTCGTGAATATGCATAAATCCATAACTTTTTGGGCAATGAATGCAGCTCCATTCAGTCGGATACCATTGTGCATTGAATAAAGAATTGTGGCCTCGCTTGCATTTACATTTCCCGGCCTTCCAAGATGGCTAAAAAAGGGTAAGGCCAAGTAGCAATGCATGATCCTCAGGGGATGATCTTTCAAATGGTGCGCCTTGGTGTTCTTGGGATTAAAGTATGTAGGGTCCTCGGGATCATAAATTCCCATCCAGATTTCTTACTTGTTAAGATCAAGAATTTCTATGGCAGCATGCTGATTGAATCCCAAGACCTTAGAGAATGCATTGAAAGACATTTGATATGGGATGCCATTGAGCCAAAAACTCACATGGCCTGGATCAGTGTGACTATCTGCTCTAATTCTAAACTTGACTGTGCCCAAGAAGTGACGGACCAAGTGAGGATAGACCTTTTCATTCCTCTCAAAGAAAGTTCTCCAGCCTATACCATCAAGTAATCTGTCCAGCTCAGTTTTGAACCCCAATTTTCGCCATCAATTCCATATTTAAGCGCGGGGTGGCTAGATACTCTTTCTTGTAGAAGAGAGTCCACCAATCTGTAAATTCGGTTGGGACCTATTCTGGCACCTTAATCTTAGAGGACCCCTGAGGAGCAAATAATGAACCAGCTTTAGCACAGGAGCATTTGGATGCCATTTCTCCTACAACAATAAACAACACACATATAAGCACTAAAAACAAAACAATGCACGTGACCAATAACAATTATAACAAACAACCTATCCGAAACATGATGAACAAGCATATGCAAACATAAATGCACTACTCACAATTATGCAGGAGCCGAAACACAAACAAAAGCATATGTAATTAAGTTACTAACAAGCATAAAAACAACAAAAACTACCATGTTAAACATAAAAATAACCATGAACAAAGTATGACTTTTATAGGTTAAACAAAATCATGCATGAAATTGACTATGCTCAAGACAAAACATCGGGGCAACAACAACTTAAAAAAATGGTTCTAAAACACATAATTGCCCAACACCAACATTAGCCTTTTCTATCATTTTTGAAGCATAAAAACATGGCAAATGTTCCTTAAGCATGATTATTCGGCAAACAAAGGGCAAGCAACATGACACCTAAAGCAGAAAAATTATCTTACTTCTCTTTGGCAATTTGTCGAATAGGTGGTGGGCAGATCTGTTTAGCAACAACAACAACAAATAACAAGACCCAGATGCATGAAACTAACAGAACATATGTCAACAATCATAACCAATCCAAGATCTTGGAGATGGGAAGACAAAATGTACATAGAAAAAAATAAAATGCAGACTGGGAGAGATAAACAGAAACAACAAGTAACAAGATATTTATGCAAGAAATTGACAGATTATATGCCAAAATTGTAATCAAGCCTAGAATTAAAATTAAAGAAACAAGATTTTGTAGATGGAAACGCAAAATGCAAGGAGAAAAACGCAGACTTGGAGAGATAAAACTAAGAAAAGTCAAACTTAACTTAAAATAAAACGAAAGTTAAACCAAAACAAAGAGAAGAGAGAAAAGAGACTTACTTGATTCTTGAAGAGAGAGAGTGAGGGTGCACACAAAAAGAATTTTGAGTGGAGAATGAGAGATAGGGCTAGAAATTTGAAGAAATTATAGGGAAGACTTGAAAAAAAATGAAACAGGGGTTGCAATGAATGGTTTATAAATATAGGAGCACGACGGGAACCCTAAAGGGCACGGCTAGGACACTTATGTCTCAGCCGCGACATGTATAAATGTGAAACTCACCGTTTTGATATAATGAAAGGGACGGCTAGGACTAAGTTGTCTCCCCCATGCCACCCTTCTGGAATTGAAATTAAACAGAAGCCATGACCGGGACAATATAGTTTTGCCGTGTCCAAATGAATTCCGCTTGTAAATTTTAACAAAGACATGGCTAGGACACTACGGTCTTAGCCGTGCCTACCTTTTGGACTCCAAAATATAGTATGGCACAGCTGGGACACTTGGTCTCAGCTATGCATTAGCCAATTCAACTGGTTCCTCTCTTGTGATCACTGTTGGAACAAAAATGTCTCAGCTGTGCCTACTTTCTATCTTAGAATTACGGGCTTGGCCATGGCTGGGACATTTTTGTCTCAACCGTGCATCTATTCTGTCTCACCAATATTTAATGGGCCATGGTTGGGACACTTAGTCTCGGCCGTGACCAACATAAATTTTTCACTATCACATTAAATTCTCTCTAACTCCTCAATAAAATTCTTAAAAATTTTCCACTCTAACAAGCACAACTAATCACCATTCTCTAGACAAAATCAACAACATTAGACATTTAAACTTACAAGAAATTTAAGTCAAATTAAAAAAAAGAGCAATTTAGTTCAAAGGTAAGAAAGAGTTTTGGGTTTAACAAGTTGCCAGCTCAATTTTCATAGCTCTCATGGGTCATCTTCTAAAGTGAGGATCACTGATGCAGCCTCATAATTGGAATAGAAATATGGCTTCAATCGGTGACCATTAACTTTGAACTCATGACCACGACCTTCTCCCAGATGTTTAATGGTTATGGCTGTTGGATTTTTATGGTTACATGCATCATATACATGAGCGGAATTTTAAAATTTTTAACCATATGATCTGATCTTGCCATGAATACACAATATAAATATATGAGAATAAGAAAAATCACCTTTGATTTTTGTTGAACAGTTGATTTTACTTTGCACCGGGTTGTCGCAAACCACAGTGTCCAAAATCGAACACCTCCAATGAGTAATCCACACTAGAGAGGGGTAAATTGAACCAACAAATTGGTGTTCAACTAGGGCTGGCCGAAATTCCCAAGAGCTAGCTTGGGAAGTGGCGCAAAAGTGGAGAGAGAATTAAGAGAAAAAGACTTTCCTTTTGTTTTAATCACTTAACCCTAATTCTCATTAGTTGGCCTTTTATAGTTAGGTTAAAATTCCAACTCCTTAATGAGATTGGGCTCTTTAAAATTGCTGGAGAATTATTAATTGGGCTTCTGGAATTAATTATAATCATTTGGGCTTAATTAAATCCAAATTAAATCTTTTCACAAAAGACCATGCACAAAATCCACAAACTAGGCCCTTTGTGCATCTAATTGGATTTAAATACCCAAATGGATTCCAAATCCAACCAAATTAAATATGTGAGTTCCATAACACTTATGTAACATATATAAATTAATTTGGTCCAAGAAAAAGCCCTCTAAGCCCTTCTGTATGGAGTTGGCGTGTAGCCCTCTTCTGGAGGGCTTCCTCCAACTTCTTCATTCCTTTGGCCCTCTATAATTTCTCCAATGGTCCTATTAATTATTATATCAGTCCTATAACACTTATAGTAGTCTTATAACACTTATAAGATAATAATAATTAATCATGAAATACATTATTTCATTTAGGTCCAATTTACAGAACATTTCTCAAAAGTTCCGCGGACAATTTTATTTGATCATAATTAATTAAACTCTTTAATTATTATCATATTCTCCTCTCTACCTTTATAATAATATCAAATATTATTATCCTTGTCATTTTACCATTTTACCCTTTTCTCTATATGTGTGTGACCTATTGGGTTCCTGTCCATATTGGCAGTATAATATGTAATCGTGAGTTCTATTCAAAACTCACATGATTTAAACTCCTTTAAATCAATTTATCAATCTCTATTGATATTTTGATACATCATTATACAAGTCATGATTGGCCTCTAGCTAGGCATCATGACTACCCAAATGTCAGGAAAGTCATGTGGTTTGACTGTACCCTTCCATAGAAATAGTTACCGTGCAATTACTCCTTTCACCACTCTTATCTCAATTAGATTCTGAGTATGGATTTCTGTCAACTCATATAAATCTAATTATGTATGTTCTATTAATTTAACCATTGTTCCTAAAATGCCCTTCATGGATCTTCATCCATCTCGGCATATTACTCTGGCCAGAGATTCACTGAACAAGGTAATTATAGAATCATGCGAGATAACTTCCCTTGTTAAATCTGGAATGGTGAATCCTTTATCAATCACTCAACTATCTTCAAGTAGGTCATGATATACCCAATCTCCTAACTATGTTCACTCCCAGTTGGAAGTAATCAGTTATGGAGTCAAAGTATACCACTTGCTACTTAAGATAACTTTGGTGATCTCAAGTCTAAGGATACTTGCACAACCGCTATGAAGAGATTCCTCACTGACATAGATTTAATATCCATATGAGGATTCTCTTTGCAGGTCTCCAATGAACTTGTTCCTCTAACAAGCATCCACATGTTAGCATTGATTATCATCCATAATCACAATTATGAGAACCATTGCTTGAACCATTCAAGAAGCATAACATGTGCTAGTCTGTCCGAATTAACAATGTCCTATCTTGTTAATTCTATGACTAGGGATATTTAGATATTAACACATTTGCATGCGATAGACATCTCACATCATGAACACTTTCATGATTGCCTTTGCACTGTGTTTATAATATCTAGGACTTCATTTATTAATTTAAGATTTACAAACTCATGTATTCAAACACAGCATTAATAAATGAATGATGCCTTTTATTAAGAATATAAATTTCATACATATGAAAAACATCCCTATTACATGGGCTCTAGGGCATACTCTCTAACAATCTCCCACTTGCACTAGAGCCAATCACTCATATGTCTCAGACCCATCCTATTTATATGGTGATCATGCTTTATCTGGGAAAGTGCTTTAGTGAGGGGATCCGCCACATTGTCATCTGTGGGAACCCTTTCTATTTTCACATCATTTCTAGCTACTATTTCCCTTATGAGATGGTAACGTCTGAGTACATGCTTGGATCGCTGATGAGACCGTGGTTCCTTTGCTTGCGCAATGGCTCCATTGTTGTCACAATATAAAGGAATCGGATCAACAATGCTAGGCACCACTCCTAGTTCGGTTATGAACTTTTTGCTCCAGACTGCTTCTTTGGCTGCTTCTGAAGCAGCAATGTACTCAGCTTCTGTCGTGGAATCAGCAGTTGTTTCTTGTTTGGAACTTTTCCAACTAACTGCTCCTCCTCCCATTATGAACACATAACCAGATTGTGATTTACAATCATCTTTGTCAGATTGGAAGCTGGCATCCGTATACCCATTTACTTCCAAACTGCCCTCTCCAAATACCAAGAACATATCCTTAGTCCTTCTCAAGTACTTAAGGATATTCTTGACAGCTGCCCAGTGTTCCTCTCCAAAATTGGATTGGAATCTGCTTGTGACACTCAAAGCAAATGCTACATCTGGACGTGTACATAACATAGCATACATGATAGAACCAATTGCAGATGCATATGGTATTCTATTCATGCTCTCTCTATCCTCTAGTGTCTGTGGACACATAGACTTAAAAAGGTATTTCCCATGCACCATGGGTATAAACCCTTTCTTAGAGAGATCCATATTGAACCTCTTCAATACTTTATCTATATATGTACTTTGAGAAAGACCTAGCAACCTATTGGATCTATCTCTATAGATCCTTATTCCCAGAATATAGGATGCTTCTCCAAGGTCTTTCATGGAGAATTGCTTGGATAACCATATTTTAACAGATTGGAGAAGAGAAATGTCATTTCCCATGATCAATATGTCATCTACATATAGAACTAGGAAGACAATTGCACTCCCACTGACCCTTTTATACACACAAGGTTCATCTTCATTCTGTGAGAAACCAAACTCTTTGATTGTCTCATTGAATCGTATGTTCCAACTCCTAGAGGCTTGCTTCAATCCATAAATGGATCTTTGAAGCTTGCATACCTTTTTGCCATTTCCTGATGTGAATCCTTCTGGTTGTGTCATATACACATCCTCGGTAAGATTTCCATTAAGGAAAGCTGTCTTCACATCCATCTGCCAAATCTCATAATCATAATGAGCTGCAATGGCTAAAAGTATTCTTATAGACTTAAGCATCGCTACAGGAGAAAAAGTTTCGTCATAGTCAATACCTTCTTTTTGACGATAACCTTTTGCTACTAAGCGAGCTTTATAGGTAACTATATTACCTTCCATGTCAGTCTTCTTTTTGAAGACCCATTTGCACCCTATGGGTTTTATCCCTTCAGGTGGTTGAGTTAAAGTCCATACTTTATTCTCATACATGGAGTCCATTTCGGACTGCATAGCCTTAAGCCATAAATCACGTTCTGAACTGTTCAAAACTTCTTGATAGCTTGTAGGCTCATTGTCCTCTATTACAGTTATGCCTCTATCCGAATCAATGTGAAATCCATATCTCACAGGGATAGAATGCATCCTAGTAGATCTTCTAGGATTTTGTGTATAATCAGGTTCAACTGTGATTTCATCATTATGAAATTCAGTTTCAGGTTCAATCGATTGATCATCTTCTATTTGTGGGTCTTGAACTTCACCAAGCTCAATTTTACTCCCACTGTCCTCTCGTAGGAGAAATTCTCTTTCTAAGAAGACAGCATGCCTTGAAACAAACACCTTTTGTTCTAAGGGATGATAGAAATAATATCCAAACGTTTCTTTTGGATATCCCACAAATAAACATTTGTTAGACTTAACATCCAGTTTGTCTGACATTGTCCTCTTCACATAAGCAGGACAACCCCATACTTTCATATGAGAAAGCGTGGGTTTCTTGTTATTCCACATCTCATATGGAGTAACATCAACCGATTTACTAGGAACTCTATTTAACACATAAATAGCAGTTTCTAGTGCATATCCCCAAAAGGACTTAGGCAAGTCCGCTCGGCTCATCATTGATCGAACCATATCTAATAGTGTTCGATTTCTCCTTTCAGATACACCATTGTGTTGTGGTGTATATGGAGGAGTCCATTGAGATAAAATCCCATTATCTCTAAGATAATCCTGAAACTCTTGACTTAAGTATTCTCCACCTCGATCTGATCTAAGTGTTTTAATACTTTTGCCAAGTTGTTTCTCTACTTCATTTCTGAACTCTTTGAACTTTTCAAATGCTTCAGACTTATATTTCATTAGATAGATGTATCCAAACCTAGAATAATCATCTATGAAAGTAATAAAGTAGGAGTAACCTCCTCTGGCATGTGTAGTCATTGGACCACATACATCTGAATGTATTAAGTCCAAAATCATTTTAGCTCGTTCTCCTTTACCAATAAAGGGAGCTTTTGTCATTTTTCCCAATAAACAAGATTCACATGTATCAAATGATTCATAATCAAATGATCCCAAATCACCTAACTTGTGTAACTTGGTCATGCGTTTTTCATTTATATGGCCTAAACGACAGTGCCATAAGTATGAGGTATTCAGATTATCATGTTTCATTCTCTTGGTATTCACATTATGTACTTCTTTAATTAAATCAAGAACAAAAATACCATTCTCAATGATAGCTTTTGCATAAAACATATTATTCTTAAAAATGTAACAACATTTGTCCTTCAAAGAAATATCATAATCGTTCATCAAACGACTGAAAGAAATAATACTTTTGGATAAGGCTGGAACATAATAACAATTATTTAATTCCAGTACTAATCCACTAGGAAGAGGCAAATAGTAAGTCCCCACAACTGTTGTAGAGATGTTCTGTCCAGTAGCTGACTGCAAACATATCTCTGCCTTTCCAACTCTTCTAAAGCTTCTAAGCCCCTGTAGATCATTACATAAATGAGATCCACATCCGGTATCTAATACCCAAGATTGTTTTGAAGCAATAGAATAAGTATTAATTTCAATCATATGAATACCTGAAGTAGATGCAATAGCTTGCTTCTTCTCCTTAAGAGAATCTAGATAGGCCTTGCAGTTACGCTTCCAATGACCATCTTTTCCACAATGGAAGCAAGTTCCTTTGGGATTGTCTTTCTTGGCAACCTTCTTCTTGGAGATCCCACCATTCTTTGGCTGCGCCTTGGTTATCTTCTTCTTCTTCTGCTTCTTGCCTTTAGCAGAAGTGACAACCATGACACTTTTTGGATCTTTCTTAAATGATCCATCAGCTGTCTTGAGCATGTTGATTAACTCAGGAATGGATACTTGGATCTTGTTCATGTTGAAGTTAAGCACAAAAGGTGCATAACTTGGAGCCAATGAGTACAAGATTAAATCTATGTATAGATCATTATCCATAACATAGCCAAGTCTACTCAAATGCTCAATATACCCATACATCTTCAATGCATGAGCAGCAGCTGAAGTGCCTTCCACCATTTTGCAACTAAATAGAGCTCGAGCAATCTCATATTGCTCAGTTCTAGCCTGAGAAGAATAAAGCTCCTCTAGATGCAAAACGATGGTTCTAGCATCCATCATTTCATGTTGCTTCTGAAGCTCCGAGGACATAGCACCCAGCATCAAACATGCTGCTGCTTCACTATCCTCCATGTATTTTCGATAAATGCCTTTGATCTCATCAATGGCATCATCTGATGGAAGTGGTGGTGGATCTTTATCCAAGACATAATGGATCTTTTCAGCCCTGAGAACAATTCTCACTTGCCTGATCCAGTCAGAATAGTTGTTGCCAACCAGCTTGTTATCCAAGATTGATCGTATATTAATGTTTGATGTGCTCATGATGATGACCTAGATGTGAAAAAGAAAAGATATGAGAGTATGTTCATATATATGTATGCATTAATAAGGTCTTTAATTAATACATTTACTCCCACTATTTTATTACGAATTAATAGCCCTCACAATTTAATCCGAGAAAACCCGATGGTTTTCTTAGTGGGCCAATATCCAATCCTTGATATGTAATTTGACCTTGACTGTGGTCAACAAGCCAAATTCCATACCCTTGAAAGGTAGGTATCTTTATACCAATTGTGTCTCTACACAACTATTGGATCATTAGGTTATCAACTTTTGATGCATGCATATCATATATGCATTCCCTAATCTTGCCTCTAGAACCATTAGCCTTGACTGTGGTCAACAAACTAATGGGCTAGCTAAGATGACCCATTTAATTAGATTTGAACATATTCGATATAATGTGAGCTTGACTGTGGTCAACAACCCACACTATAAAGAACTCTGGTTCTCCTCAAATTAATGGAAGGCTTATATACCTTAGTATTTGTTTGAGGGTTTTAGTTAATTAAGTCTCATCATACATGGTTGGCATACATTGGTATGCATCCTATATCTATCACATAAATATAAGCATACAAATATGGTATAGTTATGGACTTCACTACATTGATTTCCCCGAGCCATGAGGGAAATCAAAAGGTCATACCTAGGTAGTATGCATGATTCAAACAAGAAAATAATTACATTATCTTCAAGCTTGTTGGATCTCCATCCGGCCCATCTTGCTCCTTGATATTTGTCTCCATTTCTATTTCTAATTCTAATCTAAGTAATCTAATTAAATATTACAATTTGAAATGAAATACAAACCAAAAACAAGTGGCCGGGACATGAAAGTCCTCATTGGGCCAAAACATGCATTATGCTCAATCACATTGGGCTTTGTCCATAACTAACCATCATGCCAATCATTCACCCTTATATGCCTCTCTAATGCATAAAGAAATGGATTACTAACTTTGTTTCAACTTTTGAAACAATATTTTGAGTTATTTTAATGATGTGATCAAATTAGGAAACTTTTTCCATTTTGGAAACTTTCATTTTAGGAAACCTTTTTGCATGAATGTGTTCTTGTCTTAATAATCAATCAAATTGATTATTAATTAATTATAAATTGATTATTTAATTAATTAATCATATTAAATAATTAAAAGAATCAATTTTGGGCTTAAAACAAGTGTAGGCCGAAACCCACAGAAGAAAAACCCTAAGTGTGTTCACACACAAACTAGTTTTGTGTCATTTGGACCATTTGGGCCTTTTGGAATGAGCCAAGCCCACTCCAGCCCTTAAAACCCATTAATAAACTTAATTAATGTTTATAATAGTTAATTTAAATCAGCTCCTTGGGCCCACCAAGTCATTCACTAATTTAAACCAAGTCCGTAAACATAATTAAGTGGTTTTAATGAATTAAAATTAATCAAATTAATTTAAGGCCCATTTTAATTAATCCAATTAATTAAAAACACTTTAATATATCATATATATCAGATTTAGAAGATCAAAAGTCGTTCTAACCAAGAACACATCAAGAACATACGAAGAACACCAATTTATCGAACTTTTCGACAAAACTAGTTTTCATGCAAAACTTGTTCGATTTTAATTCCGTTCGATCCTACGGCTTAATATCACATATTAAACACATAAAATATCATCTAAATGATTTTTAAATGGATCCATAAGAAATTAAATTAGAACAGCCCCTACATTACCTAGGGTTTCACGCCAAACCCTAATGGGTTTCACGCCAAACCCAAATCAAAATGCTTCAAAAAATTCATTTTTGTTTCCACCAAATTTATTTGATCACACATACAACCAGAAATCAATATTTCTCATTCATGAACAATCAAATCTAATATTTTAAAGTTCATGAAATAAATAACTCAAAACAAAACAAAACTTATTCCGCAGAAAAATATAAAATTGTATATCCATGGCAAAACCGTGGCTCTGATACCATGTTGGATTTTTATGGTTACATGCATCATATACATGAGCGGAATTTTAAAATTTTTAACCATATGATCTGATCTTGACATGAATACACAATATAACTATATGAGAATAAGAAAAATCACCTTTGATTTTTGTTGAACAGTTGATTTTACTTCGCACCGGGTTGTCGCAAACCACAGTGTCCAAAATCGAACACCTCCAATGAGTAATCCACACTAGAGAGGGGTAAATTGAATCAAAAAATTGGTGTTCAACTAGGGCTGGCCGAAATTCCCAAGAGCTAGCTTGGGAAGTGGCGCAAAAGTGGAGAGAGAATTAAGAGAAAAAGACTTTCCTTTTGTTTTAATCACTTAACCCTAATTCTCATTAGTTGGCCTTTTATAGTTAGGTTAAAATTCCAACTCCTTAATGAGATTGGGCTCTTTAAAATTGCTGGAGAATTATTAATTGGGCTTCTGGAATTAATTATAATTATTTGGGCTTAATTAAATCCAAATTAAATCTTTTCACAAAAGACCATGCACAAAATCCACAAACTAGGCCCTTTGTGCATCTAATTGGATTTAAATACCCAAATGGATTCCAAATCCAACCAAATTAAATATGTGAGTTCCATAACACTTATGTAACATATATAAATTAATTTGGTCCAAGAAAAAGCCCTCTAAGCCCTTCTGTATGGAGTTGGCGTGTAGCCCTCTTCTGGAGGGCTTCCTCCAACTTCTTCATTCCTTTGGCCCTCTATAATTTCTCCAATGGTCCTATTAATTATTATATCAGTCCTATAACACTTATAGTAGTCTTATAACACTTATAAGATAATAATAATTAATCATGAAATACATTATTTCATTTAGGTCCAATTTACAGAACATTTCTCAAAAGTTCCGCGGACAATTTTATTTGATCATAATTAATTAAACTCTTTAATTATTATCATATTCTCCTCTCTACCTTTATAATAATATCAAATATTATTATCCTTGTCATTTTACCATTTTACCCTTTTCTCTATATGTGTGTGACCTATTGGGTTCCTGTCCATATTGGCAGTATAATATGTAATCGTGAGTTCTATTCAAAACTCACATGATTTAAACTCCTTTAAATCAATTTATCAATCTCTATTGATATTTTGATACATCATTATACAAGTCATGATTGGCCTCTAGCTAGGCATCATGACTACCCAAATGTCAGGAAAGTCATGTGGTTTGACTGTACCCTTCCATAGAAATAGTTACCGTGCAATTACTCCTTTCACCACTCTTATCTCAATTAGATTCTGAGTATGGATTTCTGTCAACTCATATAAATCTAATTATGTATGTTCTATTAATTTAACCATTGTTCCTAAAATGCCCTTCATGGATCTTCATCCATCTCGGCATATTACTCTGGCCAGAGATTCACTGAACAAGGTAATTATAGAATCATGCGAGATAACTTCCCTTGTTAAATCTGGAATGGTGAATCCTTTATCAATCACTCAACTATCTTCAAGTAGGTCATGATATACCCAATCTCCTAACTATGTTCACTCCCAGTTGGAAGTAATCAGTTATGGAGTCAAAGTATACCACTTGCTACTTAAGATAACTTTGGTGATCTCAAGTCTAAGGATACTTGCACAACCGCTATGAAGAGATTCCTCACTGACATAGATTTAATATCCATATGAGGATTCTCTTTGCAGGTCTCCAATGAACTTGTTCCTCTAACAAGCATCCACATGTTAGCATTGATTATCATCCATAATCACAATTATGAGAACCATTGCTTGAACCATTCAAGAAGCATAACATGTGCTAGTCTGTCCGAATTAACAATGTCCTATCTTGTTAATTCTATGACTAGGGATATTTAGATATTAACACATTTGCATGTGATAGACATCTCACATCATGAACACTTTCATGATTGCCTTTGCACTGTGTTTATAATATCTAGGACTTCATTTATTAATTTAAGATTTACAAACTCATGTATTCAAACACAGCATTAATAAATGAATGATGCCTTTTATTAAGAATATAAATTTCATACATATGAAAAACATCCCTATTACATGGGCTCTAGGGCATACTCTCTAACAATGGCTCCATAGCTAGAGACTTCGACAACTTCAAAAGGCCCTTTCCACCTTGATTTCAACTTTCTAGGAAACAACCTCAATCTGCTGTCATAAAAAAACACCTTCATTCTGGGCACAAATTTCTTCTTGGCTACTCTATGATCATGCCACTTCTTTGTATTGTTCTTGTACTTCTTGGCATGTTCATAGGCCCAGAATCGGATCTCCTCTAACTCATTTAGATGTAAGGATCGGCATTTTCCTACACTCTTAAGGTTAAAGTTTAAGAACTTAGTAGCCTAATAAGCCTTGTGCTCTAATTCCACCGATAGGTGATAGGACTTGCCAAACACTAATCTAAAAGGTGACATTCCTATTGGTGTCTTAAAGGCTATCCTACATGCCCACAAAGCTTCATCTAGCTTAATGCATCAGTCTTTCCTAGATGCATTGATCGTTTTCTCCAAGATGGCCTTTAACTCTCGGTTGGACACCTCAACTTGGCCATTGGCTTGGGCATGATATGAGGTAGTGATTTTGTGCCTCACTCCAAATTTTTTCAATAAGGCTTTGAATTGGCGGTTAACAGAGTGTTTCCCACCATCACTGATAATAGCTCTCGGGGCTCCATAATGGGCGAATATATTCTTCCTTAAGAATTCTAAGGTAAAATTTGCATCACAAGTCCTAGTGGCCACAACTTCTACCCACTTACTCACATAATCTACTGCCACTAGGATATATTCAAACCCATAAGCAATTGGAAAAGGCCCCATGAAATCTATCCCCTACAGATCAAACAATTCGACCTCTAGCATCTTGGTTAGTGGTATCTCATCTCTCCTAGTTATATTTCCCACCCTTTGACATCGATCACAAGCTTGAATAAACAATTTAACATCATTAAATAAAGTGGGCCAATAAAATCCAGAAGAGAGAATTTTTGATACCGTTTTGTTGGGTCAGTGATGTCTACCAGCTTCTCAACTATGACAGGCTTGTATAATCTCTGCTTGCTCTTCATTAGGGATGCACCTTCTTAGCATTTGGTTAGCACATGGCAGAAAAGGTAAGGATCATCCCAAATGTAATGCTTTGCATCAGCTTGCAGCTTCTTCCTTTGTTGCCATGTGAAGTCCTTTGGCATATAACCACCTGCGAGAAAATTTGCAACATTAGCGAACCAAGGTACGAAGATTTCACAAAAAAATAATGCACAAATACACTTGTCAGGGAATAAGTCCACAATCTCCCCTTTCTCAACATGATCATACTCCAACCGAAGCTGAAATAAGCCTTTGCTTCAACAATTCAAACGCCAATAAACAATCATCATTAAATTCAAAAGGAGCATCTTTCATTAATAAATTAGATAAAGGCTTTGCAATTTTTGAAAAATCTTTTATGAACCGACGGTAGAAACCTACATGACCTAGAAAACTCCTAACTCCCTTGACATTGGTCGGTGGTGGAAGCTTCTCTATAACTTTTATCTTTGCTTTCTCTACCTCAATCCCCTTCTTAGAAATTTTGTGTCCCAAAACTATGCCTTCCCTTACCATGAAGTGGCATTTCTCCCAATTTAATACTAAGTTGGTCTTCTTACACCTACCTAACACTAAATCAAGATTCTCTAAACAACTCTCAAAGTCTAGCCCATAAATGGTAAAGTCATCCATAAATACCTCCATAAATTTTTCTATAAAATCGTGAAAGATTTTCATCATACACCGTTGAAACGTAGCCAGTGCATTACACAATCCAAAAGGCATCCTCCTATAGGCAAATGTGCCGTAAGGGCAGGTAAAGGTTGTTTTCTCTTTATAAGAAACAATAAAACCTATTCCCTACTAACCTTTCTAACATCTGATCAATGAATGGCAATGGAAAATGATCTTTCCTAGTGGCATGGTTCAATCTCCTATAGTCTATGCACACTCTCCAACTCGTAATTGTCCAAGTTGGAATGAGTTCATCTAATTCATTCTTTACCACTATCATTCCCCCTTTTTTAGGGACACATTGCATTAGGCTAACCCATTTACTATTAGAGATTGGATAGATTATACCTAAATCAAGCAATTTGAGTACCTTTTTCTTTACAACCTCTTGCATGGCTGGATTGAGCCTTCTTTAGGGTTGAGCTACTAGTTTGCAATCATCCTCCAAAGTAATCCAGTGAGTGAAATAGCTTGGATTGATACCCTTTAAATCTGCTGTCTCCCATCCTATAGCCTCTTTGTGCTTTTTCAAAACCTTGAGCAACGTCTCCTCTTTAATACCTATCAATAAAGAAGAAATAATCACTGACTTTTCTTCTTTTTCTAAAAATACACACTTTAAATGAGGAGGAAGAGGTTTAAGTTCAGATTTCAACTCCCCCTTTCATAAAGTAGTTCTCTCTTACTTCAAATTCTCCTTTTCATAGCTCTTTTCCACAGCTGCTATCCATTTTTCTTTTACTCCATCCAGCTCTTCACTCTCCAAAGAATGTATCAAGCTTGAATTCACTGGATCATTTAGCAACACTTTTTCTTGCATTTTCTCTACACATTCGTCAATTTTGTCCATGAAATAGATCGACTCCTCTAGGTCACTTGATGGGTATTTCTGAGACTTGTTCATATCTACCACCAATTCTTTATTATTGAATCGAAGAGTGACCTTTTGCCTATGAACATCAATTAAAGCCTTTGCAGTATTCAAGAATGGTCTTTCCATAATAAGTGGTACCTTCCTATCCTCCTCCATTTCCATGACCATGAAATCTATAGGGAAAATGAATTTTTCCACTTTCACCAGTAAATCCTCAATAACTCTTTTTGGCTTTCTCATTGATCTATCCACAAGTTGAAGTCTCATTCCTGTTTCCTTAAGATTGCCTAAGTTGAGTTTCCTGCACATGAAATAAGGATCAAGTTAATGCTGGCTCCTAAATCACACAAGGCATTTCCAACAAAGGTCTCACCAATTTTACAAGGTAGAGTAAAGCTACTTGTATCTTCCAATTTTTTCGGAATCTTATTCATGATAATTGCACTACAGTTTTTTGTAAGTTTCACAATTCCACACCTTTTTAATTTCTTTTTGTTGGAACAAAGTTCCTTCATAAACTTAACATAATTAGGCATGTGTACTAGGGCTTCAGCAAAAGGCAAGTTAATATGTAATTTCTTAAACATTTCTAAAAACCTAGCCAATTGCTCGTTTTTCTTTTCCTTCCTAGCTATAGCAGGAAATGACAACCTATTAATATCAAGATCCTTTACGTTTGGTTCACTATACTCTTTCCCTTGTCATTCCTTGGAGCATCCATATCTACCTCTACTCTAGAGTTAGAAATACTTACCTTCTGTGTTGGTTCCTCCAAATTAGGTGATGAAGTTGGTGATTTACTTCTCTCGTCCTCTCGTGCTGCCTCCTTGCCACTTCTCAAATTGATTGCTTTGGCCTCCTCCTTGGGATTGCGATCCACATTTAAAGGAAACATTCCTGGTTGTCTATTTGACATTGAAGTTGCAAGTTGAACCAATTGAGTCTTAAAATTTCTCATTGAAGCATCTTGATTCTGGTTCCATTGCTCTTGAGACTTTCATGTTGATTCTTGACTTGTCATGAATTGTTATAGGCTATTCATGAAACTAGTAAACATGTCTTCTAAGTTGGGCTTCTTTTCTTGAATGAGTGGCTTTGATTGGAATCCCAGTGGATGGTATGGTTGAGATTGTGGTTGATTAGACCTTTGCCCTTGATGGTGGTTTGGTTGATAAGGAACTTGGTAATGATTTGTGGCTTGTGGTTGGTGAGGCTGAGTATGATTATGATAGGCATTTGAGTGGTAAGGGGCTCTTGCTTGTGGTTGAGAAGGTGAAGCTTGTTGATTCCCATCCTTTCAAGAGAAGTTAGGGTGATTTCTCCATCCTGGATTATATAAATTGCTATAGGAATCATTTCATCTAAAATCACCTAATGCATTCACATCTCCTACAATTCCTCCTTATTGGACTCCTTAGCCACTTTCTGTAAGGACCCAATCATGACCCTAATTGGATTATTATTAATTAATGAGGATTACCATCAATTAAGGTAAAAATTAGATTATTTTGCAATTATCAGGGTTAAGTTAAGAGGGGTATTTTGGTAATTTTAGTATGTAACTATATGAATTAAGTTAAATTAAAGTTGAAGAAAAAGATACAATTGAAGTGAATTAGAAAGTCTTGGACTTAATTTGGAAGAAATTGGAATGATAGGGGTTTGTTAGTATGTAAGGGTATAAGGGTAATTTCCCTAGGGAGATATTTACCCCACAAACTCTTGTATTTAGCTTCTTGAAGAAGGAATCATTGGGGATTTTGGAGTGTGTGTTGGCAATTGAGGGATATAGCTCTCTCTCTGTCTCTCTCTCTTTGGTTATGGTTTGGAGAAGATGAAGATTAGGGTTTGCTATTTAAGCATCATGAAGGAAAAGAAGGAGAGAGTGAGCTAGATCAATGGATGTTGAAAGAGTTCAAGCTTCAAAAGCCAGGTACGGGAATTAAGTTTTGGTATTGTTCATGTGAATGATTTAGGGTTTTTAACTCTTTTTCTGGTATGTGTATTTTGATATGAGTTTAAAGGATAAATCTAGTAAGCTTTGATGAGTATAGTATGCTTGAAAACTTAAATGATCATATAAGAAAGAGGGGAAGTGAGATTTGGGGTTTCAATTCATGTTATACATGATCGGGATTTCGGTTTTTCTTCTTTCCTTTCCACACGTGGCCACACACCTTTTTCTCCTTGAGAATGCGTGGCCACTCACTCACTTTCTTGTGTAAACACACGACCACGTGGAATTTTGCTCTTCCTAACCCATAGCCATGTGTATTTGTTCTTCATAACACACAACCATGTGGGATTTTGCTCTTCCCCATGCACGGCCACACATGTGTTTTCTCTTTGGAAACACATGGCCACATGATGCTTTTCTCCTTGGAAACACATGGCCACATGATGCTTTTCTTCTTCCCACACACGGCCACATGATGTCTCTCTTCTCCTTGCTCACGATCACTTATGCTTTTATTCATGGGAATGTACGGCCACTTGTCTTATTCTTCTTCTTCATACATAGCCATGCATGCATTTTCTCCTTGATGTACATGACCACTCACTTTTTCTCTTTGAGAATGTACGACCACTTGTACACTGCATTCCTTGAAGGCACTGCCAAGTATGTTTTGTTCCCTCCACAGTATATTCTCACCTAAGATTTAATCCCTGTGATTAAATATGGAACACCGTATTATGTGGTCCATAAAACCATTATGAGAGCAAGAATTGAGGTGAAATGGCTAGTAATAAGTAAGACGGATGATTAATGGCTATTAAGCAAAGTTGGATATATTACTTATTAGAGTAATAGATTATGATAGACTCTCCTTAATGCTAAAGTCTACAAAGATACATTTTAGAAAGGCCTGAATATAACATGAATTATTATAAAAATTTACAAGACATAATTACTATAATAAGAGGAAGAAGAAAGCTGTAAGTGATCCAAGGTATGTATATCTATATATGCCTTGATACACAAAGAGTAGAGTGAAAAGCTTTAAGACAATAATCCTATAAAGTCATGAATTGGAGTCCACTTGAACTCTAATTAGGAGGACTTACATATGATAATGCTAAAATAATTAGGTTGCTAAAATGGGTTTTAGTGCATAATGGCATGAAACTATGAAGAGTAAGAAGAAATATATGAATCACAAGAGTATGCTATTTGATATGCCCCTTGATAGTATAGTACAATATATGCACTCAGCTAAGGCAAATGGTTCTACCTAGATACTATACTTCGATGATGCTTTTCAACGGCACGAGAATAATATGATTTAGCCTAGTTGATAAGAAGATAGTCGTAAAGTTACTTGTAATCTAGTAACTATAAACATATATGCTAATTAATGTATTCTACATACAGGTGTAAGGTATGTAATATGCCTAAGTTCAAAAGAGAAGGAACATTTTAAGGGATATTATAAAACTATAGAAGCTTCATTATACTTCAAGTCATAATGGGAATTAATGGTGAACCTTGATGTAAAGGATCATACTCTTCTGTTTTTCATACCCTATGATGTAAAATGAAAGTTACAAGTCTTCAAGTATTGTTCTAACATTTAAGATGAGATAATCTTATACAACTCACCTAAGAAAATAATGTTATAAAATAGAAAGAATAATAAAATGATCATGATATATGTGATAATGTTAAGGTAGATAATCTATTGTCTATGATATAATAGACTAATTGTGAGCTAAAGGGGCTAAAGATGAATAAGTGTTGACCTTAAGCTATTTGAGAACATAGTTATTTTATCATATGGATCATGATGGTTTGAGTGTTGCAATATATGATTATGTCATTATGTGATTAATTATGAGAATAGGGAAACTACTCACGGCAAGCAGTAATAAGGTACGTCATCGAGAACTATTCATGAGTTATGTAAGTGAATGTAGTAAAATTGATTCGAGCATGCTATGATGGGTAGCTTGATTTAATATGTGAAAATGTATGAGTGATGAACTTATGTATTGCCATGTTTAAATTGTACATATATGTAAGAGTGCATGTGGGTACGTGCAATGCTAATCATGAAAGATGATGTGTTGTTATTGTTGCATAAACATGTAACCATTAGGATATGAATGAAAGAAAATTGATGCAAGAATATGATTATATGATGACATCTATATGTAATAGAGCCTAAAGCTCAACATTGATGTATGATAAGAATGATATGCTTTCTTTTATGAAAGTGGCTTTAAGCCAAATGATGTGCTAAGTAAAGAAGGACATGTTAAATTAAAGATATCTTAAAAGTTAAGCTTATGGGTCTTAGTTCAGTTGTGGATTAGATAGGCATGCCTGGAGGGATACAGTCACAACTGCTATATGTTGACCCTGTTTGGGTCTTGTTCCTTAATGGAACCATCGTTTGATCCCTTTTGGGTCCATAGTTTGTTCCTTACTAGAACCATTACTTGACCCCATTTGGGACCATTATTTGATATCTTTAAATATCCATAGTTTGATACCTTTGGGTATCCATTGCTCTCGTTATCCGACTTTCGAACTAGTACTTAGGCAAGCTATTAAAGATGTAAATGGTATAAGAAATAAAGTAACGTATGTATCAATTGCCTTACTTATATGTATTGGAACCATGATAATGATTTATTCTATTGCTTTATTCTGAATTTCAGTTAGCTATAAACCATTTCTACGAAATGGAATGCCATGCTATGTAGTACTTGATTGTGATGTCTTACATCAACTATGAGAAAGGTCACCATGTGAGTGCCAATGTGAGTTGGTTCCACAGTGAATAGTTGGGCCGCATGGGCCACAAGCTTACAATATTGAATTAAACATTATATGAACTATGACATGCATAATAATATTTATGTATGGGAAAAATTAGAAAATGTTTGCGTGTGGTATAGAGACCTTGTCAGTTAATCATGAGGTGTATTACCTATTCCATGGAATGGCATGCAAATTCATGAGTATGTATATGAACATTTATATATGTATTTGTATATGTGTAATTCTAACATAAATCAAAGTGCCAAGTATGATACGATATGAATATGTATGATGTTTAAAGTGTAATGATAATATAGCATTAAGAAAAACACATGCAAAAACCCGAACAAAATGGTAAGTTTGTAATGTATGTAATGAAATCATGCCTAGCAATATCTATTGCAATGTTATGTAACATAAGCACTTTCTTTTGGCTATGAATAAATGATAAATGCAAATGTTAGGTAACAAATTGGTTAATGGCATAAGTTGAAGGTTGTATGAATATAATGATGACATCGGTATTCTTAAATAGAAGGATTACAAGATGTATGGATTTTTCCTAAGAAATAATAGAGGGTTAAAGATGATCGTTAATTAACAAGTTTCATGGATAAAGATAGTTTATGCAATGCTCTCGATTTTAGTAAGATGGCATCTATGGTTAAGGTTGAAAACTCCCTAGAATGTCCATTGTGGCATGATAAATAATGTAAACTCATATGCTTTTTATACTATTGTGATAGTTATATTTGATTTGATTGAGAAAATTATAAGAAATTGTCCATAAAATTGTGGTTCCCCACTAAGCTTTATAGCTTAGCATGGGTTATTTATCCATGTAGGTTTTAGGATAAGCTCCAGAGCATTTCAGGATTCTTAAAGGCCATTTATGTTATAATTATTTAATTATAAGCTTGATTCTTTTATTGTGACATGTAATTTTGGCATGTTCTATAATTATTATTATTTCTGCTTGACTTTACTAGGTTTATGATGATGACTGATGATTATCCATTGTTAGTGGATTAGGGTGTTACAGTTAGTGGTATTAGAGCCTAGGTTGAGTCTTTTTTGAGCAATAAGGAATTAAAAAATTGTTCTAGAAGATTAAGATGATATTGGCATAGATCATGGTGTTATTGTTAATGGCATACATTTTAATGATTATGTTAGGTGTCTGGCCTATGATTGATATATTGGGCCATTAGCAAGATTTCGATAGAGATTGTGAGATGATATCCGAGGAATTGTCAATATCTCTTGCCTCCTAGTATTGGAAGTGCTTAAATGCCTTAATGATTTATGATTGAAGTATAGCATAAGATTAATTATAAGTATGTCTAGATTATTTATTAAGATATTTCAGGAAAAGTTCATATGACTAGAAGAAACTTGATCTTTGGTATAGACGATGATGCAAGATGTTAAGGTTGTTAAGATACTTAGGATAAGAAATACAACGAGCATAAGAATATCTGGAAATCGAAGACAGATACATATGATTATAGATGATGAGTGTTGTAAGCATGTAGAGAATGTTTATGGTTATAGTTGCTTATAGCTAAAGCACAGTTAAGAATTATTAGCAATAAAGATAAAGATTACAAGTTTTGAATTTTGAGGACAAAATTCTTTTAAGGAGGAGTGATTTGTAAGGACCCAATCATGACCTTAATCGGATTATTATTAATTAATGAGGATTACCGTCAATTAAGGCAAAAATTGGATTATTTCGTAATTATCAGGGTTAAGTCAAGAGGGGTATTTTGGTAATCTCAGTATGTAAGTATATGAATTAAGTTAAATTAAAGTTGAAGAAAAAGATACAATTGAAGTGAATTAGAAAGTCTTGGGGTTAATTTGGAAGAAATTGGAATGATAAGGGTTTAGTAGTATGTAAGGGTATAGGGGTAATTTCCCTAGGGAGATATTTACCCCACAAATTCTTGTATTTAGCTTCTCGAAGAAGGAATCCTTGGGGATTTTGGAGTGTGGGTTGGCATTTGAGGGATATAACTCTCTCTCTCTCTTTCTCTCTTTGGTTATGGTCTGGAGAAGATGAAGATTAGGGTTTGCTGTTTAACCATCATGAAGGAAATGAAGGAGAGAGTGAGCTAGATCAATGGATGTTGAAAGAGTTCAAGCTTCAAAAGCCAGGTAAGGGAATTAAGTTTTGGTATTGTTCATGTGAATGATTTAGGGTTTTTAAATCTTTTTCTGGTATGTGTATTTTGATATGAGTTTAAAGGATAAATCTAGTAAGCTTTGATGAGTATAGTATGCTTGAAAACTTAAATGATCATATAAGCAAGAGGGGAAGTGAGATTTGGGGTTTCAATTCATGTTATGGACGATTGGGGTTCTGGTTTTTCTTCTTTCTTTTCCACATGTGGCCACGTACCCTTTTCTCCTTGAGAATGCATGGCCACTCACTCACTTTCTTGTGTAAACACATGGCCACGTGGGATTTTGCTCTTCCTAACCCGTGGCCACGTGTGTTTGTTCTTTATAACACACGGCCACGTGGGATTTTGCTCTTCCTAACCCGTGGCCACATGTGTTTGTTCTTCATAACACATGGCCACGTGTGATTTTCTTCTTCCCCATACACGGCCACGCATGGCTTTTCTCTTTTGAAACACATGGCCACATGATGCTTTTCTCCTTGGAAACACATGGCAATATATGCTTTTCTTCTTCCCACACACGACCACTTGATGTCTCTCTTCTCCTTGCACACGGCCACTTATGCTTTTATTCATGGGAATGCACGGCCGCTTATCTTTTTTCTTCTTCTTCATACACGGCCAGGCATGCATTTTCTCCTTGATGTACACGGCCACTCACTCTTTCTCTTTAAGAATGCATGGCCACTTGTACACTGCATTCCTTGAAGGCACTGCCAAGCATGTTTTCTCCCTTCCATAGTATATTCTTAACTAAGATTTAAGCCTTGTGATTAAATATGGAACACTGTATTATATGGTCTATAAAACCATTAAGAGAGCAAGAATTGAGGTGAAATGGCTAGTAATAAGTAAGATGGAGGATTAATGACTATTAAGCGAAGTTGGATATATTACTTATTAGAGTAATAGATTATGAAAGTCTCTCCTTAATGCTAAAGTCTACAAAGATACATTTTAGAAAGGCATGAATATAACATGAATTATTATGAAAATTTAAAAGATATAAATGCTATAATAAGAGGAAGAAGAAAGCTGTAAGTGAACTAAGGTATATATATCTATATATACCTTGATACACATAGAGTATAGTGAAAAGCTTTAAGACAATAATCCTATAAAGTTATGAATTGGAGTCCACTTGAACTTTAATTAGGAGGACTTACATATGATAATGCTAAAATAATTAGGCTGCTAAAATGTATTTTAGTGCATAATGGCATGAAACTATGAAGAGTGAGAAGAAATATAAGAATCACAAGAGTATGCTATTTGATATGCCCCTTCATAGTATAGTACAAAGTATGCACTCGGCCAAGGCAAATGGTTCTACCTAGATACTATACTTTGACGATCCTTTTCAATGGCAGGAGAATAATATGATTTAGCCTAGGTTATAAGAAGATAGTCGTAATGTTACTTGTAATCTAGTAATTGTAAACATACATTCTAATTAATGTATTCTACATACATGTTTAAGGTATGTAATATGCCTAAGTTAAAAGAGAAGGAACGTTTTAAGGGATATTATAAAACTATAGAAGCTTCATTATACTTCAAGTCATAATGGGATTTAATGGTGAACTTTGATGTAAATGATCATACTCGTCTGTTATTCATACACTATGATGTAAAATGAAAGTTACAAGTCTTCAAGTATTGTTCTAATGTTTAAGATGAGATAATCTTATACAACTCACCTAAGAAAATAATGTTATAAAATAGAAAGAATAATAAGATGATCATGATATATGTGATAATGTTAAGGTAGATAATCTATTGTCTATGATATAATAGACTAATTGTGAGCTAAAGGGGATAAAGATGAATAAGTATTGACCTTAAGCTATATGAGAACATAGTTATTCTATCATATGGATCATGACAATTTGAGTGCTGTAATATATGATTATGTCATTATGTGATTAATTATGAGAATAGGGAAACTACTTACAGCAAGCAGCAACAAGGTACGTCATCGAGAACTATTCATGACTTATGTAAGTGAATGTGGTAAAATTGATTCGAGCATGCTATGATGAGTAGCTTAATTTAATATGTGAACAAGTATGAGTGATGAACTTATGTATTACCATGTTTAATCTGCACATATATGTACGAGTGCATGTGGGCACATGCAATGCTAATCATGAAAGATGATGTGTTGTTATTGTTGCATAAACATGTAACCATTATAATATGAATGAAAGAAAATTGATGCAAGCATACGATTATATGATGACATCTATATGTAATAGAGCCTAAAGCTCAACATTGATGTATGATAAGAATGATATACTTTCTTTTATGAAAGTGGCTTTAAGCCAAATGATGTGCTAAGTAAAGAAGGACATGTTAAATTAAAGATGTCTTAAAAGTTAAGCCTGTGGGTCTTAGTTCAATTATGGATTAGATAGGTATGCCTGGAGGGATATAGTCATAGATGCTATATGTTGACCCCGTTTGGGTCTTGTTCCTTAATGGAACCATCTTTTGACCCCGTTTGTGACCATAGTTTTTTCCCTGCTAGAACCATTGCTTGACCCCATTTGGGTCCATTGTTTGATATCTTCGGATATCCATAGTTTGATACCTTCGGGTATCCATTGCTCCCATTATCTACCTTTTGAACTAGTACTTAGGTAGGCTATTAAAGATGTAAATGGTACAAGAAATAAAGTAATGTATGTATCAATTGCCTCACTTATATGTATTGGAATCATGATAATGATCTATTCTATTACTTTATTATGAATTTTTGTTAGCTATAAACCATTTCTATGAAATGAAATGCCATGCTATGTAGTACTTGATTGTGATGTCTTACATCAACTATGAGAAAGGTCACCATGTGAGTGCCAGTGTGAGTTGGTTCCACGGTGAATAGTTGGCCCGCAAGGGGCACAAGCTTACAATATTGAATGAAACGTTATATGAACTATGACATGCATAATAATATTTATGTATGGAAATAATTAGAAAATGTTTGCATGTGGTATGGAGACCTTGTTAGTTAATCATGAGGTGTATTACCTATTCCTTGGAATGGCATGCAAATTCGTGAGTATGTATATGAAAATTTATATATGTATGTGTCTATGTATAATTCTAACATAAATCAAAGTGCCAAGCATGATATGATATGAATCTGTATGATGTTTAAAGTGCGATGATAATATAGCATTAAGAAAAACATGTGCCAAAACCGGAACAAAATGATAAGTTTGTAATGTATGTAATGAAATCATGCCTAGCAATATCTATTGCAATGTTATCTAACGTAAGCACTTTTTTTTTTGGCTATGAATAAATGATAAATGCAAATGTTAGGTAACAAATTGGTTAATGGCATAAGTTGAAGGTTGTACGAATATAATGATGACATCGGTATTCTTGAATAGAAGGATTACAAGATGTATGGATTTTTCCTAGGAAATAATAGAGGGTTAAAGATGATCGTTAATTAACAAGTTTCATGGATAAAGATAGTTTATGCAATGCTCTCGATTTTAGTAAGATGGAATCTATGGTTAAGGTTGAAAACTCCCTAGAATGTCCATTGTGGCATGATAAATAATGTAAACTCATATGCTTTTTATACTATTGTGATAGTTGTATTAGATTTGATGAACAAAATTATAAGAAATTGTCCATAGAATTGTGGTTCCCCACTATGCTCTATAGCTTAGCACGAGTTATTTATCCGTGTAGGTTTTTGGATAAGCTCCAGAGGATCAGGGAAGATGCTGTTGCCTTGAGGATTTCAAGATTCTTAAAGGCCATTTATGTTATAATTATTTAATTATAAGCTTGATTCTTTTATTGTGGCATGTAATTATGGCCTCTTCTATAATTACTATTATTTCTGCTTGACTTTACTAGGTTTTTGATGATGATTGATGATTATCCATGGTTAGTGGATTAGGGTGTTACACTTTCATATGGCCCACTTTCTTGATTTACTGCAGCCACATTTTGAACTTTCAAACCGCTCAACTCTTTCTTTACCAATTCTAACTGGGCTTTTAACAATGCCACTTCATCCACATTGTGTAAACCTTGCCTTCTTGGGACTTATCTAGGGGTAGTCCATTGAGAGTCATTTGCTGCTATCTCATCCAACAACTAAAAAGCATCCCCAGGCAGCTTGTTCAAGAAAGATCCTGCTAATGCTGCATCCAATAATGACCTTGTTTGAGGTGTAACTCCAGCATAAAAGATAGTCATTAGTTGGTAAACAACTATCTCGTGATGTGGATAGCTTCTCAATAATCTCCTAAACCTCTCCCAAGCTTTATGAAAAGGCTCTCATTCATTTGATGAAAACTCATAATGCTATTTCGAATGCTTGCAGTCTTTGTTGGAGGGAAAAATCCCATTAGAAACTTCTCTTACATCTGATCCCATGACCATATTGACTGGCATGGTAACATTTGTAGCCACTCTCTTGCTTTGCCAATTAAAGTGAATGGAAATAACTTCAACCTTATTGCATCCGTACTAACACCCAGAATTTGGACTATGTCATTAAATTTCAGAAATATGTCGATATGTTGAGCTGGATCTTCCACTTTAGAACCAGAGAACTGATTCCTCAGTACCATAGTAATGATGGTTGCCTTGAGTTCAAATTGTACTCTTCTCGGCAATACAATTGTTCGATGGTCTTCATTCCACCTTGGCACAACATAGTCTCTTATGGTCCTTTGCCTTGGCATTTCTTCTCTTCTTGCCCCTGGCATCTCTTCATGTGCCCTCGGCACTTGTTCATTCTCGGGAGGAAACTTATCAAGAGGAAGATCGTTGTATAGACCCAAAATAGGCCCTAGTAGAATTCAAGGATATTAATGTGTTATTAAAGTCTAATTAATCTTAATTAGATGAATTATTATAAGTTAAGACCTAATGGATTGATAGTCTTAAGTGATAGAAGAGTAGAGAGTTAATTAAAAATTTTGTATAGATATGCATTATTGAAAAGAAATTAAAGATAAGTGGTCAATTGAGATGAAATTATAAGTTATTGAATTGAATGATAAATTAGTTATTAATCAATGTATGTAATTGAAATAAAAATTATAAGTATTGGGTCAAAGTAATATAAGAAATCTAGTTTGGGTTTAATTGTAAATAAGAATGAAAGGAAGGGTTGTGAAGTAATTTGAGGTGGGCCATTATTGATGTCATTTTCCACTTAAAATGACGTGCAAACCAAGTATAAAAGGGGGAATTAAGGTTAGGGTCGACAGATTTTATGAAGTAAATAAAGAAAAGCCTAATGTCCACTTTACTCTTCTCTCTCACTCTTGTATCTCTTGCAAATCCATCCATTGTTCTTGAACAAATTCACCTTACTTTTGTTCCATGCATGGAAGGAAGGCTAAACTAAAGAAGGTTACAAGGGTAGAAAGGAGCTAAAAGTTTGGAGAAGAAGGAGGAGAAAGAAATTAAAGGATTTGTGAAGAATTTAAGTTGCATGTTCAGGTTTGGGAATATTATTCATGTTGCATGTGGTTATTGTTGTTGGAATTGTGGATTTATATATGTGAGAAATGCATTTTTAGTTGGTGATATGGTTTTTAGAGATATAAATATAAGATTTTTACTTTGCATGTGTTATTTGATATAGTTAGGATAAATAAATTTTTAAAAGCTTGATTTGAGTTTATTTTAAAGTGATGTTAATATAGAAAAGTTATAATGCAATGTAAGAAATTATATTTGATGAGTAACTGGAAATAAAACATCAATCTTTGATGTTTAAATGAACATGCATGTAAGTTTTAAAATTTCGGGTTTGGGTTCACTAGACCTAGTTGTGTTCTTTTGGTAAAATCTTGAGTTTTAGAATATATAATTAGATGATTCCAATTGGGTGTTAAAATAAACGTCTAGGAAAAGATTTCATAAGAAGAATTCACCTTCAAATTCTATTTCTAAATGGGTCATAACCTAGTTTGAAAATAGGACAAGTGTGTAATCTCGTACTCATGAATAGTCTTCAATTTTTTGACCATATCATTCAAATTAAAACTGATATTGAGATGAAGTTTGATGTTTTAGAAACTAGAAACATAGGAGAACAAAGTTGTAGAAGACCATTTTTGCTGAAAATGATGTTTGAGAGGTCTAAAATGATGTGCAATTTGCTTTAGAAAAACTGTCTGTAGAAATTTCGTAGGGCATTTTAGGGAGGCATGGCCGAGACATTTTGTCTCAGTCGTGCGCACCTTCTGATCTCAATTATAGCCTTTAGTCTCGGTTGGGACCAATTGTCTCAGCCGTGGCCCTTTCCTTTTACAGTTATACTTGATTTTTAGCTTCATCAAATATCAACACTTACTCTAAAGTGTTGAAACACATCTAAAGCATGTTAAAACATGTAATTAAACTTAAAATAAGGCATTAATATGTGAGTTTAGAACATTTTAAAATACAAATATGAGAGTATTATGTAATATCAAAATATGAGATTAATATAATGACTTATAGAAACATAATTGTAAAGATATATGGTTACTATATAGATAAACCTTCATTAAAGTAGATTAATATATGGAAGTATGAGGGTATGAAATTATTATTAATCCTATATGTGTTATAATATGATTGTGATATGATGTGTTGCCTAAAGATCATATGTTCAAGTATAAGTTCATGATGAAAGGTATATTTAATTATCGGTACTCGAATTACTATATGAATATATGAATGCATATTTAAACACTGGACAATTGTGTACTATACTATGATTATATGCATGTCAAGGTGTAAGATAAAAATATATACATGATAGTTAATATTAAAAATGCTACTCATGAATGTTCATTTGATGTTGGAGTATATGAACCAAGAAAATGAAAACATGTCATGTTACCTAGTTGTATAGATATCGACGAATCTAAAGCTACTATATTTAGTGGTATAACTGGTCCTTTAACGGGCTGATATATATATAAAAGTCTAGATGATTATACATGATTCCTATTGATTTCTTGAAATTACTATGATATATATAGATTGAAATGTTAACTTTACTCATATAAAGAAGTAATGTGATTAGTAGAATATATGTGTGCATATATATATATATATATATATATATATATATATATATATATATATATATATGTATGATCTTACATGGTTGAGTTCGAAGCTTGAAAACTATTTTAGAGTAATGATTCAAAGAATATGTTAAAGTGAAAAGTATGAATATGTCTTTACTTAGTTGAAATGACATGATTAAGCATATGCGTTGTTATATGTTAGCATGCTAAAATACAGATCTACAGTGCTATATACTAAATTATAGAAATCTTATTAAAGCATATAATGGCAATGTCATATGAGACTATATATACAAGTGTATGCATTAGAGAGGGAGTATCTTGTCATGTGATTGTTACATGATTGAATAAGATTTCAAGTAATAAATAGTAATACCCAACAGTGAAAATGTTCACAGGTTTACAGAACGTTACACATGAACGTGTATATGAGTGCATTGTTCATAGTTACAAGAGAGTATACAAGTGTATATAAGAATATGAATGAATTAAAGAAAAGTTAAAGTAAAGGGATTTAACTGCCTGTATTGAGTCTAGGAAGTGAATAGATAGGCATGCCTATAAGGGTACCTTGCAGCTGTTTCTGAACAGTTTTGACCTATTAAGGTCCACTTGAAATTAAAAGTTAGAGTGACCCTATTTGGGTTTAAAAGTTAGAGTTGATTTGAACAACCCCGTTTGGGTTATACTCGACCCCGCTTGGGTCCGCTTGACCGGTCCATGTTATTTGATTGACCCCGTTTGGATCCATGTTATTTGATTGACCCTGTTTGGGTCCATGTTATTTGTTTGACCCCGTTTGGGTCCATCGATTTAACATACAACTTTATCCCTAAAATGGATCATCATTTCATACCTCCGGGTATCTTATTTGTACCTTGGCGTGCCACCGTTATAATCAATAGTTTTGTGCCTTCGGGTACTACCGTATAACCCAATATCCAGCTCTTGAGAATAGTGCAGGCTTTATTATCAATGGTTATGAAAAGTTTAATAAGGCATGAAAGTTCTTAATTGACTTTATACTATTCTACAATAAATTTCCTTTTATTGCGAACAAAACCTACATTTATAGGAATGCCTAATAGCAAATATATGTAAGTTATACTGCTAGTATCAAAAATACATGTTAATTGTTAAATGATGAATTTGCGTTATATTAATACTTTGATTAAATTGATGATATATATATATGCCTTTGTGATCATAAACCTTATTTCTATATGTATGCCAATACATGATTGATGAAGGAACTTTTATTAAGTTTAAGAGTATTATAATATCTAATGGGCGAAACAATTTTATAATTTCATAAGCATCTTGTATATTAAAGATTATAAAAGTTAGACAATAACAACCATTGTTTTTGAAATATTTTTCTTATGATTACATATGTGTTCACATTGTTGCATGAGCACATTCTTTAAAGTGTATTTGTTATTTATGGTGATGATATATAAGTGTTATGATTGGTTGATAGACTTATTTTTATGATACATCTATTATGTTATAGCATGAATAACCTATGGAGCATAAAGTCAGCCTGTAGTAATATTATAATCTCATGGTAATTAGAAGTGTTGATTTGTTATATAATTCTAATGTGTGTATATCCTAGACATACAAGAATATAAGTAAGATAATTTCAATACTTGAAATTAATAATAGATAACTACACTTTTATGATTAAGCAATGATTAATAAAATAATCATATTATAAATAGTTCAATTTAAGTCCTAACGATGTTGGAACTTGTATGATCATATATGGTGAATTAAACGTCAATGAAAATTCTTACCGTTGAACTTTATGATTTCTATAAGTGAATGTAAATATTTAATTTCTTTCATTTCTTGAAATAAATCATTGTTATATTTGAGGCATGTTGTGTGCTTGTTGACAATCACTGTGAGTGGTTGTTTATCATGATTTTAGTTCCCCACTAAGCTTTATAGCTTAGCACGGGTGTTTCATCCGTGTAGGTTACAAGGTTAGGACTTTCTCGCAGGATTGATATCTGTAGCAGGTTGGCCAACATAAGTCTTTGAAGATTATAAAGTATATAGTCTTCTTTCTGGTTATTTTTGTATTTCGAAGGTTTTATGTTGTGTTGGAAATCTTGTGAAAGTATAGCTGTATTGTAAGATGTTAATCAGCTGTTATATTTTGTAAAGAGACTCTAATGTATATTGTTAAGTCTTAATAGTTTAGCACTCTTATGGATTAAGTATAAATATTAGTTCTCTATATAATTGGTATATGTTTATGTTGCACAGTAAAACATGTATAATGAGATGGATAAAGTGATATGTATAGATTATAGGATAAGGGTGCTATAATTAGTGGTATCAGAGCTTCGGTTTAGTCGTTTTTAGGCTATAAGTGTTTACAGTTGTTGTCATAGGATTCTTTTTGTGTTGGCCTAATGCATATATCACTGTTTTGTTTTGTATAGATTGAAGGATGGATAAGTCGAAAGAACCTAGAGCTGAGATAGTTAAAGATTATAGTACTGGGGCTTTAAAGTCTTCTGCTCCTGAATCTTCAAAAGTGAACTGTGTCGAAATATCAGTTTCCTTGCTTGAAAGGTTAAAAGAGGTGATCCATGATTTAACTCAGATTTTACAAGAGTTATCTAAATTAAGAATGATGACAGATGTTGAGAATAACTATAAGATTAAAGGTAACTATAATATGAACCCAAAATAAGAGAAATCAAATAAAAGAAAAAAGGTGATGGAAGAAGGTTCCTCTAGCAAAATACCACATCTTAGGCAAGATTTAATCAAGGAGGGCAGAGGTCCTTGAGCCCCTAAGTGCATTTATTGCTCTAAAAATCATTGGGGTATATGTAAGGTTGCAAATCAGGCTTGTTTTAGATGTGGAAGTACTGATCATTTTCTGGTAAACTGCCCAAGACCCCAAAAGATTAAGAGAACAACATCTGAGAGTGCAAAATAAGCTTAAGGTTCTAAAAGAGTTTGAAGTTGCTAAACAAGTTTTTGGTAAATATCTCTTTTACCTTAGAATTTATTTATTTGGATTGATAAATCCTAAACTTAGAAATAAATATTACATGCTTTTGAAATATTTGATATGATGGAAGTTTGTCAATGATATATGGATATGATTAGTCTATGCGATTATTGTACAGGTGTGTTAGCAGAATACATAGTGATTATTTTATAATGATACATGAGTTGGAGCTATGTTAATTGATGAAAAAGATCTATACTTGAGGCTTTTGAGATGATAATTTGATGATTCATTAAAATGCTCTATATATATATCTGTCAGTGTTTCCTTTTTGAGTAAGGGCAGTTGACGAAATATTACACATGAGATGGGGCAAAAACATATACAACAGATGAGAATAAGCATTTGCATCTTATTACATACATGAAAACATCATTTACGCATAACATATCATCAAACATCATGTTACATGTACAAGCCCCAACTAAAAAGGAAACTGATAGGATATAAATTAGGCATAGTAATGATATAACAGTATGATACGGTTGCCCTTATTTGGACATAAGGTTTAATGAGAAGTGAATAGAGAAGATGGTAGAGGAAGCACGAGATCATAGATGATTATGATAGACATAGAGGTAGAGAAATGATAGTGTTGTACATGAGAAAAGTATACAGGCTTGAATTTTGAGGATGAAATTTCGTAAGGGGGAGAGATTTGTAAGGACCCAAAATAGGCCCTAGTAGAATTCAAGGATATTAATGTGTTATTAAAGTCTAATTAATCTTAATTAGATGAATTATTGTAAGTTAAGACATAATGGATTGATAGTCTTAAGTGATAGAGGAGTAGAGAATTAATTAAAAATTTTGTATATATGTGCATTATTGAAAAGAAATTAAAGATAAGTGGTCAATTGAGATGAAATTATAAGTTATTGAATTGAAGTTATTAATTTATGTATGTAATTGAAATAAAAATTATAAGTATTGGGTCAATATTAATATAAGAAATCTACTAGGGGTTTAATTGTAAATAAGAATGAAAGGAGGGGTTGTGAAGTAATTTGAGGTGGGCCATTGTTGATGTCATTTTCAACTTAAAATTACATGCAAACCAAGTATAAAAGGGGGACTTAAGGTTAGGGTCCGCAGATTTTATGAAGTAAATAAAGAAAAGCCTAATGTCCATTTTACTCTTCTCTTTCACTCTTGTATCTCTTACAAATCCAGCCATTGTTCTTGGACAAATGCACCTTACTTTTGTTTCATGCATGGAAGGAAGGCTAAACTAAAGAAAGTTACAAGGGTAGAAGGGAGCTAGAAGTTTGGAAAAGGAGGAGGAGAAAGAAATTAAAGGATTTGTGAAGAATTTAAGTTGCATGTTCAGGTTTGGGAATATTATTCGTGTTGTATGTGGTTATTGTTGCTAGAATTGTGGATTTATATATGTGAGAAATGCATTTTTAGTTGGTGATATGGTTTTTAGAGATATAAATATAAGATTTTTTACTTTGCATGTGTTATTTGATATAGTTAGGATAAATAAATTATTAAAAGCTTGATTTGAGTTTATTTTAAAGTGATGTTAATATAGAAAAGTTATAATACAATGTACGAAATTATATTTGATGAGTAACTTGAAATAAAACATCAATCTTTGATGTTTAAATGAACATGCATGTAAGTTTTAAAATTATGGGTTTGGGTTCACTAGACCTAGTTATGTTCTTTTGGTAATATCTTGAGTTTAAGAATATATAATTAGATGATTCCAATTGGGTGTTAAAACAAACGTCTAGGAAAAGATTTCATAAGAAGAATTCACATTCAAATTCTATTTCTAAATGGGTCATAACCTAGTTTGAAAATCGAAAAAGTGTGTAATCTCATACTTATGAACATTCCTCAGTTTTTTGACCATATCATTCAAATTAAAACTGATATTGAGATGAGTTTAATGTTTTAGAAACTAGAAACATAGGGGAACAAAGTTGTAGAAGACCATTTTTGCTGAAAATGATGTTTGAGAGGTCTAAAATGATGTGCAATTTGCTTTAGAAAAACTATCTGCAGAAATTTCGTAAGGCATTTCAGGGAGGCACGGCCGAGACATTTTGTCTCCGTCGTGCGCACCTTTTGATCTCAATTATAGCCTTTAGTCTCGGTTGGGACAAATTGTCTCAGCCGTGGCCCTTTCCTTTTACAGTTATACTTGATTTTTACCTTCATAAAATATCAACACTTACTCTAACTTGTTGAAACACATCTAAAGCATGTTAAAAGTTGTAATTAAACTTAAAATAAGGCATTAATATGTGAGTTTAGAACATTTTAAAATACAAATATGAGAGTATTATGTAATATCAAAATATGAGATTAATATAATGACTTATAGAAACAAAGTTGTAAAGATATATGGTTACTATATAGATGAACCTTCATTGAAGTAGATTAATATATGGAAGTATGAGGGTATGAAATTATTATTAATCCTATATGTGTTATAATATGATTGTGATATGATGTGTTGCCTAAAGATCATATGTTCAAGTATAAGTTCATGATGAAAGGTATATTTAATTATCGGTACTCGAATTACTATATGAATATATGAATGAATATTTAAACACTGGACAATTGTGTACTATAATATGATTATATGCATGTTCAAGGTATAAGATATAAATATATACATGATAGTTAATATTAAAAATGCTACTCATGAATGTTCATTTGATGCTGGAGTATATGAACCAAGAAAATGAAAACATTTCATGTTACCTAGTTGTATAGATATCGACGAATCTAAAGCTACTATATTTAGTGGTATAACTTGTCCTTTAATGGGCTAATATATATATAAAAGTATAGATGATTATATATGATTCCTATTGATTATGATACATATAGATTATATATAACTTGTCCTTTAATGGGCTGATATATATAAAATTACTATGATACATATAGATTGAAATGTTAACTTTACTTGTATAAAGAAGTAATGTGATTTGTAGAATATATGCGTGCATATAAACATATATATATATATATATATATATATATATATATATATATATATATATATATATATATATATATATATATATATATATATATATATATATATATATATATATATGATCTTACATGGTTGAGTTCGATGCTTGAAAACTATTTTAGAGTAATGATTCAAAGAATATGTTAAAGTGAAAAGTATGAATATGTCTTTACTTAATTGAAATGACATGATTAACCATATGCGCTGTTATATGTCAGCATGCTAAAATACAGTCTAAAGTGCTATAGACTAAATTATAGAAATCTTATTAAAGCATCTAATGGTAATGTTATATGAGACTATATATACAAATGTATGCATTAGAGAGGGAGTATCTTGTCATGTGATTGTTAAATGATTGAATAAGATTTCAAGTAATAAATAGTAATACCCAACAGTGAACATGTTCACAGGTTTACAAAAAGTTACACATAAATGTGTATATGAGTACATTGTTCATAGTTACACGAGAGTATACATGTGTATATAAGAATATGAATGAATTAAAGAAAAGTTAAAGTAAAGGGATTTAACTGCCTGCATTGAGTCTAGGAAGTAGATAGATAGGCATGCCTATAAGGGTACCTTACAGCCGTTTCTGAACAGTTTTGACCAGTTTAGGTCCACTTGAAATTAAAAGTTAGAGTGACCCTGATTGGGTTTAAAAGTTAGAGTTGATTTGAACAACCCCATTTGGGCTATAGACGACCCCGCTTGGGTCCGCTTGACCGGCCCATGTTATTTAATTGACACCGTTTTGGGTCCATGTTATTTGATTGACCCCATTTGTTCCATGTTATTTGTTTGACCCCTTTTGGGTCCATCGATTTATCATACAGTTTTATCCCTAAAAGAGATCATCATTTTATACCTCCGGGTATCTTATTTGTACCTTAGGGTGCCACCATTATAATCAACAATTTTGTACCTTCGGGTACTATCGTATAACCCGATATCCACCTCTTGAGAATAGTGCAGGCTTTATTATCAAAGCTTAAGAAAAGTTTAATAAGGCATGAAAGTTCTTAATGACTTCATACTATTCTACAATAAATTTCCTTTTATTGCGTACAAAACCCGCATCTATAGGAATGGCTACTAGTAAATATATGTAAGTTATACTGCTAGTATAAAAAATACATGCTAATTTTTAAATGATGAATTTGCGTTATATTAATACTTTGATTAAATTAATAATATATATATGCCTTTGTGATCATAAACCTTATTTCTATATGTATACCAATACATGATTGATGAAAGAACTTTTATTAAGTTCAAGAGTATTATAATATCTAATGGGTGCAACAATTTTATAATTTCATAAGCATCTTGTATATTAAAGATTATTAAAGTTATACAATAACAACCATTGTTTTTGAAATATTTTTCTTATGATTACATATATGTTCACATTGTTGCATGAGCACATTCTTTAACGTGTATTTGTTATTTATGGTGATGATATATAAGTTTTATGATTGGTTGATAGGCTTATTTTTATTATACATCTATTATGTTATAACATAAATAACTTATGGAACATAAAGTAAGCCTGTAGTAATATTATAATCTCATGGTAATTGGAAGTGTGGATTTGTTATATAATTCTAATTTGTGTATATCCTAGACATACAAGAATATAAGGAAGATAATTTCAATACTTGAAATTAATAATAGATAACTATAATTTTATGATTAAGCAATGATTAATAAAATAATCATATTATAAATAGTTTAATTTAAGTCCTAAGGATGTTGGAACTTGTATGATCATATATGGTGAATGAAACGTCAATGAAAATTCTTATCATTGAACTTTATGATTTCTATAAGTGAATGTAAATGTTTAATTTCTTTCATTTCTTGAAATAGATCATTGTTATATTTGAGGCATGTTGTGTGCTTGTCGAAGATCACTGTGAATGGTCATTTATCATGATTTTAGCTCCCCACTAAGCTTTATAGCTTAGCACGGGTGTTTCATTTGTGTAGGTTACAAGGCTAGGACTATCTCGTAGGACTGATATCTTTAGCAGGTTGGCCAACACAAGTCTTTGAAGATTATAAAGTATATGGTCTTCTTTTTGGTTCTTTTTGTATTTCTAGGGTGTTATGTTGTGTTGGAAATCTTGTAAAAGTATAGCTGTGTTGTAAGATGTTGATCAGTTGTTATATTATGTAAATAGACTAATGTATATTGTAAAGTCATAATAGGTTAGCACTCTTATGGATTAAGTATGAATATCAATTCTCTATATATTGGTATATGTTTATGTTGCATAGTAAAACATGTATAATGAGATAGATAAAGTGATATGTATAGATTATAAGATAAGGGTGCTACAATCGTGCTCAATCCCTATATCTCTATTGACTCTCCTTCTTTGGTGCAGGGTTCTCTCAATTTCAATATCCTCTACGTTTGGCTTCACTATACTCTTTCCCTTGTCATTCCTTGGAGCATCCACATCTACCTCTACTCTAGATTTAGAAATACTTACCTTCCGCATTGGTTCCTCCAAATTAGTTGACGAAGTTGGTGATTTACCTCTCTCTTCCTCTCGTGCTGCCTCTTTGCTACTTCTCAAAGTGATTGCTTTGGCCTCCTCCTTAGGATTGCAATCCACATTTGAAGGAAACGTTCCTGGTTGTCTGTTTGACATTGAAGTTGCAAGTTGACCCAATTAAGTCTCCAAATTTTTCATTGAAGCATTTTAATTCTAATTCCATTGCTTTTGAGACTTCTATCTTGATTCTTGACTTGTCATGAATTGTTGTTGGCTATTCATGAAACTAGCAAACATGTCTTCTAAGTTGGGCTTCTTTTCCTGAATGGGTGGCCTTGATTGGAATCCCGGTGTATGGTATGGTTGAGGTTGTGGTTGATTAGAACTTTGCCCTTGATGGTGGTTTGGTGGATAAAGAACTTGGTAATGATTGGTAGCTTGTGGTTGGTGAGGCTGAGTATGATTATGATAGGCATTTGAGTGGTAAAGGGCTCTTGCTTGTGGTTGAGAAGGTGAAGCTTGTTAATTCCCATCATTCCAGGAGAAGTTAGGGTGAGTTCTCCATCTCGGATTATATGAATTGCTATAGGGATCATTTCTTCTAAAATCATCTAATGCATTCACATCTCCTACAATTCATCCTTCTTGGACTCCTTGCCCACTTTCACATGGTCCACTTCCTTGATTTACTACAACCACATTTTGAACTTTCAAACCGCTCAACTCTTTCTTTACCAATTCTAACTGGGCTTTTAACAATGCTACTTCATCCACATTATGTAAACCTTGCCTTCTTGGGACTGATCTAGGGGCAGTCCGTTGAGAGTCATTTGTTGCCATCTCATCCAACAACTGAAAAGTGTCCTCGGGCAGCTTGTTTAAGAAAGATCCTACTGATGCTGCATCCAATAATGACCTTATTTGAGGTGTAACTCCAGCATAAAAGATAGTCATCAGTTGCTAAATAGCTATCTCGTGATGCAGACAACTTCTTAATAATCTCCTAAACAGACCAAGCTTCGTGAAAAGGCTATTCATTCATTTGATGAAAACTCATGATGCTATTTCGAATGCTTGCAGTCTTTGTTGGATGAAAAAATCTCATTAAAAACTTCTCTTACATCTGATCCCATGACCATATTGACTGGCGTGGTAACATTTGTAGCCACTCTTTTGCTTTGCCAATCAAAGTGAATGGAAACAACTTCAACCTTACTGCATCCGTACTAACACCCGAAATTTGGACTGTGTCACTAACTTCCAGAAATATGTCGAGATGCTGAGCTAGATCTTCCACTTCCAAACTAGAGAACTGATTCCTTTGTGCCATAGTAATGGTGGCTGGCTTGAGTTCAAATTATACTCCTCTCGGTAATACAATTGTTCGATGGTCATCATTCTACCTTGGCACAACATAGTCTCTTATGGTCCTTTACCTAAGCATTTCTTCTTTTCTTGCCCCTGGCATCTCTTCATGTGCCCTCGGCACTTGTGCATTCTCGGGAGGAAACTCATCAAAAGGAGGATGGTGCTTCATCCCTATATCTCTATTGACTCTCCTTCTTTGGTGTAGGGTCCTCTCGATTTCATGATCAATACGCAGTAATTGCTCTTTTCTTGCTCCGTTCATACACCTATTTCACCTAAAAAGAATCAAGAAAAATAAAATAAGGAAAAGAAAACACATACAAACAATAATCATAGCTTACTAACAATGCCAAATCCCTGGAAATGGCGCCAAAAACTTGTTGCGACCCTAGCAAGTATACTAGATCGACAAGTAATAAAGTGGGGTAAATTTAAGACCCTCAATATCGAACCCAAGGAAATTATGTGTGAAGACTGTGGAAATTAATTGTATGCTAAAGAATTCCCATTTGTTTTTGTGTATGAGTTGTTTAATTTATATAATGTAAAATTTAAAAACTAAAGTATGCAATGAAAAGAAATTAAATTCTACTAATAGTAAATTGAGTATGTATTAAATTCAAAAAAATTAACAAGTATGAAAATCTATATAATTAACACGTTGCTCAGGTTTACTCATCCACCCCATACCTAATGTGAATTAATTTTGCCTAAAAGTGTACATGAACAAATTTGGGATAACTTTCTTAACCCAAGCTTCCCATTTCGGAGCCAACAATTCTAGTTGCTAAACGTCCCATTCCAGAGCCGGCCCAACAACTAGTATACACACGGGTTTAACATCCTAAGTTTGGTTTGCTTTCCCATTTTGAGCCAAACAACCCAAAACCCATCTATTTTACTCCACACTCTAGTCCTAAATTCACAAATTCTGCACATCTAGAATCCCATTTCGGAGCCATCTAAAATATACAGCATTCATGAAATAAAAACTGAGTAAAATAATTCATAGAATCCAATCCACTAGGCTTAAAACACATTAAGGACATATGATGAAGACCATTCATCCATGTATGGAAAATAACTTAATAGATTGAAAAACCATGAAATATAAATAAGTAACAGTGAAATAGACCATTCATTCATGTAAAAAAATCAAAATATGCCCAATATTCACATTATGAGTAGGGGATTCAAAGCTTCCCCAAGCAACAAAAAGTACTACTCACTATCCATAATGTAAAAGATGAATAAAGTAAGAGTGAAAACTATAAAACCCATTTAAAGCTGAAGATTTGAAGTTGATGAAGCTTTTTATCTTCTTCTCCAACTTGCACCTGGGTTGTAAGCTGTAATCATCTAACAAACAACTAAAACTATGACTATCTTTGTATTCTTGAAGTAAAACTAAGCTAAAAGAGTGAATTTTTCAAGTAAAACTATATCCTAAATATGAAAAACTCTTCTCCCACAAGAAACTGCGTTTCTCTCCTTAAACACCCTATACACGAAACCCTAGGAAAAAACCCCTCTCAAACAAAAAATTTCATAGCTTTTATAAAGCTATCCAGGAAGACACGACTGGGACACTTTTGTCTCAGCTATGACACAAGAAGACAGAGTAATTTGGGCACGGTTGGGACATTTTTGTCTCAGCCGTGGCGAGCTTCTGGATCAAAATGTGTTCCTAGGCTGTAATGGCCATAGCTGGGACAGGTTGTCTCAGCCGCGACCTTTGGTGAAACGGTGAGTTTTGACTTTTGTGTTGGACATGACTGGGACAGTTTGTCTTAATCGTGCCTTAGCAAAAATTTCCTGCATAAAATGCAAATTAAGACCATTAATCACCCAAAAACTTTAAATTTATAAAAATAACTAAAATGAACAAATAAACACTAAAAACATGCAAGATGAGAAACTAAAACACACAAAATTATCCAGAAAGAAAACATTAAAATCAAGGTTATCATGTGTCTTTAGGTGAGGTGAAAGTGGTGTGAGTGGTGTATTCTTGGGTGAAAGTGTGCAAATTGGGCATTTTTATAAAGGGCACTACTGGATGGGGAAGTACACAAATTAAAGAAAATCAAAGCCTAGGAAAATATTTCAAGGACTCGATGGAGTGTGTGAATGCTCGATCGAGTGGGTAAAGCCTGCTCGATGGAGTGGAAATCCACTCTACCGAATGGGTAGCCACTAGACCAAAACTGTAAAAATCAAAATTTTTCTTTTATACTTAACAACTCCAAAAACTTAATTCTAACTTGATTTTAACTTAATTTTAAATGCACTAATGGTAAATTAAGCCCTCTGTAAATTGTAATACTCCAACAAATAACTTAAATGAAAAATACCAATGCACAATAAATGAAAATCATTTATGAACTGACTCCACCAATTTTACTTAATCATTTAGAACAAAGTTACTGCATAATTCTCATTTCTTTGCAAAATCAACTCAAAATGCAACAACTCATGAATAACTGATATGAAACATAAATACCTTTTAATTTCATCTCAAAGCCACTTTTAACTTAGAATATAACTACTCTCCCTATGTTCATGAAGCACACAAAGAATAATGAAACATCACACCTCTCCATAAAAAAACATACTCAAAAGAATAATCCCCCTATCTTAATTCTAGCTTCTTTTTCAACCTCTCATTCTTAGTTCATGAATTGATAGAAACAATCATAATAACTTAAGAAACATGAAAAACATAAATTAAACTCTAAAACCTAAAAAAATTAAAATACAGACAAGACAAGATAGCTACTGAAAAATATAACTAACAAAACATAACTTATAAAAAAATTTTTGATGAAAATTTAAAGAGAAGGGTTAGAAAATTTTTGGTTTATTGAGTCCCAGCTTGACTTATGTTAGTCTCTCGAGGTTGAGCTTGAGATCCAAATATAGGTCTCTTTGGACTTTACTCCTCATTTTCTCCTATTAGTTGAAGAAACTTGTCATAATTCACTAAAGTTGGAATTTCCATGTCTTCGATAAAGTATGACTCCTCCTTTAATTCTTTAAAAATGAACTCTACCGGCTCATCTAGCCTAAATAAATCCGTCAAACGGACTGAATTCAATACTTTTACTTGAGTTTCAAATAGTTCTTGCTCCTTTGGTGATGAATTCTCCACAAAAAGCTGAAACACTCCTTCTAAAAACCCATATGACTTATCTTTAAGGATGAGTTGTTTCTTTTTTTATTTCATGCACCTCAAAACTAGTTTCTCCTTTATCCACTATTAATGCATGATTTACTTCCTCCTCCTTACCACCATCACTTTGAATTTGCATTGAAACACTCAAGAGTTTGGATTTCATCCTTTTAATTCCCTTTTCTTAATCCTTCAATAGAATATCTTGACTCTTGATTGTCTCATATTGATTCCTTAACTTCTCCTTTTGAATTCAAAACTTTTCCTCTTAAAGTTTAATTTTTTCCTCTTGTAGTCTAAACTTTTCCCCTTTAATTCTAAATGTTGCTTCCCACTCTTCTTTTTCATCCCTAAACTATTTCTCTAGACTTTCAAGCATTTCCAGAAGAACTTGGTTTTTCAAAATGGTAGGCTCTCATGGTATCCATGGATAATAAGAATGAAAAGGTGGTGATAGGGAATTGGTGAATGTGCATGAAAAATTTTTATTTTGTACAAGTCTCTCATTAGATCATTCATTTGTTATCTTAAAAGGAACAATTCATAATCTTAGACATCATCTTGAAAAATATCTCTAAATTTTCCTATAAAGAAAATCACTAGATAAAAAAAATAAAAAAACTCAGACTAAACTTAATTGTAGATATTAAACAAACAACATCACTGTTTCCCGGCAGTGGCACCAAATAAATTAATCTAAGATTATTTTCCAAGTTTTTGAATTAAAGGCAAGAACTAAATTAAATTAACAAACAACAAAATAAAAATAAAACTAGACTAATATAAATTAAACACAAAGAGATAAATAAAACACTTATGCTAAAGGAACTATCCATCTTAACTTCTTCTATAATGACTCAAATCAAAGGTAACACAAGCAATTATGGAAAAATCAGTGAAAATAAACATATATATTTTATTGGAAATATCATTCTAAGCATTAAATCCTCTATTTGGGAACAATCTAACACCTAGTATAAAGATCCGATTATAAACTCCTAAACCTTTATTAGACCCTCTCTCTCGAGATCTAAATCTAACCCATTCTTAATTCAACATTCTTAACTTAAAATCAACCTATGAATAATAAATCACTGCCTCAATTCTCAGAACACAAGAATACATCAATATGAGAAAAAATAAACTAAGAACATGCATATCATAAATCATAAGTGAAATTGACAATTAACCATTTATTCAATACATCAATCATCAACACAATCATAACTTAAGATAAGAATTAACGCAGGAGTTAAGAAATAACAATTTGCATTAAAATTAAGTTGAAATTCAAATCTTTACAATAAAAGTATAAGGGTTAAGAAATTACTCACTAAATATGATTAAAATGAAATAAAATTAAGATAAAGAGATACAATACTCATGAAGCTTCAAACTTGTGGTTGATAACTTCTTAGCGCACCAATAGAAAGATCAAGTCTTTACAAGGATTGAAAACTAAGAAAAACAACAAGAAAAACTAAACTAAACTACATGAAAACTATTATATAAAAACTAAAGGTAAAATTTGTGATAAAATTGTTTCCTTTAGTTTTAGTGCTTAGTTTTATATTTATAGCTTGTAAAGAGGAAGTTTTGTGCCTTCAGACTTCCTATTCAGTAGAGGATTTCTTATTTCAGTAGACGACTTCCCATTTCAGCAGAGGAAAAGAATTTTAATCATAACTAAACTCTTTGTCCTGGTAGAGTGAAATATCACTACACCAAGTAGCCTTATGCTGCACTTCTTCTTTGGGTGGCTAGGTAGAGTGATAAATCACTTTACCATATGCCTTTTCTATTCCTTTTATACCCCACTCAGTAAAGTGAAGACTCACTCCACCGATTGGCATGTCTCTAGAACTCACAAATAAAAGCTTAACTCTTTAAAGCTGAATGTTTCACTTTAGTCTTTGGATTGTCTTCTTATTCTTCAATTAAACCCTTAAAACCAAATTAAGTAACTAAAGCAACAAATTAAGAAATTAAATAATAAATTAACTAAATTAACATAAGAGTAACACAATAAACACACTAAATACACACTAATAGTATCATATAATTCACACTTATCAATGGGCAACACTCCTAACTTGTTTAATCTCAATAAGAAAAATTAGGGGTCATTCCCAATACGGGACAAAAGAATAAGCATGTTAACACCAAGGCCTATTAAACTAGCATATAAGTATAATGCATACCAAGAAATTTTTGTGGATATGTTTTGAAGGCCAAAACATAATTTTTATCTTTTAAAAATAAATTTTGGATGCAAATTTGGGAATGAGGTTCAACTTGAATACATAAATACATTCATGGCTTCCCGTTTAAAGCTTAAGAAATACCATTTGCCTTTTCTCACATATCAAACCTTATTAAAAGGTCATCTCCACTGGATTGGATGGAACTGAATCCTGAATCAAAGGGTTTTATATCGATTGTAATGTTAGGCTTGTGTGAATGGCTATCAAGGAAGGGCCAAGTTGCTAGAGGAAAATGACCACCATGTTTTCTCAGTTGGCAGGAGGATTATTTTGTACCTATTTCCCACTCTCAAAACATTCTCACATTCAACTTTGATGAGTAACTGATTGGCGATTGTTTGAGAGATAATAACTTAAGGTCTCCATTTCCTTTTTATTTTTATTTATTTTTGCTATTGTGGTTTTGACTTCAAGGGTTTTTCATTCCTTTATTCTTTCTTATCTTTACTACTTTTGCATTGTTTCTTCTTTGTTTTTTCTTCTTTTATTTTTTATTTGGATTTTTCCATCATTTTTTCCTTTTTCTCTTTTTACGAGGGTCTTTTCATCTAAAAATCCTAATTTCCTATGAATGGAACCTTTTTAAAAGTTTGGCAGAGATTAATTCCCCTCATTCTTGAAATATGTGATCAACGTTACCATAATGGTATCTTCCTAAGGGCAAAGGGTTATTTAATTGTGTGTAACAACAAAATGAGCATGCATTAAACATGCTTGAAATAAAGGCTTAAGGGGTTGAAAAGCAATTATGAAATTAGGATAGTAAAAGTCATTTAGAAGGCTACGCAAGGAAGGGTTTCTTGAATAATTTTCTAGGTCCTATCTCATCCCGATGTCACTTTAAAGGGTAATAAAAAAGGTTCTAGTGCTCTTATTGAGTTTTACCCAATCCCCTCATCTATAAATATTTTTTTATTTTAAAAAATTGGGCCTAAGATGCTCAAATTTTAAAAATTACAAGGGTATAGCGATAGATTTTATGCAATATAGCATGCAGAGATAAAAGCATGAATATCTCATATTCAACCCATATTTGAATGAAAGAGAAATTTCTTAAATTGAGAAAAAACTCATTCACAGTTGAGAATTACTAAGATGAAATAAAATTTCAAATTGAAAGTAAATTGACAAGGAGCATTTATGTCAAAACTCCAGACATTACTTGGTAAGCTAAACTAAATCTAACGCTCAAATTACAATTTCAATTGAGAGTACTCCCTATATTTAGTAGAAGGACTATGCTTATGGTAGTCATCATGAATGCATTAGGGAGACAATGTTCTTTGAATTGAAATTGGCAAATGGAAGGATGCTGCAACAATCACCTTAAAAGCAATAAAGAAATAATGATCCTCGAGTTCACGTTCAGGAAAAGGGGGTGGTCCTCGAACCTAAAACTGGCAAAAATGGTTATGTTAAAATCTTAAGATATGACCTTATAAGGCAAATTAAGATTGAGGCCTTAGCTATTTTAATGGGGTATTTCCTTAAGATTAATGAAAGGATGGTGCTACACAATCATCTTAAATGTATTGGAGAAGCAACGACCCTCAAATCGTTCTTAAGAAAAGGACAGTTTCGGGCTATTTTTGAATGTATCAGGGAGATAATGATCCTCGAACCTATAAATTAAAAGAAAGATATGTCAAAACCTTGAGCACAGCTTGGCAAGATGAATTAAGCTAGAAGTACTCCCTGAAAATAGGAACAAGATGCAACTGTGGCCATCTAGAATGCACTAAAGAGGTGATGATTCAGACCTGAAAAAAGAAAATTATGTCAGAATCTTGGTATGATAAATTAAGTTAAGAATACTCCCTAAAATTGGGGAAAAGGATAGCATTGCAGCAGTCATTGCATTATTGTAAGAAATTCTTGAGCCTTCAAGCAATCATATACGAAGGCCCAAGTGACTCGTTAAGGCAAGGAATAGCAAAACTGACTTTCACGTTACCTATAGGGTTATGTATATGGCAATACATACAAAATATTTATGTACGACATGTACAAAAAATGCATGCAAGCATGTAAGAATGTATGTATGAAATGTATGTCCTACACCATGAGTAGCTAAGGGACTCCATGTGGAATGCAATCTGGTAGATGATCCTCGTGCATCTTTCTTAGTGTTTTTGATCTTCAGGTAAGCTTTCTCTAATTGTCTCCTTTAGTTTTTTTTTTGCTTTGTCTTCTTTCTAAACTTTTCAACATCTTAGGGGAAATGATCCATCTCATTGTGATCAAAGTTAATTGATGGTCCTAAGGATTTAAAAATGGTGAAAGAAGTCTTTTTCATGTGAGGCACCACCATTATTGCCTTGGAATTAAGCCTACTTCAACATATGTCTCTATGCATGCCATAGGTTTCTCTTAATAGGTTAACCATATACTTATGCCTAACTTATGCATACATTTCTATTTACATGCATTATGTAATAATAACAACAGTTTATGACTAGACATGTAATACAATAACACTGATTTTTTTAATCTCAGGGGGTGACATCTTGTGTGCATCCGACTCTTATTATAAGTCAGCCCTTACAAGTTCTCTTAGAATTTTAAATGATTCAGTTTAGAAAAGTTGGGCTTTGAGGTTTAGGTTTGTTTTTTGAGTGAGTTGGACTTTCTATCTAAGTTTGTTGCTGGGAATAATGGGAATCGGATGCTATAAGGTTCTTGCCATTTAGTGGAGTGCCTTTGCAGGTTTAGGTGACGATTTAATTGTTTTTATTTTATCCTTTCAAGACTCACCCTAGGAGATAAATGAAACCTTAAAAATGTCTCTATGCCCAGATTGAATAAAGTGATGTTTATTGAATTATTGTCTTAGAGATAGGCTATAATTATTGTTATGCACGATACAATAAAATAAGATTTGTATACATTAGAAAAGCTCATATAATTAACATGACTAAAGAAACATATACATTATTTAGAGACACATATACATTATAAAAAGGATGGTTTATATTACATATTTTTCATACTGTAAGTATAGATAGCAAAACTTCTTCAATGTCTCAAGATCTTCCCTCTCTGAACGATGCCCCAACGGTTGATGATGGTGAGAAATTTGTATAAGAAGCCTTAATTCTCCCCGTTTCGGGATCAACACTTGTTGTGCTAAATTCGCAAGCATACGGGTTACCAATTAGTACTTAAGATATCATTCCCACTAGAACCGAATGGTTATTACACATTACTACTTGAAATTAATCTTGTTTACAATGAATCATTAATTTGATTATTAATTAAACTAATAATGTTATACTAAACTATTAATTTCCTTTAAGTTAATGATGGTCAAAGAAGACAAATACAAATAATGATGAAAAAATTAACAATATGAAACTTGATATTATTCTTTTAGTTAAATGTAATGTTTATTATGCAAGCCAAGTTGGAATAAAGTTCTAAATCACTCTCCTGACATAAAGAAGAATGCTTAAAACATGCAATTATAATTTTAATCCTAACTCTCCTTAATGAATTAGATTGTCATACTTACAAATTTTAAGAATAAACACCAACCTATAACAACTATCTTAACAATCCCAATTTCTCCAGCAATGTTTTTGATAATGAATTCCTAATAGATTTCCATAGGAATATATCTCTCAAACTATACCCTTACTTATAATGATCATTCATAAAATACTAATAGAAAATTTTGCATTTAAAGATAACTTGTATCAAATAGAATAAACAAATATTAATAAAGATGTTCAAGTTCTTAAAATATCATTCAAGTGGTATAAAGAAGAATAGATAATTGAAAGATAAGTAAAAATATGATATCTCAATCCTTTTACTCATTGAAGATTTCTTCTTCTTCTTTGCTCTTGTCTTTCTTTCTAAAGATTAATTCTTCTACATCTTTACAAAAATAGTAAAACTATCATCTAAAAACTCTCAAGAATGATTTCCTAACTTTCTGGAATTATTTTCTAACTCCTTTTCCTCTCTTATCTTCATTGTATTTATAGACTCCTTGAAAAATATTGCATCTCTTCAAACACCCTTTTAGAGGTACACAACCCTTGGTGAAAAGTCATGCCTCTTTCAAACTTGATTTTAAATTTAAATTGCATAACCACCATTTATAGTTTCTTTGTCAAGCATTGTGACCCTTCAAGCACCCTTTCATAGGTAGATAACTCTTTAAGTACCCCTCTAGAAGCATACATCATTTGGTGTAGAGTCATATCCCTTTAAAGAGCCTTTTGAAAAATAACTACCCTAATATCTCTCTTTGTTGCGCCCGCGATAGGACACGAAGCTTCAAATTTAACTTCTTTATTAATCTTTGACTTTCTCTTCTTTTTCCTTCCTAGGTCGTGCTCATGATTGTTGCCGTGCTTGTGATAGAACCGTGACTTCTTTGCTCAATTTGCTTTATTTTCCTAGCTCTTTTCTCCATTTACTGCTACAATAATGTAAAACAACACAAAACATAAAAGATACCAAATTCTAAACATAAATAACTAAAACTAAACATTATATCACAATTCTAAACACAAAACACTATATAAATATGAGCTATTCAAGCTCATATCAAGTTCCTATACTTAAACCTTTGCTTATCCTCAAGCAAAAACATAAAATGTAAGAACACAAAACACAACAAAACACATCAACAATAAAAAAAAACATCAACATGGCATCGACATGGAGTGTTCATACTAGGTAAATACTTGGTGACCAATGAAACATCATTGTCTCACAATATACTAGTTTATGTCAACAAATTCCCAAGCAATATCATGAATATTCAATATTTAATATCTATGTACACTTAACCAAAGAATTATGAAAATGCAAAGTACAAAAATATAAGCACCTTAAAAATCAAATTCTTACAAGATGTGTTAGTATTTGCAAATTTCATATTGCCTAGAGTAACTCTCTCATAGCAAATACTTTGTCCTCACATCTCTCAAATATTTAGTAGGCTAGTGTTTCACTCTATTCCATTAATACCAATACATACCATAACCTTGTAATGAGTGAAAACCTCTATTACTAGCATACAATAATGCACAAAATCTAAAGATCTTACTAAAGGTTATAACTTGGCTTAAGTTAGGATAGGAATATTTTTTTGTTATGTAGGTCAAAATGTGGAGAAGAAAAGCAATGACTATATTACATGAGACTTACAATTAAGACATAGCATGGTACATGAAAATTTTAATTTATTTTTCTTAAATCCCCTTATTTATGTCGACAACCTTACTAGGTTTTTATGCTTAAAATTTTCCTTTCCTTTCTTTTCTTTTCTTTTATTATATTGGACTTATATGTAAAGGGTTCAAAACTAGTATCATGTATACCACTAAAATAAATTTATCTTAATTTGACATAATAAAACTAACCCTCCATAAAAAGGGTTCTAAAAGAAAAGTTAAGCATCCCAAAAGGATTATGGCTTAAAATGTGCTTATCAAACAAGAAAAATGGCTAATGGCTCAAAATTGGCTACCTAAAGTCAAAAAGGTGATTTATTTAAGCAAGTTAAAATGGGTTAATTCTAATGCCCTTATCACTTTTCATGCATAACTTATACCAAATGTAATCTCGAAACTTACAACAAGTTATAGAGTATATGATATAAAAGGGTACTGTCACATGAAAACGTATCATCATAAGGCTCAAAATCTCACAATGGTAAAGTTTAAAGTCATTCTAAGCAATTTTTCATTAACATAACTAAAGATACATGTATAAAGAAAAATAACTTAAAAAGAACCTATACCAAAGTACTTTGCCATAAACATAACCCTTCATAGGTGCAAATAACATACTAATGCAAGTGATCTATAACATTACTTAAGAATTATATCAACTAGACTAATAATTGTAAAATGCAAGAAATGTCAAAAAAAAGTTCCCAAATATCACAAAATATAAATGCTTCATAACCACACAAACTACATACAACCTAAAAACAACACCCTAGCTTCCCCACAATTAAAGGATGCAATGTCCTCATTATGTAAGAAATATGCAAAACAAAAACCATAAGAATAATGGGATAAACAAAATATAAAACAAATAACAATTACAAACTTAAAGGAGTAAAGAGAAACTACCTTTAAGAAATAGTTAGAGAACCAGGTGCAGAAGGCATGAACTTAATATTTTGCTTACAAAAATGACATAAACTTGCAAGTCATACTCTTGTGGCTTCTACTCAAATATTGCATTTGGGCCTCCATATTTTTAACCGAACCATGGTTAAAATTGCAGCAAAATATTAAAAACCCATAAAGAAAACAACTAGCAAAAAAAAAAAAGAAGAAAACTAAATATTGTAAAAAGAAAGAAAGAAATAAAAAGAAATTATTTATAGGGGAAAAGAAAAATAAAAAAAAAATTGGAAGTTTTGAGAAAGATAATTAAGAGGCAAACAAAAATTCAAAGTTAAATTAGATTTGAATAGTTGTAATGTTTAAAAACCCTTAAAATTTTGAAATTCCAAAAAATTGATGAGTAAGGGGTTATACTTGTGACACTAGTCGCGCTCGCAATAGAGAGTAAAATATGAAAAATCATATGGAACACATACAAACTTTATTAGTAATAATAAAACTAAGTAAGAACATAAAATGAAATAGTATAAATAAATAAAAATTAAAATAAACTCTAAATATCAAATATGTAAAATAGAACAAATAAAAATGAATTATATATTGTAATCCAAAATATTAAATCAAGATTTATAATGGAAATAACACGAATCATGGTCCTCGGTAATGGTGCTAAAAACTTGTTGTCCCTGGCAATGGTGCCAAAAACTTGTTATACTAAATCCGTATGCGTATGGTTTACTGATTAGTACTTAAGATATCGTTCCAACGAGGATTGGATTGGTTATTAGACACTACTACTTGATCTTAATCTTGTTTACAATGAATCATTAATTTGATTATTAAAATAAAAAAATGATGTTATACTAAATTATTAATAATATAACTAAAAGATTATATTTACAATGATGTAAAAATTAATAATATGAAACTTGATATTATTCTTTTAGTTAAATGTAATCTTTATAATACAAGCCAAGTTGGAATAAAGTTCTAAATCACTCTCTTGACATGAAGTAGACTGCCTAAAACATGCAATTATGATTCAAACCTTTAACTCTCCTTAATGAATTAGATTGTCATATATACAAATTTTAAGAATAAACACCAACCTATAACAACTATCTTAATATCCCGATTTCTCTAGCAATGTTTTGATAATGAATTCCTAATAGATTTCTATAAGAATATATCTCTCAAACTATACCTTTACTTATAATGATCATGCATAAAATACTAATATAAAATTCTGCATTTAAAGATAACTTGTATCAAGTAGAATAAACAAATATTAACAAAGATGTTTAAGTTCCTAAAATATCATTCAAGTGGTACAAAAAAGAATAGACAACATTTATAATTTTCTTGTCAAGCATTATGACCCTTCAATTGCCATTCCATAGGTATACAACTCTTCAGTTAACCCTTTAGAAGTGTACATCATTTGGTGTAGAGTCATGACCCTTTAAAGTGCCTTTTGAAAAATAACTACCCTAGCATCTCTCTCTATCATGCTTGTGATAGGACACAGAGCTTCAAATATGACTTCTTTCTTCTTCTTTGACTTTCTCTTCTTTTTCCTTCCTAGGTCGCACTCGCGATTATTGCCTCGCTCACTACAAAATCGTGACTTATTTGTTAAATTTGCATCATTTTCCTAGCTCTTTTCTCCATTTACTACTACAATAATGCAAAATAACATAAAACATAAAAGATATCAAATTTTAAATATAAATAACTAAAACTAAACATTAAATCATAATTCTAAACACAAAACACTATCTAAATATAAGCTATCCAAGCTCAGATCAATCGATGCTCGCTGGATGTCTACCAAACTCTAAATAACATCTCTTAGAGGATGGAAGTAATAAGTTTTGTGCCCTGTGTGCTGGTGGCAAGCATAACACCAATCAATTCTATGATTAGGTTTCCCTTGGCTTATGGCTGGTTTTGCTGGTAATGGTTGTAACTTTTCTTGCCTGCTGAGATGAGTGAGGAACCAAGATAGCGGCTTACCCATGATGGTATTATGATTTCCCTTCATTCTTATGTCTGAGACTCTTCCAATCCTATTATTGCCCTCCTCCGAGTCTCCATTCCCCTACTCATTTCCAGGATTGCCTATTTTTATACTAACAGCCCGAGCCTTTTCATCCAAATATTCTCTTTCAGCTTTAATGGTGATATCCTTGAGAGATTTCCAATCTTTTAAGCTTTTCATTTTAAGCCTATCTTTTAAATAAGGATTGGCATTTTGAATAAACAACTTGATCTGATTGAAAGTCTCTTATTTTTACTTCATCTCCATCACTCTGTTCCTCCATCGAGTAAGGTACTCATGGAAGGCTTCCCTTGGTTTATGATGTAGCAACTATAGAGCTTTTAGGGTCACCTCTAGTCTAATGCTACAATAATGCTATTTTAAGAATTCCTCTGCTAATAGATCCCAATCCTCCTTTGTGAGGACCCAATCATGGCCCTGACCAGATTATAGTTAATTAATCAGGATTAAGGTTTAATAAGGAAAAATTACATTATTTTGCATTAATAAAGTTAAGTCATATAAATGGTATCTTGGTAATTATGCACATGAGTATTGGAGTGTAGCTAAAATATTAAGGAAGAATGCAATTGAATTAAATAAGAAGTTTGGGGATTAAATGTCAAGAAAATAAGTTTTAAGGGTTACAAATGTATAAGGGCATTATGGGATTTTCCTTGGGGAGATATTTCCCCCACTTACCTATTTAGGACTTATAGAGATGTGAGTATCGATATTTTTAAGGGATCTCTCTCTCTATGGTTGTGGGATGAAGAAGATGAAATCTAAGGTTTTGGGGTTTTAGCATGAAGGTAATGTCTCCCTCCCTTAGATCTCTTCTTCCATGTTTAATTTCTGATCTTAAGGTTTGTGAGATGATAAGTTATGCTTGTTGTCTCTATGTATAAGGAAATGAAGGAGAGAGAGAGCTAGATCAATGGAAGTTAAAAGAGTTGAAACTTAAATAACATGTACGAGATTTGTTTTTAGAATGGTTACTGCATATGTTTTCCCTCTCTTGTTCTATGTGTTTTCTTTGTCAGATTAGGGGTTCAATCTAGTAAGTTTTGATGATTATAACATGATTAGTACCTTAAATAATCATTTAATTAAGTAAGAAGGTGAGATTTGTGATTTAAATTCATTTTTGCATAATCGAGATTTCTGGTTTCTTGTTCTTCTTCATGCATGGCCAAGAATGCATTTGTTCTTCTCCATGCATGGCCAAGCATGGTTGTTCTTCTTCCCCATATATGGCCAAGCAAGGTTTCTTCTTGCTTTGCATGACTAATCTTGCTTTGTTCCTTGAGAATGCATGGACAAGCAAGGTTTCATATTGCTTTGTACGGCCAATCATGCTTTGTTCTTGTGAAATACACGGCCAAGTAGCTTTTATTCCTTTACAATTCATGGCCAATCACTCTTTCTCTTTGTGAAGGACACGGCTAAGCACTTTTTCTTCTCTTAAAGTACACGACCAATCATGTTTTTGTCTCTTAAACTACACGGCCAATTATGTTTTTGTCTCTTAAAATACATGACCAATTATACTTTTGTCTCTTGAAGAACATGGCCAAGCATCCATTCTCTTTATGGGATGCACGACCAACTATCCATTCTCTTTATGAAATGCACGGCCAACCATGTCATATGATCATATGTACTTTTTCACTCATTCGAGTGTATTCTCACCCTAAAATTTAAGCCATGTAATTAGATATTGAACATAGTATTATGTGGTCCTTAAGATCCTTAAGAGAGCAAGAATTGAGATAAATGGACTAGTAGTAAGTATGAGTGATGATAAATACTTATTAACCGGAGATTGATATATTATTTGATTATTGAGGGAGTAATAGATTATGAATGTATTTTCTAATGATAAATTCTATAAAGCTATGATTTAGAAAGGAATGTATATAACATGAATTATTATAGAAATTAAAAGTCATAAATGCTATTATAATAGGACAAAGATTGAATTAAGCTGAAATTTACCCAATGGTGCATAATGCATGATCACTTAATGGAGGAACCTCCACATATATATGGACAGTGCGAAGTTTAAGGTAGTTAAACACTTTGAGTTAAGTAATGATGGTTCACTTGAACTCTAAATTAGAGGGGCTTACGTATGGCAATGTTAATACGAATTATGTTGTTAAAAAGTATGCTAAGCCCTAAAGAGAATAGAACTAAGAAGAGCATGAGACAACATAGTAACTTAAATGATATGCTATTCAATGCTTCTTATAAAATTTGCATAAGGTATGCACTAGGTCAAGGAATGGTTCTGTCTAAAATACTATGATATAACCCAATGATAATAAGAGAATAGTCGCAAGGTTACTCGTCCAAGTTAAAAGAAATGGGACATCACACTTTATGTTAAATTATGAAACCGTATAAGTATGTTTACATTCAAGGTCACGAGAAGAATTAATGATTAGCGGTAATGTGTAATACCCTGCTTACTTGTTTACTCATGCCTATAATACATTTATGATTAACACAAGAGTGTCTGTAGTGTGATAATGACTAAGATGAAATAGGCCCACATAACTTACCTGAGTATAAAACATAAGAGAAAGGATTGAAATATATATATATATATATATGTTAAAATATATAACTTGTTGTCTATAATCTGATGGACCATTGAAGTGAATCAAGGGACTAAATATGAACAAGTGTCGACCTTTAAATTGTAAGAAAACCTACACATATTACTACTATATGAATCATAAATGCATGAGTATCGCTTTAAATAATTAAATTTTGATGTGAGTTATGATAATATGGGAAGGCTGCTCATGACAAATTGAATCAAGGTAGGTAATTGAGTATTAACAATGAGTTATGTAATTCAATATGTTATAGTTGATGTTACGATGTTATGATGAGTAGTTTGACCCATTATGTTATCAGATATGAGTACCTATGTACTTCTATGATTCAAGTTTCCTTTATATGCACACATACATATATATATGGACATGCATATAATACTATGAACATTTTTAGTTGTAAGAATCATACTTCCATAATCGCCTCATTTGCTTCATGCATAATATCAAGTATGATGAGATGAATCGATGAAAGTAATATTCTATTGCATTTGCATTACATGTAATCCACTATGATATGTATGAATGATGTTAATGTAACTATGTAATGACATGACTAACATCCATATGTAATGGAGCCTAAAACTCAACATTGATGTACAATAAGAAAGATATGCATTCTTTATGAATTGTGGCTTGAGGCCAAATAATACATTAAGTAATGAAGAATATGATAAATCAAAGAGGTTCCTAAAGGGTTAAGCCTGCGGGTCTTAGTTCAGTTGTGGATTAGATAGGCATGCCTGGAGTGATACAGTCACAACTGCCATAGTTGACCCCGTTTGGGTCTTGTTCCTTAATAGAACCATTGTTCGACCCCGTTTGGGTCCATAGTTTGTTCCTTGCTGGAACCATTATTTGATCCCGTTTGAGTCCATTGTTTGATATTCTCATATATCCATAGTTTGATACCTTCGGGTATCCATTGCTTCCGTTATCCATCTTTTGAACTAGTACTTAGGCAGGCTATTAAATATGATAAAATGTACATAAGATAAAGTAAAACATGCATTAATTGCTCCATTTATATGATGTAAGCATGAGGAATGACCTATTGTTTGATTGTCTTAAATTCCTTTTGACTATAAACTTTTTTTATGAAATGAAATCTCATGCTTTGTAATACATGATTTAGATGTATCACATAATTTAAGGAAGGTTCCCGTATGAGTGCCGGTGTGAGTTGGTTCCACTAATGGGATACCAAAAAGGTTATGTGGACCCTAAAGCGTACAATATTGTACTAAAAGTTATATGAACTATAACATGAGCACTAAGTTTCATGTACATTGTTTATAAAATGCATACATGTGACATCGAGACTTTGTCTTATTATCATGAAATGTAATGCTTGTACTTTGTGATCACATGCAACTTTGCCAGTTTGTTTATTTATATATATAAATGTTTACACACATGTAGGTTTAATGATAACATTCATTTAACCAAGTGCAATGTATGGCATAGAATGATGATTGTAAGAGAATCATGTTACCATGCTAAGATAACATGAAGGATGTAAAGGTTATGAATCTAATATGAGAATTGTATGATATATGTGAAGTAATTATGCCTACCAGGACTACTTGCAGATGCTATATGACTTAAGTACGTAGTTATATTATTAATTAATGTGGAATGCCTATCTTTGGTGAACAATATGAATTAATGTGATAAGTGGAAATCTTATACCATTAATAAATATGATATCTAGCCTCATGAATAAAAGGATTATAATATGTGTGATTTATATTAAGGTAAGAAAATAAAAAGGGTAAGACCGATGGCGAAAGCGATGAATGGCAAGCTTTTAGTATGATGAGATGAGTCTCATAACACGTTAAATTATCATAAACATGGTATCCATTAGTAAGGTTGAAGACTCCCCTAAGAATATTATTTATGAAATGATGAATATAATAGACTTATATGTTATCCTGTGTTATTGTGAAAGTTATAGGAAATGAGATGAATTATGAAAAAAGGTTTATATATAGAGAGAGTTTTGTTCCCCACTAAGCTTTATGGCTTAGCACGGGTGTGTTTATCAGTGTAGGTTTCAAGTTAAGCTCCAGAGGATCGGCTAGGATGCAGTTGCCTTGAGGATTTTAGGATTATTGAAGGCCATTCATGTTATGATTATTTATCTATAAGCTTGATTATTTTATTGTGGCATGTAATTATGGCCTATTATTATTATTATTATTATTTCTGCCTGACCTTTACGAGATTTATAATGATAATGATTGATGATTATTCATTGTTAGTGGATTAGGGTGTTACAGTTAGTGGTATCAGAGCCCAAGTTTAGTCTTTCTGGGCAATAAGCAATTAAGGAATTATTCTGGAAGATTAAGATGATGATGCTGGTCTAGACCATGGTGTTATTGTTATTGGCATACATTTTGATGATTATGTTAGGTGTTTGACCTATGATTAATATATATTGGACTATTAACAAGATTTTAGCTGAGATTGTGAGATGATATTTGAGGAATTGTCAATGTCTCTCACCTCCTGATATTGGAAGTGCTAAAATGCCATAATGTTTTATAATTGAAGTATAACATAAGATTGATTATAAGTATGTCTAGATTATTTATTAAGATGGTTGAGGAAAAGTTCATATGACTAGAAGAGAACTTGATCTTTGGCATAGATGATGATGCAAGATGTTAAGGTTATTAAGATACTCAGGATAAGAAATACTACGAGCATAAGAGTATCTAGAAATCAGAGACAAATACAAATGATTCTAGATGATGAGTTTATTATGCATATAGAGAATCCTTATGTGAAGCACAGTTAAAAATTGTTAGCAATAAAGATAAAGATTGCCAGTTTTAAATTTCGAGGACGAAATTCTTTTTAGGGGGAGAGAATTGTGAGGACACAATCATGGCCCTAACTAGATTATAGTTAATTAATTAGGATTAAGGTTTAATAAGGAAAAATTAGATTATTTTGCATTAATAAAGTTAAGTCATATAAATAGTTTCTTGGTTATTATGCACATGAGTATTGGAGTGTAGCTAAAATATTAAGAAAGGATGCAATTTAATTAAAAAATAAGTTTGGGGATTAAATGTTAAGAAAATAAGTTTTAAGGGTTAAAAATGGATAAAGGCATTATGGGATTTTCCTTGGGGAGATATTTCCCCCACTCACCTATTTAGGGTTTATAGAGATGTGAATATCAGCATTTTTGAGGGATCTCTCTCTTTGTGGTTGTGGGATGAAGAAGATTAAATCTAGGGTTTTGGTGTTTTAGCATGAATGTAATGTCTCCCTCCCTTAGATATCTTTTTCCATGTTTGATTTCTGATCTTAGGGTTTGTGAGATGATAAGTTATGCTTGTTGTCTCCATGTATAAATATATAAAGGAGAGAGAGAGAGAGCTAAATCAATGGATGTTGAAATAGTTGAAACATGAATAGTTGGTACGAGATTTGTTTTTGGAATGGTTACTATATATGTTTTCCCTCTCTTGTTGTATGTGTTTTCTTTGTCAGATTAAGGGTTCAATTTAGTAAGTTTTTATGATTATAACATGATTAGTAACTTAAATGATCATTTAATTAAGTAAGAAGGTGAGATTTGTGATTTAAATTCATGTCTGCATAATCGGGATTTCTAGTTTCTTGTTCTTCTTCATGCACCGCCAAACATGCATTTGTTCTTCTCCATGCACAGCCAAGCATGATTGTTCTTCTTCTCCATGCACGGCCAAGCATGCATTTGTTCTTCTCCATGCAATGCCAAGCAAGGTTTCTTCTTACTTTGCACGGCCAATCATACTTTGTTCCTTGAGAATGCATGGACAAGCAAGGTTTCTTCTTGCTTTGCACGACCAATCATGCTTTGTTCTTGTGAAATGCACGGACAAGTAGCTTTTATTCCTTTACAATGCATGACCAATCACCCTTTCTCTTCGTGAAGTGCACGGCCAAGCACTTTTTTAAAGTATATGGCCAATTATGCTTTTGTCTCTTAAACTACACGGCCAATTATGCTTTTGTCTTTTAAAATACATGACCAATTATGCTTTTTTCTCTTGAAGTATATGGACAAGCATCCATTCTCTTTATGGGATGCACGACCAACTATCCATTCTTTTTATGAAATGCACGGCCAACCATGTCATATGGTCATTGATAATAGTGGTTTATATGATGTTTTTAGTATGTTTTTATGTGTTTAATTGAGTTAATTTTGTGTTAATTAGGTTAGATTTGAGTTTAATTGGTTAATTTTATATTTTTGGAGTTAATTGTAAATTTTGGTGTTTTTCAGGGTTATTTTGCAAGAAAAGGACTTAATTGTAAAAAGGCAAGAATATCTGGGCCAAAACTGTGAATTTGGAAAATTCATGTTAATTAGTGATCGTGAGGTCCAGAAGTTCGATGCATGGCCACGTGAAAATGAATGAAGAAGAAGACATGGCCACGTGAAGAAAGAAACATGAGAAGACATCACCATGTGAAGAAAAGCCAAAGGGAACCCATGGCCACGTGATTTTCTTCAAAGAACAACACATGGCCACGTGTGGATTTACAAAGAAAAACATATGGCCACATGTTGAGTCTCCCATGAAGCGAAGGATTTACGATTTTTCCAATTCAAGAAGGATTCTCTTCCTACTCCAATTGAGGAAGTTTAGGAGGTTTCTACAACATATTTTGCCTATAAATAGACAACTCTAAACAACAAAGAGGGAGGATCAATTAGAAAAATTCAATAGTTTTAATTTTTCTTTTTCTTGTTTTTATTTTCAACTTTGTTTTAATCTTTCAACTTTGTTTTAGTTTCTTTTAACATGTTTAGTGAATAGTTTTTTTTTTCTTCTTTTGCTAATGGGTTCTTGAAATCTTATATTTTCATTGTTATGACTTTATTTTGAGCTTAATTTCAATATCGGTTGATTGTTTCTTGGTTTTAAACATATTCTTATCTTTGATTGTGTTGAGATTGATTGTTCGTTTATTAAATAAATAACTAAAAAATTGATTTTGACATAGTTAATGATTTGCATGTTCTTGGGTTAACTCTTTAATATTTATGCATGATTATTATCCGAAATATGAGATAATTATGTGTTAATTTTATTGGTTAATACTAAGAGAGGAAGAACTAAGAATGGGTGAAAGTTAAATTTCTTGAAAAAGGCTTTAATAGACATCTAGGAGGATTAATTCAGACTTTTATGCTAAGTGTTGAATTGTTCTGAATAAGAGAATTTTAATACTTGGAATGATAATCTTGAGTAAAGTTATATGATTTTATTTATCTGAATTCTTCATAATCACTGGTGTTCCTTTTGAATTTAAGTCATTACAATGAAAGTTGAGGTGGATAGTTTCTTTAGTAAGAGAATTCCAGTTATTGTTTTGATTTTAATTCATGTTAGTTTAACTTTCGTTTTTGTTTTGTTTATTTTGTTTAATTTTTGCTTTTAAATCAAAAACATTTGGAAAACAATTTCAGGTTGATTTAATTCATACATAGGTATTATCCTTAGCAATCCATGTTCCCTTGGGTACGATATTTGGGGTCTTAATCTATACTTTCCTGTATTACTAGCCGATCTAGTACACTTGCTAGACACCAGTCAGTCATATGTACTCTTTCACTCATTCGAGTATATTCTCACCCCAAGATTTAAGCCATGTAATTAGATATTGAACACAATATTATGTGGTCCTTAAGATCCTCAAGAGAGCAAGAATTGAGATAAATGGACTAGTAGTAAGTATGAGTGATGATAAATAGTTATTAAGTGGAGGTTGATATGTTATTTGATTATTAAGGGAGTAATAGATTACGAAAGTCTTTTCTAATTCTAAATTCTATGAGGCTATGATTTAGAAAGGAATGTATATAACATAAATTATTATAGAAATTAAAAGTAATAAATGCTATTATAATAGGATGGAGATTGAATTAAGCTGAAAGTTACCCAACGGTCTATAAGGCATGATCAATTAATTGAAGAACCTCTATATATATAAAGAGAGTGCGAAGTTTAAGGTAATTAAACACTTTGAGTTGAGTAATGATGGTTCACTTGAACTCAAAAGTCAAGGGGCTTGCGCATGGCAATGTTAATACGAATTATGTTGTTAAAAAGTATGCTAAGCCCTAAAGAGAATAAAACTAAAAAGAGCATGAGGTAAAATAGTAACTTAAATGATATGCTATTCAATGTGTCTTATAAAATTTGCATAAGGTATGCACTAGGTCAAGGAATGGTTCTGTCTAAAATACTATGATATAACCTAGTGATAATAGGAGAATAGTCGCAAGTTTACTCGTCTAAGTTAAAAGAAATGGGACATCACACTGTATGTTAAATTATGAAACCGTAGAAGTTTGTTTACACTCAAGGTCACAAGAAGAATTAATGATTAGCAATAATGTGTAATAAGTTGCTTACTTGTTTGCTCATGCCTATGATACATTTATGATTAGCACAAGAGTGTCTGTAGTGTGATAACGACTAAGATGAAATAAGCCCACATAACTTACCTGAGTATAAAACATAAGAGAAAGGATTGAAATATATATATATATGTTAAAGTATATAACTTGTTGTCTATAATTTGATAGACCATTGAAGTGAATCCAAGGACTAAATATGAATAAGTGTCGACCTTCAAATTGTAAGAAAACCTATGCATATCACTACTATATGAATCATAAATGCATGAGTATCACTTTAAATAATTAAGTTTTGATGTGAGTTATGATAATATGGGAAGGCTGCTCGTGACAAATTGAATCAAGGTAGGTAATTGAGAATTAACAATGAGTTATGTAATTCAATATGTTATAGTTGATGCTACGATGATATGATGAGTAGTTTGGCCCATTATGTTATCAGATATGAGTACCTATGTACTGCTATGATTCAAGTTGCCTTTATATGCACACACATATATATGTGGACATGCATATGATACTATGAAGATTTTTAGTTGTAAAAACTATACTTCCATAATCGCCTCATTGGCTTCATGCATAATATCAAGTATGATGAGATGTATCGATGAAAGTAACATTCTATTGTGTTTACATTATCATATAATCCACTACAATATGTATGAATGATGTTGATGTAACTATGTAATGACATGACTGACATCCATGTGTAATGGATACTAAAGCTCAATATTGATGTATGATAAGAAAGATATGCATTCTTTATGAATTGTGGCTTGAGGCCAAATAATACATTAAGTAACGAAGAATATGGTAAATCAAAGAGCTTGCTAAAGGGTTAAGCCTATGGGTCTTAGTTCAGTTGTGGATTAGATAAGCATGCCTAGAGGGATATAGTCGCAGCTGCCATAGTTGACCCTATTTGGGTTTTGTTTTTTAATCGAATTGTTGTTCGACCTCGTTTGGGTCAATAGTTTGTTCCTTGCTAGAACCATTGTTTAACCCTGTTTGGGTCCATTGTTTGATATTCTCAGATATCCATAGTTTGATACCTTCGGATATCCATTGCTCCCATTATCCACCTTTTGAACTAGTACTTAGGCAGGCTATTAAAGATGATAAAATCTACACAAGATAAGGTAAAACATGCATTAATTGCTCCATTTATGTGATGTAAGCATGACGAATGACTTATTGTTTGATTGTCTTAAATTCCTTTCTACTATAAACTATTTTTATGAAATGAAATGTCATGCTTTGTAATACATGATTTTGATGTCTCACATCAATTAAGGAAGGTTCCCATATGAGTACCGGTGTGAGTTAGTTCCACGGATGGGATTCCACACAGAATATATATACCCTAAAGCATACAATATTGTACTAGAAGTTATATGAACTATAACGTGTGCACTAAGTTTCATGTACTCTGTTTATTAAATGCATACATGTGACATCGAGACTTTTATCTTATAATTATGATATGTAATTCTTGTTCTTTGTGATCACATGCAACTCCACCAGTCTGTTTATTTATATATATAAACATTTACACATATGTAGGTTTAATGATAACATTCATTTAACCAAGTGCAATGTATGGCATAGAATGATGATTGTAAGAGAATCAGGTTACCATGCTAAGATAACATGAAGGATGTAAGGCTTATGAATCTAATATGAGAATTGTCTGATATATGTGAAGTAATTATGCCTACCAAGACTACATGTAGATGTTATATGACTTAAGTACGCCTTTATATTATGAATTAATGTTGAATGCCTATCTTAGGTGAACAATGTGTTTTAATGCAATAAGTGGAAATATTGTACTATTAATAACTATGATGTCTAGCATCATGAATAAAAGGATTATAAGATGTGTGATTTATACTAAGGTAAGAAAAGGAAAAGGGTAAGACCGATGGTGAAAGTGATAAATGGCAAACTTTTAGTATGATGAGATGAGTCTCATAATGCGTTTAATTTTTGTAAACATGGTATCCATTAGTAAGGTCGAAGACTCCCCTAAGAATGTTATTTATTAAATGATCTATATAATAGACTCATATGTTATGCTGTTTTATTGTGATAGTTATAAGAAATGAGATGAATTGTGAAATGAGGTTTATATATAGAAAGAGTTTTATTCCCCACTAAGTTTTATAGCTTAGCACAGGTGTGTTTATTTGTGTAGGTTTTAAGTTAAGCTCCAGAGGATTGGCCAGGATGTAGTTGCCTTTAGGAGTTTAAGATTCTTGAAGGCCATTCATGTTATGATTATTTATATATAAGCTTGATTATTTTATTGTGGTATGTAATTATGGCCTGTATTATTATTATTATTATTATTATTATTATTATTATTATTATTTCTGTCTAACCTTTACTAGGTTTATGATGATGATGATTGATGATTATCCATGGTTAGTGGATTAGGGTGTTACATCCTTGGTCTTATGATCTAACATGTGGTACCAGTCAATAGCAAGGCCTATTAGGTTAAGGTAAAAGTATTCAATCTTTTATTTCTTAGTTAAGGCCATCCCCTTCATAACTAATGTGTATTGCTTGATATATGCATAAGGGTCAAAAGTACCATCAAATGTTAGCAAATGCAGCATCTTAAACAGCTGAAAGAGCATATCTTTGCCATCTAAATCCCTATCTTCAGGACTAATTCCTTTACCAGTTGATAAAACCCAAAATAGGGCCTCTATCTTCTCTTCCATCTTCTTAAAAATTGGATCCTCCATTATAGGCAATTTTACTTATGTTATTACCAGTTCCTCTTCTTCAAGGATAAAATCCTATTCAGGTGCAACACCCTTATCCTTTCTTTGGTCAATGAGCACAGTTGTGGATGCAAAACCCCTAAACTCGATGGCTAAAGGGGGTGTCACAACGGCAACTGTGGTAGAGGTAGCCCCAATAGTGGTTGGTTCTTTGTGTGCAATGGGGATTGCTAAAGGCTGCTGTCTAGTAGGTTATACTAAAATGTATATCATCTTAGTTATTATGGTCCTCATCCGCTTTTCAAATTTATCTAATCTCCTATCCAATTTTTGATTATTAAGAGCTTTTATCTGTGATGGATCTACCATGGCTATAACTTCTGAAGCTAACTCAAGGATATCAAGCAAACTCAAATCTGCCTTTGATTATGCTTTTGACTATCTTGAATGAAGATCTTTAATAAGGTAATCCTTAAAACCCCTAAACCACCTTGGTATGTAATCTAAAATGGCTGAAAAAGGTCAAAAGGTTAGAGGTATGCATGATACATAAACACGCTAAGCATATATATGATATATGGCACACATATGATGTATGAATATGGATACATTATGATGCATGGCATATAAACAAGATATACACATTTTTAAGGCAAAGAGAATTAGCATGTATATTTTACATTATTATATTAATTATCATTATTTGTTTGCACACAAAGTGAAATGCATGCTCACGTATAATCATGCATATGAGATTCATATGTTTTACTTTTCATTTACCTTTTAGGTCATGATTTATGCGAGCATAAATTATACACAAAGCGAGATGCACATATATAAAAAAAACTATACATAAAATGTGCACATTTTATTAGCTATCATTGTTAATTTACAAATAATTAGAAAATGCATGCATATATATATATACATCATAGACTACTACATACGAAGGAAACTAAATACATGCTTCCAACTTTATTGATTTCACATATGAGATCATGCAATCTCTTTCCTAAGTGCGATTAGCTCATAGGTTAACAGGAAATTCGATAAATACGTATGGTGCAAGGTGAAAAATCGGTAGCATAACCTTTCCTTATTTAAAATGTATGTTAATAGATTTTAGTGATTGTGTATTTAAACAATCCAAATAGACTGAAATGCACCCATTGGGGCATAAAATCCTTTGATGATACATCTAAATTTATCAGGATTTATTCAATACATAAAAGCCCACATCACAAGCAATGTATTATGGTACATGCCCCCTAGTAAAAGTATCTATGCCATTACATAGGCTTGAGTTTGGTGATACAGCTTTAGGGCTGCCTAAGTGTGATCCCTGCCAGTGGGTCTAGCTCATCACGAGCATAACAAACCAATCGGGTCACCATTTGATATACCAACAGGTTTGTGGCTTGGGTTAGTGGTCCTCTCTAACACTTCCTTACATTAAGTGAATGTAAGGTCATGATTTGGGAATACACCGGGGCTAAACGAGTTGTGCTTAACTTAATTCTAAGACTCTAGCATGAATGTAATGCAATTTTTTTAAAAGAGACAAAATATTTTAATTGCTAAACTCATTTTTATAAAATTAACCAAAGGTATTTTCAGAGCAAAATTTAACGATCCCCAATAGAGTTGCCACTGTGACGTGTACCGAACCCCACTTTACATTCAATATACTCTTGAAAACCTATTTTTAAGGCTTAAGACCAAATAAGATTCATTAAACTCGTGAACAATAATCATTTCATAATGAATAAGAATTCAATCAATAAGCGATACACTTGGGCCTTCAAAAGGTATGAGACAGTGCACCAGAGTATCCTAATCCATTTACTAATGACTGACTTACAAGGCATATGCTGAGCATCACAAGGCATCTATTATAGAGTCGTAACCCAATAGAACATTAGGAAACTGATTCTGTTACCTTTTGAAATCAAAATTAGAGACATTTCGGATTTCACTCTTATTTATACCTTCAATTAATGTTATATAAACAAATTCAATGATTAATATATTTTATCACTTTTCTCATATGAGTCATTATGCTAAAGTATAAAGGCGCATTCAAACACGTTGGAAAGCTGTAAAACATGCATAAAAAAGCTGTAAAGCAAAGTATGGAAAACATTCAAGATAAAAAAATAGTTGTAAAAGTAAATTCAAATATAAATCGGGGAATTAATTGTGTTCATTTGGATGAGGACATTGGTCCTCGCATGCAATATTTATGAAATTCTTTTATGTGATTTTTTGAATAAAATAGGACATTGGTACATTTTTTGAGAAAAATCCAAATTAATTAGATAAAAATATTTTTAAGTGTTATTTTTTAATTATCTTGCAAAAAATCATTTTTTACTATGCTATTACATATTTGCGAAAAATTAAATACATGCCCAAAATAATAATCAACAAGAAAATAAATCCTATGCTATCCTATTTTGCCATATTCTCCAACCAGATCTGGAAGAGAGTGGTGCATATAACAAATGATAGGAAAAGATAATTAGGCAGTAATAAATTAAATGCAAAATTAAATACAATAATTAAATAAATAAGATAGCAATAATAGTGAAAGCATTAATGATGATAATAATAATAATAATAATAATAATAAGAATAATAAGAATAATAATAATAATTAAATATTATCATTAAAAATAAAAATATAACTTGAATTACATATATTAAATATTACACAAATATATAAATAAGCTATTTGACAATTAAATTACAAATATTATTTAATTGGACCAATTAAACAAACTTCATTAAAAAATAACATCAATAAAATAAACAATAATCAAAATATATTACAAATTAGAGGAAAAGGATAAATTAATTAAGATATATATATATATATCTGTGTGTGTGTGTGATATGGTGAGTGAAAAAAAAGGTGGAACAAAAGAGGAATATGGCAAAAAAAAAAGACAAAAGGAGTGAGTGCAGTGAGTGACGGAGGACAATGCCATGACTGGGACTTTTAGCGATAGGTGATTTTGTCACCAAAAACTCCTGTCACTAAATATTCCAATATAATAACGCCACATATGGCAGTAGCAACCTCCTTCGAGCACTTCACTTCCAGTCCGATATGGCCATTCCCATCATCGACCACCATAAAGGCCTTGAATCGGGTCCTCTACCAGACACGAGTCTATTTCTATACAGGCATGATTTTCATAACCTCATCTTTAAGGGATGGGCCCATAGGAGTGTTGATGATCTGGTGCTCTTTGATCGGAAGAGAATGTAAGTAGACTTGCTCTAGGCTTCTCATCTTGCCTTCTTTCAGTAAGTGAAGCACAATGGGAGCACAGTGCTTTTTGATGATCAGTCTTCTAAGCTTCCTCTTATGTTTTGAATAGGTTTCTCATACTTGTCGCTCACCTGTGGATACAACCTTTTCATCTTGACAACACTAGCTTCTCCCTACTTATTTAGACCATAAAATTAAACTCAACTTCTTCAATTGCCTTGGGTATAAGGTCGAATTGGAAAGCGAATGATCTGAGAGGGACTTTCACCATAAGAGACAAAGAGGGGGGAGTGGGAAAGGGCGGTAGCATAGAAAGGAATAAGGTTTCAGGGATTTAGAAAAAAATTTATCTCCCACTCAAAATTTTGGGTAATTAGGTAGGGTATGGCTGCTCCTAAATTGACGATAACCTTTTTTTTATAGCTACTTTTGCAAGAACCCATTTGTCAGAGTTTAGTTCTCCTTATTATATAATTAATAATAATTGATATTATTAGATGTAAAGATAATAATCTAATTAATTTAAATACTAGCAATTTAATTTATCGTAATTTTGATACAAAAAAAATTTGCTAGCCAAATATAATAAATTAAATGATCTAACTAAATATAAATAAAATTTAAGTATTGAGAATCAAAATAATAATTTGAATACTAATGAAATCTTATAACTATGAGTAAATATTGAAATTAATAAAAAAGTGGAATATTTACTTAAAAAGTAGTTTTGTTATTACTATTAGCATTATATAATTGTATTAAAGATATGGCATAAAAATACTGCAAATATCGGTAGCCATTAAATTAGCGACAACATTGTTGTTGCCAATTAACTACAACGATGTTGTCACTAATAAGCTACAACAATGTTATCAGCAATAGATTTATATGAATGGAATAGTATATTTTGCAAAATTAGCAACAACAATAGCTACAACAATGTTGTCATTGATTAGCTATAATAATATTGTCACTGATTAGCTACAACAATGTTGTCGCCAATAGATATATAGGAATGGAATAGTTTATTTTCCTTAATTAGCGACAATATTATTGTCGCAAATTAGCTACAACGTTGTTCTCACTAATTAGGAACAGCAATGTTATCGCCAATAGATATATAAGAATGGAATAGTATATTTTGCAAAATTAGTAACAATATTATTGTTGCCAATTAGCAACAACAATGTTGTCGCTGATTAGCTACAACAATGTTGTCGCCAATAGATCTATAGGAATGGAAAAATATATTTTGCAAAATTAGTGACAACATTGTTGTCACCAATTAGCTACAACAATGTTGTCGCCAATAGATCTATAGGAATGTAATTGTATATTTTCCATAATTAGCAACAATATTGTTATCGTAAATTAGCTACTACGTTGTTCTCGCTAATTAGCAACAACAATGTTGTCTCCAATAGATCTATATGAATAGAATAGTATATTTTAAAAAATTAGTGACAATATTATTATCGTCAATTAGCTAGAATAATGTTATCGCTGATTAGATACAACAATGTTGTCGCCAATAGATCTATATGAATGAAATAGTATATTTTCCTTAATTAGCAACAACATTGTTCTAACTAATTAGAGACAATAACTTTGTCGCCAATAGATCTATATGAATGGAATAGTATATTTTTCAAAATTATCTATAACATTATTGTCGCTAATTAGATACAACATTGTTCTAGCCAATTAGCGATAAAAATTTGCTATAACAATGCTATCTCCAATAGAGCTATATGAACAGAATAGTATATTTTGCTAAATTTGCGACAGCATCGCTATCGCAAATTTAGCATCAACAATGTTATCGTTAATTTGTGACAACAATGTTCTCACTTAATATGCTTTTGTCACCGTAATTTTTTGCGTTAAAAATTTAGTGTGCGATAGTAACAACAACAATATTTTTTTCTCGTTAATTTGTCATAATATTTATTTTTCCACCAACTCTTTCAATATTTTCGACGAAATTCATTTTTTGTCATAAAGTTTTTGCTATATAGCACATTTAGTAACAAATTTTATTGTTGTTGCTAATTTTCATCACTATTCTGCATTTTTTTGTAGTAATAGATTTCTAACTTTGTCATTCTTTGGGCATATTTAGGGGTAAGGGCAGTGTTAATTCTTCCAACATGCATATTTTAAGGTGTATGGTCCAGAGGATTAGGTTGAATGGTGCTTACTATTTATGGGAAAAATTAAAGACTTTCAAAGGCATCCATTTATTTCCAGGAAACTTTTGCTAGGAAAAATTGTAATGGTATTAGCCAAGGCGGTGCATCATGGTTCCTTTGGACCCTCTCTAGGCACTTGTGCTTATATGGACCACAAGTTATTCATGAATACGAAGAGTATGATAGAAAATCATGGACGGCACTAGACAACATGTATAAAGTATATATTTGAGGTGATGAAGGGTCACACCCAACTACCACCAAATGCACCAGCTAACGCTTTTCATAAGGATAATAAGGAAGCAGAGCAAGAGGAAGAGACAACTGCATAAGAGCTCATTCTACACCCAACACCATAGATGGTGGATTTTATGAATATATTTCAAGCGCACTTGAATGTCCAAGTGGGGTAGATAAACAAACTGTAGGAGATTATTAAGGTCTTCCAAGTAACTTAAGAGAGATGTCTAGCCATTAGGAACACTTCTTAAGATATTTTTTGGAGAGGTTCCATCCAGTACCACCACCACCACCTTCTTCACCTCCACCATATTGATATGCAATTGTTGCTACCTTGCTAAGGACAATAAGATTTCAAAAGTGGAGGTGGAGCTCAGTTGAGCTCATTTTTTATTAATAATTCAGGAAGTTTTTGAAAAATCTTAACCCTTTTTGTTCATGAATTATCTTTGTTTTTATTTCTTTTTTTTGTTTTATTTTTATTTTAGTTTGTTCTATTTTTGTTATTTAATTGCAATAGTCTATTTCCTTCAATTATGTTATACCATGTTAAGTTAGTCATATTTATGTTTTGTATTTTTATATTTGTTTTGCTTTCTATTTTAGTTTATTTAGCTTTGTTTGTAGTTGTATGTTAGTTCAGTAGGTTTAGTTTGGTAGATCATGTAATTTACAATTAGTTTAGTTTGCCCAATTTTGTTTTCAATTTTAAACTTCTTGAACTTTAGCTTAGAATTTTGTAATGTTCAATATTTTGATTAGCATTAGGACAACAATGTTGTTTAATGTAATCTTAGCTAACTTAGTGTTCAACTTGAACATATTTGTTAGTTTCCAAACTTTGTACACAAAAGAATAATTTTTAAATTTAAAAAAAGAAAAGCCAGTGCATGAAAGTAGTAAACTTAGGAAGTTTAGAGCATTAGAACCTTTCTCTCCACCCCTCAAATTGTTAAAATAGCTTAAACAAGTTTAGGACAAGATATATGCAATTTTTCTTATTTAGCAACTTTTAAAAGGCTTTTATTCTACCTTTTGTACATGTTATCCCTTAATTAGCCTTTTTCAGCCTTATGAGACATGCTCAAGGAATGTCATAATTAATTTTCTTCTTACACACATCTTATACCCTGTAGCCTAAAAGTTTTTATCTCTCTCTTCTGAGAATTAGCCACTCTAGGAATTGGAGGGATTGATCATCATTTAAAAGGTGTATAGTGGGAGTAGATTCATTAAAGGGAATTTAAAATTTGGAATGTTGTCATGATTTTATTACAGATTTTAAGAATGTAGTATTGTTATTTGTTGAATACCCTTTGCTATCTAATTCTAAGGGAAACCTAGTCTAGCTCTTATTCATAAAAAAAAGAGAAATATAATAGATAAAATTTTAATTCCACAAGCTAACAATGTATAGCAAGTTTTTTAAGTGAGGGGTATTTTCAACAGAGAAGAAAAATGTTATGAAATCTCAAATTGATTGAGTTTGTAAAATAAAATAAAATTTTCAAAAAGCCTTACTCTTTTATACTTTAATGTTCTATATTCCTATACGATCTAGTAATGGCAATTTTGGTGCTATACTTAGGGGTAAAGTCTTATGAGTGGGTGAAAATTGATGTTTTCAAATAAAGGGTGGTTGTTCTTTTTGCTTATCTTTAACGTTTTCTTGATTAGCTTTTACCTTGACCACATTACAATCGAATTTAAGTCATAATGGTCCTTCCTTATTTTGGGTTATTTAGTAGAGATGACCTTAGGATTTTGGTGTTAAAGGAGAGGCCTATGGTATCTATTGAGTTTCAAGTGCAAAACTATATATGCATTTTGATTTTCATTTATTATGTGGCTTGGTTGCTAGATTGAAATGGAGTTTTTTGTTCTAAAAATGCTTAAAATGTTTTGGTCTTGCACTCATATACGGAAACTTTCAAGCATTATTTTATTTGAATCTATCTTGGTTCGCATGTTGTTAAGGGCAGCTGTCAATCAATGATATTAGTTTTGAATTGCATGATTTTAGATTTAGAGTTTACGAATTTTGAAAATGTGGTTTGTTCAAATTTGCTTGAGGGCAAACAAAGCTAATATGTTTTGTGTGTTTTAGAGTTCATTTAGTGTTAATTTCATATGTTTTATGGTTAAGTTTAATATTTTTTGAAATTTTAGATTTTAAAGTTAAATTTTGTTAATTTTACAATATTAAATATCAAAATCTGGAAATCAACTCTACTGGGAAAAGGATTGGTCTAACTCTGTCATTTGAAGCAACATTCCTTTCATCCAGTAGCTAATGACTTGGCTGGGACACCAAGGTGGCTCGACCAGGTCACATGAAGAACATGGGAGGTAGAACCTGATGACCCAGCTAAGACACTAGGTGGCTCTGCTAGGTCAATTTAACTTGTTATACAAAATTGGATGATTTTTAGTAGGAGTTTCACTCCTAGTGGTAGCTGAACTTTTGATATATTAGGTATTTTAGTATTTTATCGTAGGATATCAATAGTTAGACTATATTCTATCAAGTTAGAATTAGGTTTTTCATTCGAGCATAATTCTTTTAGCTTAGAGATATTCTCTTAGGGTTAATTCAAGCTTTTTCTTCTAGTTTTTCTCTTAGGGTTTTTCATTCTTTTATTCAATTTCAATAATGAATAGTGAGTAGTTTCTTTCTTTTGATGAGGAAAACTTGAATCCTCATTTTTCTACTGTTATGACTATCGATTGAGATTAAATTCAATATAAGTTCATACTTTCATAATTCCTTTACCCATCTTTATCTTTGATTATAATTTGATTTGTGTTTGATGTATTGAATAGATGATTGAATGTGAATTTAAGTATTAATCTATGATATGCATGCTATTTCTCTTATATGCTATTGTTAATATATTTTTGTGTTTTGGAAAATGAGATAGGATTCTATGATCATAAGTGTATTAAGTTAAAGAATTTAAATTATGAATAGATTAAAGTTAGGTTTTTTGAAATGAGGAATCTAAAATCAGGATTTATGCTAGATATTCAGTTGTTCTTAATTAGAGATTTTAATATTCTACAAGGGTACTCTAAATAAGATATCTAAATTTATTTCCGTTTTCCATAACAAGCTTGTATTACTTTGAATCAAGTTAATTTCAGTAGGAGACAAGGTGGATATTTCCCTTAGCAAAAGATTTTAGTCATTAATTTTTATCACTAACTTTATTAATCTCTATTTTTAGTTGATTTTAGTTTTGTTCCCTGTTTTCAAATTACTTAATTGTTTAAATTAATTTAGTTTAGTTAATAATCACATTCTAAAACTTGGGAATTCTTTCACACCATTTTTATTTCATAATCTAAAATTCACAATCCTTGGGTATATATTTGAGTGTTTTAATATTATTTTTCTGTATTACTAATTGATATAGCACACTTGCTAGATACTTGTCATATAAATTTTATTTTTTTCCACAATATAACATTTTAATTTCATTGAATTTTTCTTTATATAATTAAAAGAGCAAAACAAAAAAGCTTAACAAGGCATAACACAAAGCCAATATAATTAAAACAAGGTCTATCTACAAAATCGAACAATATCGTTAACTAAACAAATTTCTAACTCCCTTGTTATCTATAAATAATAAAGGGTCAAATCGTATGCAAGGAGTACATTCATATTTTAATCATCTATATTTAGTAATGCTGTTCCATTCTTCTAGTCTAAAGAATATATGAATAACCATAGGACTTTCTAAAAATCAAAATATGAATATACTCCTTACATATACAATTCCATTCTTCTAGTATAAAGAGTATATGAATAACCATAAGACTTTCTACAAATTAAACTATGCAAGAAAGAAAAAATAAAAAAAAAAACATAGTGTTGCAAATATGAATTGCATTGGACAACATGACAATGAGTTCAGAGGACAATATTGATATTGGTGTTGGTAATATGACCTAAAGCCCATATGTAATAAGGACTTTCTCCACCACTATCAATTCATTTATGAATAATAAAGGCATTCTCATTATATAGTTCTTATGTTTATTACATTTGTTTGCACACGTCTTAAGAATTTATTTATTAATTTATTTATTTTAATTTAAAAAAAGAAAAAAATTTAGAATTTTTTAGCATACACTTTATGCTAACTTTGTGTAACATCCATATACCATAAGTATCACAATGAAATATTACAATAATCTCAGTATAATACTCATACAAGTATGGTCTTACTCGTACATGCCCCATAAAAAATTCAAATATTTTCCTCCATTGTTGAACAACTTGTCCAAATCCAGCACCTATCCCTTTGAGTACTAACTTATATCCTTTAAAACCTATGGGCAAAAAATAGCTATGTGCTAAGCATATAATGCTTAGTGGTGGATATCCAACAGACAAATTTCACATATATAAATATATAGGCTTATTTTTTTATTGCATTATTATTATTATTATTATTATTATCATCATCATCATTAACATCATCATCATCATCATCATCATTAACATCATCATCATCATCATCATCATCATCATCATCATCACCATCATCATCATCATCATCATAATCATTTCTATCGCTTGTAGTAAATTATCTATTTGTTCTATACACATATGAGTTTTTCTTTAATAATCATTTTTAGTCTTTTGCAGCACGTTTAATATCCCCGGTCGCTTAATTTCATATTCTAGAGTTAGTTTACAATTGATCTCCTGTTTTCCTCATATTTCAATTTTCAACTCATTACTTTGCTTTTTTTACTCATTGTACAACTTAGCTTTTCTTTATTAAGTTTTACTTTGTCCAAATTGGGTTGCATTTCTCATGATTTGGACATTTATCTTATAGAAATCTTCATAACATAATTACTTTACATCTATCTCCTCTGATTTATAGTTCACTATTATTATTTTGTCTCAGATTATTTATAATTTTTCTCTCCCGATTTTTGATTCTGATTCCCTCGTACAGATGAATTTAAATTCTGCATTTTCATTTCAAAGATCAATAATCTAGTTCATGGCCTTATACTTTGACTTTTACTGAAATTTTTCAATTACTCTTAAATCTATATTTTAATATTTGATTTGAATTTTCATTTCTTAAATATTTTTCTCTATCATAATTGTACAATTAGGTCTCTGGCTTAATTTTTAACCTATCATTGTTTCTCATTTGTTATTTTTTCCTTAAATTGTTATTTGTTTTTCCTTGATTCACTAGTTATACATAATTATATGCATAGACTTCAAATCTTTAGCTTAGGGGTTTAATACTTTTACATAATGAATTTATAACTTTTAACTTCTCTATTAAGTCTTTATGATTTTATATCAACTTAAGTTTTTTCATTATGCCTTTATCTGAAAATTTATTTGTGCTTCCTTGTCATATTAAATTAAGCCACATATTCGTTTACCCAAATTATAAACCTTGGTTCTTAATCCTTTTTAGCTACTAGTAAAATTTCTACATAACTTATCTACAATTCCTTTTCTCTCATTAATTCTCTTTTCTTTATCTATATATAAGTGTCTATAGTACATCCTTTAATTATTACTTTCTATTTTTTAATTACATTTTAATTCTTATTTTATACTTCAGTTACTCACCTTTATTTGTTTACAATATTGACTATATTATACCAATAATTATATGATTACTTTTCTTCACCTTTTATTTTATCTTTTCTTACCACTTAGTAATTTAATTCTCCGTAATGACTTTATATGATGGCAAACTACATTTTAGTCCTTATTAATTCAATTCTCCGCACATTTTCCTCCTTAATAATTGAAATCACATTTTTAATCTTCTAATTGCCCTTGAATTATTTTCACTACTATTTTTTATTTTATTTATTTACATTCCTCCTTTAAATAACAATTACATTTTAGCTTATAAATCTTATTTCATCATATAATTCTCTAGTATTGGTGCCAAATTTTATTCTTTTTTATTTTATTCATATCCTTTATCTCATTTAAACTCTTTCAATTATATTTTATTCTTTAACAAATCTCTTAAGCAATGGTAAATTGCCATTTGGTCCCTACTAATTTTGTTTTCTTTATTTCTTTTTTTGTCCTTAATTACTTAATATTATATTTTATCTCATAATTTCTCCTTTAACTTTTAAAAATTACTATCTAATCCATATTACTACTTGTTTATGTCTTTTCTTCCTTATTCCCTAATTAGGGTAAAAATTACAATTTGATCCCTAAACTTCCTTTTTAACATATGTTTGATTATTTTTCCCTAATTTTACTCTTTTTGCTTTCTTTTGGTCTTTATTCCACTTTAGTTCCAAATTTACATTTTAGTCTTAATATTATGCCTAAATGGTTATTGACTGGTGTCTAGCTAGTGTACTAGATCAGTCAAGTAATATAGTAAAATAAGATTAAAATCCTTAAATATTATACTCTAGAGATTATGTATTCCAAATTTTATAGTGAATAATGTGTGAAATAATTTCCAAGTTTTGAAATTATTATTAATTAACTAAGTTAAAAGTAATAGCTAAACAAATCAAGTAATGAAACTAAATCAGCTAATTGCAAAACTAAAAATAGAGCAAAATACAAAAGCTTATAACAATCAATATTTAATATACTCATGCTAATGGACTATCCACCTCAACATTTATTATAATGACTTAATTAAAAGTAACATAAATGGTTATGAAAAACCAAGGTAAACTCAGATATTTTGCGCAGAATATCATTATAAGTATTAAACCCGCGGATTATAAACAATCTATTACTTAGTATAACAATTGCTTTATGAACTCCTAAACCTTTACTAGATCCTCTTTCAAGAAATCTAATTCTAGTCTATTCTTAATTCCAATTCTTATGTTAGGTTAACTCTTAAAAAACACATCATTACCTCAATTTCTAAAACATAACCATGCATCAACATGAGTGAAATTAACTAAGAACATGTGAATCATTGGTCAAGATTAAATTAAAAATTAATCATCTATTCGATAAATCAAGCATTAATTCAACATAGCCAAAGATAATATTTAGCCCAAGAATTAAGAGATAGCACACTTGCATTAAAACTAAGCTCAAATTAGAGTCATTATAATAAAAGAATGAGGGTCAAGTTTCCATCATTAAAAGTAAGAAGAACTACTCACTATTCATCATTAAAATAATTGAAAAACTAAATTAAAAGATACAATACTCTTTAAGTCTTAAGCCTCCTCTTGATGCCTTCACAGAACAACCAAAGTGCAGCTACAAACCTTAAGAGAATTGATAACTTGAAACTAGGTCTAAAACTTGAAGAAAATGAATTCCCCCTTAAATTCTAGTGTTAAGCATGCTTAAATACCCTAGAATGGAAAAATCCAGCTGCCACTAAACTTCCTAAACTAGCAAAATTCTAATAAAAGTTATAATTTTTACTATGTGCCTTGGTAGGGTTAGAATTCAACCCAATCAAGGTGATTGATTCCCTTTAAATTTTCCTTATGCCTTTATAGGGTTGGATTTCAACCCAATTAAGGTCTTCTACTCTACTTTATCTCCATTAGGACCTTGGTAGGGTTGAAATTCAACCCAACTAATGTATTTAACTCTGGACTAAAATTGTACAAGTTCTTCCTTTAGAGACCTTAGTTGGGTAATTTCCAACCCTACCGAGGTGATTTACTTCTTTTCTTAAAATAATACCTACAAAACACCAAAATACAATTAAACACACATAAAATAAAGAATTACAAAATTATCATAAAACTAACTAATTTGACACTAAAATAACTCCTAAACACACTAAAACTATACTAATAAATATAGTTATAATTCAAAGCTGTCAAATATCCAACACTTACTCTTTGCTTGTCCTCATACAAAATTGAACAAACCAACTTTTCAAAACAATCAAACTCCAACCAAAAATCTTGTAACTCAAAATCATGCTTAAAAATTAATAGTAGCATTCAATAAAATTCCAACTAGATTAAATTCAATTAAGAAAATATAAGCCAATTTTCGTATGTGTGTGCAAACCAAAACATTTTAAGTCATTTCAAAATCAAAACACCAATGCAATCTCATAGTCAAGATTTAAAATTAATATACACCTAAATGTACAAATGGTTTTGCACTTGAAGCTCTAGAAACACCATAGCCTCTCCTTCAACATCGAAACCCAAAGGTTATATCCACTAAACAACTCAAAATCAAACATAAAATTGGTAAAACTTCATTATGTTGTAATGAGGCTATGGTTAACAAAGAATGGACAATAGTAAACAAGAAGAATAGCCATTCTCTGATTGAATAGACCAACATTTTTCAAACTTTACTCACTAAATCAGAAACATATCACTTAACCATACTTGCTCACTAAACCCTTAATACATAAAATATTTTAAGAGAAAAGTCACTGAAACTCTTTTCAATTTTCACAATTCAACTAAATTCAAAACTTACTACTCTTTTCTTTTTCCTTGTAAATATCCTACACTTAATATTTTACCATAGATTGCTAGTTTTAGTTCAAACTTTCCTTCTCTTTTTTTTCCTTTTTTTTCAAGAATTGGCTAGCTTCATTACTGGTAAATAATGATAACATAGGTATTTACAAGTTCAAATTTTCATTACTTTCTTGACTTTAACATCAACCTTTGACAATAATATCCTAAGAACCCTTTCTAACTACACTCTTTAATTATCTAAACAAACATTGACCCATCCCAATCCTAGAGTGTCAAATTTTTAGAAAGGAAGATAAAGGCTTTTTAAGCTATATGATAAATAGATAAGTCTAACAAGAAAAAAATAAATATAGCACACATTGATCATGCCTCATCAAGCTCAAAAAGGCTAACAAAAGAAGAATATACATATAGGGTAGGTACACAAACTTAGTCATGGCTAAATAAAAATAATGTGCCTAGATCACTTTCTAGATTGTTTGAGTTATTTTTATGCTTCAAAGGGTGATGAGGAAGGTTCTAGTGTCCTAAAATTCATTGCTCAACTACCTTAATACACTAATTTTCTTCTTATTTCAATACTAGTCTTATTGTTCAAAATGTGGAAACTAACAAATATTGCTTAAGTTGCATTTTAACCTAGCTAAGATTCCATTAAGCAACATGCCTACCTTAATGCTAAGCATATATTTTTGCCATTACACACTCCAAGCTAAAGTTCAACAAGTTCAATTTCAAGAATAAATTAGGGCGAGCTAAACTCAATGCAAGCTAAATGCTAATTGAATTAAACTATATCATCAAAAAAACAAAAAATCATAAAATACACTAAAACTACCATAAGAACACAAAAAATAACAAAAACATTAATATTACTACTTAAAACATAATACAAAGTTAACTACTATTAAAATATTACAATTTGGACAAACATAACTAAAACACAAGAAAAAATAACTAAATAAACAAAAATAAAAATAGAAAACACAAAATAAAATAAAAAAACTTTCGTGAACATAAGGGGAGTTCGAGATTTTTCAGTTCTTGAATCTCATTAGCAAAATTGACCTTAAAAAAGCTATAACCCCCTCGAAAAGTCTTTGCTATCCTTAATAAGGCACCAGGAACAAAAGATCACTATGATAGTGGTGCTGGTGGGAACCGCATCTAAAAATACATGGTGTGCTCAAAACGTTTTTGCAATTTATCGATTTGCCTTGCTTAAACATCAAATTGAGCAATCATCTCATTCATAAAGGCCATCATTTGTAGAGATGTTCTATCCTCAGCTACAGCTACCCTTTGTACCTTATCTGCCTCTTCATCTTCATCTCTCTATAGACCATTATGGCCAACAACAATCAAATGCAAATATTCATCCTTATCATTCTAATGGTGGCATGGTTTATTCTATAAAACTTTCATATTTTTTAGCATTTTATAATCAATGTATCATAGTTTTCCAAAAGAGTGCCCCATATCCAAGTGCTTCACAGCTTTTGCCATAATCATGGCAATCCATCACAAAGATATTATCTTGGCAAAATTTGGCTTCTTTTGCAAATCCTTTATCTTCTGCCATAATAAATACGTACCATTCAACAAAATTTCCTCAACCATACAGCTTAAAATGAGTGCCTCGCCTGCATTCACATCACTTGAGCCACCAGTATGACTATAAAACATGATTGCTAAAAATCAATGAAGAACACAAAAGGTATGATTTTTTAGAGATTATGCCTTAGTTCTACTAGCATTAAACTCAACTGGGTCAATGGGATCTTTGATCACTTCCCAATTCTCACTCGCGGTGGAATTAGGTAAATCACTTACATCATCCACCAAAACCCCAGATGCTATATGAACTCTGTAAAAGATATAGTGTAAGGCTTCTGGCCCAATTTAAAGCAAACAATGCCACAATCATCATCATCATCCTCAAAATGGCAACTATAAGTGGTAAAAAAATCTCTTACAAGGGAAGGATGAACTTCAGGCTTTTTCTTTACAAATATAGTCTAATCTATGTTGTCAATTAATTATGAAACCTCCACCCAAAGATTTCTAACAAAGATATTAAGATAAAATTTATCGAGATAAATTGGCTTCACATATTAGGTTATCCCGAAACACTCATACAAAGTGACATGTTCCTCATTAATGTAAGGTGGAATGTATAGTCCTGAAGAACTATAAGCAATTTCTTTCCTAGTGCTCTTTGGAGCCACTACACAATTGAAAATATAAAAAGTAAGTGTTTAAAAATTAAAGCTCAAATAGTCCAAATACATTAATTTCCAATACACTAGATCATTTGGTTAAGGAGTAGATATTAAGTGTGGAAAGTAGGCATTGACATTTGAGAGTAGTAAAAAATATTTTAATTTAGAAAATTGAAGCAAAAAAATTAAACTTAATCATTGAGGCATTTCATCAAACACTTGGTGGGCAAACTATAACTAAGCCAAAACTAAAGCAATCTAAATCATTCTCAAGCCAAAATTTGAAATCAATCTTATATTCAACTCAACAATTAATCCAAGTGTAATTACATATAAGTCAAACATCATTTTCAACATAAAAGAATCCTTTAGAAATCCCATGCACAATAAGAAGAACAAACCCAAATTTAATTCAACGAAAGCAATTAAACATTTAGCATAAGAAATTAAATAGGAGTATTGAACTTACTTGATGAATTAAAGATTTGAAATGAAAAAGACCTAGTGCATTACTTGAATGCCTTAATTGGGTTGGAGTAGGTCTCGATTAGGGGAGAAAAATTTTGGCCGAAATAGAGTACGTCTCAGTTGGGGAGGGGTTAGGCGCCTTTTATAATGTGAGGACCTTGATGGGGTTGAAAATTAACCCAACCGAGGTGATTACACAAGCTCAAAAATGGACAATACACTGATAGCAAAATCTAACTCCTTTAGCTCATAAAACATTGGTTTTACCCTATGCACACCCTTAAACCCACTTTAACATTGCATTTTAAGGAAAATTAAAGTCTTAAAATTTAATTACATCAAAACCCAATTTTCACCAACCTTAAACACTTAGCCTTCTCTTAGTCAAAAACACTGACATAATATAAATAAGAACAAGCATACCTAGCATTTGGCACTCCATATCCACTCCACATATTGAATACATATAACTCCATTTGAAGTTGATGAACCATAAAACACACAAAAATAATTAAAAATCACATAGTAAAAATGAAAAAACACACTAAAGAAACACATAATCAAAACAAAACGAAGTTAGAGAATTATGTTTTGAATTTATAAAGTCTCCAACTAGAATTTTATATCATCCTTACTTGTAATGGAAAACCATGGTTACCTCAGCAACCTCCACTTGAGTAACATAATAAGGCTTCAATTTGTGTCCATTAACTTTATATTATCGACCATCCTATGGACTCTTGACTGTAATAACTCCAAATTTATTACAGAAAACCACTTAATTTAGCCCAAGCATCTAGACTTTAACTTACTTGGGAACAACTGCAACCTACTTTTGTAGAGCAGAACCAACATCCTTGGAGCAAATTCTTTTGAAGCTAACTTCTTGTCATGCCAACGTTTTATTTTTTTTCTTGTCTAAGGTAGCATTGTTATATGTACTCAAACCCAAAAGAGTTTGAAAATGGGCCTATAAAGTCAACTTTTTAAGCATTAAATATTTCTACTTCTTAGACATTGTTTATGGGCATCTCATCCCATTTTAAGATATTACCTACACATTGACATATGTCACATGAAGCCATAAAAGACTTAACATCAGCAAAAATAAAAAGGCCAAAAGAAACATTATAGAAGAATTTTTGCCATTGTACAATTTGGCCCATTATGACCTCCAACCTCTCCTTTATAACATAGTCTCATTATATCTGCTTGCTCCTCCTTTAAAAAGCATCTTCGAAGTACCTGATCGGGATATAGCTTGAACAGGTATAGATATCCCATAAGTAATGCATTGCATCCACCTTTAAGTTTTTCTTTTGCTTCTAAGTAAAGTTTTTCGAAATGTAAACCCCTGTAAGAAAATTAGCAATATCAACAAACCAGGGGATCGAAATTTCACAAGAATAAACAACACAAATAGGTTCATCAAGAAATACACAAGAAATTTCCCTTTTTTCCATATGACCATGATTCAAACTAGATAAGATGGTCAGCTACAAAATTATTTGCTTCCTTCTTATCCTTAATCTCCATATCAAATTATTGTAATGGCAAAACACGTCTTATTAGCCTCGATTTGGAGTCCTTCTTAGCAAAAAGATACCTAATAGTTGCATGGTCAGACCACACTGTGACTTTGGCACCAAGAAGATATGGCCTAAATTTTTCAAATGTGAATACTATTGCTAATAACTCTTTCTCTATGGTGATATAAATCACTTGTGCACTAATAAGTGTGTGAATTGCATAGTAGATGGTGTGAAAAACTCTCTCCTCCCTTTGGCCTAAAATTTCTCCCACCACATAGCCACTAGCATCACACATGATTGCAAATAATAAACTCTAATCTGATGACGTAATGACTGGTGCTAAGACTAGCTTTTGCTTCAACAAATTAAAAGCTTGTAAGCACTCATCATCAAAGTTAAATGCAACATATTTAAGTAATAAATTGGAAAGTGGTTTGGTAATTTTAGAAAAATCCTTAATAAATCGATGAAAAAATTTACAATGCCCAAGAAAACTCCTAATTCCATTAACACTTGTAGGAGGAGGTAATTTATCAATGACATCCACTTCTGCCTTATCAAATTTAATTCCCTTTTCAGAGATTTTATGACTTAGAACTGTACCTTCCCTCACCATGAAATTACATTTTTCCAATTTAGGATAAGGTTAGTCTCTACACACCTTTTTAAAATCAAAGCAAGTTTAAATAGACAACTCTCAAAATCACACCCATACAATGTGAAATCATCCATGAAAACCTCCATGAATGCTTGAATGAAATCATGAAAAATGGCCATCATACACCTTTGAAAGGTGGCGGGCATATTACATAGACCAAAAGGCATTCGCATATATGCCAAGGTGCCATAAAAGCATGTAAATGTGGTCTTTTCTTAGTCCTTCAGGGCTATAGGTGTTTTCATATACCCCGAGTAACTATACAAAAATAGTAAAATATATTTTTTGCCAACCTTTCTAGCATTTGGTCAATAAAGGGTAAAGGGAAATGATCCTTCCTAGTGGCATTATTTAATCTTCTATAATCTATGCATACTCTTCATCCCATCATTGTGTGTGTGGGAATGAGTTCATTTTTCTCATTGGTCACTGCAGTCATACACCTATTTTTAGGCACTTATTAAACAAAACTAATCCAACTACTATAAAAAAAATAGGATAGATAATACATGCATCAAGCAATTTAAGCAGTTCCTTTTTCACAACCTCTTGCATTGCTGGGTTTAGTCATCACTGGGGTTATACCACCTGTTTCAAGTCGCTCTCCATAGGAATTCGATGTGTACATAAGCTAAGGTTGAATCCTTTGAGGTCAGATCTCTCCCAACCAATGGCTCTTTTATGCTTCTTTAATACCTCAATGAGCATCTCTTCCTCCAAACTTGTGAAAAGAAAAGAAATGATTATTGGTTTTGTATTTTTCTCTAAAAACACATATTTTAAATGTGAAGGAAGAGTTTTAAGTTCATAATTCTTTTCTCCCTTAAGAGGGGATGAATCCTCCTTTATGCCGTCCTCATCATGCTCTGTCTCATTAATTCCCTTAATAGCTCCTTTCTTTCTCTCCTTACTCTTTGGATGTAATTGAAGACAATCTTTCAATAGAATTTCACCTTGATTTTCATCCACACACTCTTAAACACCATTATTGAAACAAACAAATTCTTCAAAGTCATAGGAAGGGGTGCTGCATCACTTTGTTGACATTAAACGCCATCTCCTCATCATTGAATCTCAATGTCACCATTTGCTTATGCATATCTATCAAAGCCTTTGCAGTGTTCAAAACTTGTCTTCTCACAATCAAAGTCACTTTCCTATCTTCCTCTAAGTTCCTTACCACAAAATCCATCAAGAAGATAAAATTTCCAACTTTAACTAACAAATACTCAATTATGCCATTTGGCCTCTTCATAGACGTATTCGCTTATTGTAAAGTCATTTTGCTTTCTTTGATGTCCTCTAAATTCAATTTCCTACAAATAGAGTGAAGTATCAAATTAATACTTGCATCCAAATCACATAAAGCGTGCCCAACAAAATTTTCGCCTAATTCACATGGCAAAGTAAAGCTCCTTGGATCTTTGAATTTTTTAGGAAGTTTGTTCATCAAAATAGCACTATAATTTTCAGATAATTGCATGATACCTATACCTTCTAGCTTTTTCTTATTAGAAAATAGCTCTTTCATGAACTTTAGTATATTTAGGCATGTATAATAAAGCTTTAACAAAAGGTAGATTCACACGTAACTTTTTAAACATATTATGAAATCTAGCTAACTATTCATTTTGCTCTTTTTTTCCTAGCTAAAAAAGGATAGGGTAATTAGACTCTTCAACACTAGAAACACTTGTGACACCATACATTCATTCATACTTCCTTATATTGTATAATAGTATTAGTGATATCGCATGGTTATGAAACCATGTTATTATTTTGTGCAATTAGTTGATGGCCTAAATTAGTATTCTAACTTCTACACTTAATGTCTTAAAATTACTTTTCGTTTGGTATAATTTTCGGCAGCATGAAGATTTATAATTCCTACTACCCAAACCTACAAATGATAAAAATTACACTCCCAAATAACAACCTCCACCTATGATACTTCAATTACACACATTGCACTGATAATGTCATCCCATTACATAATCATCACATCATATGTCACTTATCAATTCCACTAACATTTAGTGTTCATTTATAGTCTGTCATACAAATATCCAGTCCATAATACATATATCAACATCTATTACTCAAACTTATATACTTCCAAAAGTACAATAATCAAAAAGGTCTTTATAATGTACAGGCCACATTGTTGTTCTCATTCACCTTCAATTTTCATATTCCTGTGTGCAGTCAAAATTACTATTTTACCCCTATTGTGAATTTCTACTGAATTAACTTGAAAATTATTCTTTTATTACTTTAAATCAACTTTTAATTCTTCCTTTATTTGAATTCTTTATTTAATTCTATTTATTTCTCTATTTAGTGAAAAATTACCATTTGGTCCTTAAATTTCTTTTTCTTCGTATTTTACCTTATTTTACTTTAATTTTGATCTTTTTTGTTTCCTTTGACATGTATTCCATTCTAGGTGGTAAATTTCTATTTTAGTCTTTATAATGGCTCATAAGATGGCAAATTATATTTTAGTCTCTAAACTTTTTATTATTTCCATTTTTTCCCATTTTCACTTATTTGTCTAATTTAACTATTTTAATCATATTTTTATGCCAAATTACAATTTTACCTCTATTTTCCTGTATAATTACATCTTTGCCCTTCTTTATCCATTTAACTCCATTTTTTAACTTTTTTATTATTTTATCACATGTTTAACATCTTTTATGCATAATTTATAATTTAATCCTTAGTTTTTTTGCCAAATTATGATTTAGCCCCTAGTAGTGCCTAATAGAAATCCTCCAGTTGGATATGTGGGATGAGAACTCTAATGCTATCAAGGGACTGGAGGGACCACTTGCAGTGATCCTGTAACTTCAGAATGAGTGGAGGAGTCACTTATCGTGACTCTACTACTCCACAGTGTGTGTATGTGCCGACTATTTCATAATGTATGCTATCAAACTAATCTCATTGTATTATTGTGGTATATGTGTCCTTATGGCTAGCCATTATATCCTAGGATCCTGGATTACCCACTATACAGTAAGGGCAATTATAATTTATAACTTATGTTGTATTTTTACAAGTTTCTCTTTACTGATTACATTATGTCATAAATACTACATGCCATTATAGTGTACAAACATGTTTAATACTTGCACATTCATCTTATATACACATAATATCATATAAAAGTAATGAATATATACTTTTATCATGTTATTTACCATTTGGCCTCATTATGGATCCACACATATAATGCAATTCTTTCTTTATTTACATTCCATATATGTTTCTAATGTAATATAAAACATTAATATAACCATACATATTCAATTCACCTTATAATTTCTGAGCTATCTTAACTTCCATCATTACGTCCACTTACACAAAATTATGTACACTTATTTTTTTTAATTCTCATAACTTTCATTGCATTTCTTATACAGTATATGGATTAATTCTTATTAAATATACAATTAATCATCAAATTGTCCCATATTTTAATTAGGTATATAATTCAACAAACATTACATATATCATTTTCAAGTTAATTTCTTCATTAATTCATGTTTAATTTATCTTAATTCATCATTATAACATGTTATCTTGAATTATTTATCATTTCTACTTTGGTTCACCTAGTTATATAATGTAAAATTTAGGTAAATTTCAATAACATAAATGAAATTAAGTGTAAATTATATCCACTAACCTTATTTTTACTTGAAAATGACCTACTCCTCCTACTCATCTCCTTCTTTCTCCTTGCTTTTATCTTTCCCTTGGATTTCCTCTTTAAGCTGAAATTAGGAGGGAGAAATTAATGAGTTTAGGCTATGAATTTAAACAAATAAAAGCTATTAAATGACTCTAATAATCACACTATATAGGCCTATAACAAAATTTCTAACTAATTCTAACAAAAACTTAAATATCTAATTAGGTTAATCTTCTCTCTCTAAAAATTCTTTAACTCTAAGCTTTCTCTTGCTTTAATTTAATTTTTAGGACGTATAGGATGATTTTTGGAGTATTTAGGTAAAATTAGAGGTTGAGATATGGTGGAAGGAAGAAGAAATGAAGAGAAAATGGTGAAAAAAGGGTTGGTTTGGATTTTTTAAGAAATGGGGAGGAAAATGGTAAATTATTAGTCAAAATTATAGATGATTCTAAACCCCTCAAATCTACCCTAAGTCCACCAAATCTAAGGTCAAGATTTCTCCATTTACTATTTGATCCAAAGGCTTATTTTTAAGCCATTTGTCACCATTTCTTACACAATTTTTGGCTATGCTGCTACATTTAGGGGGGTATGGATCATTTATAATGACATTTATGCCCTTAGATATTTTAATTATGGTAATTAAGCCCTTTAATTAATTTAATTTTTATTTTTGCTATTTTTTGTTGTAAAAATACTCTAAAAGTTTTTTCTAAGTGTATTAGTATATGTAAAAACATTTTTTTAAAAAAAATTTAGCTTATTCTAACTTTATTTTGATATACTTCCAGCTTTGAAGGCTTTTTTAGCCAGTCTAAAACTCTAACTTTTGAAACTGTCAAAAAAATTATTTTTCACTTTTAATGACACATTTGGTTAATTACTAATGTTTTTATGTGATCGGAATAATTTTTGAAGATCTTTAGATTATTTTAAGACCGAGTCAAACTTCTAATCAATTGAGTTTACAGTACCAAGTAAAAACTTCTCTGTCCATTTTGAAGGCTTATTTGAGCTCAATTTCTTCTCAAATTATACTTATGAACTCAGTTTGATACCTATTTTCATAATTTAATATTAGGTTATACTGCACGTTAGGTCATCCATCCTTGAGTTTTCATAGCCTGAGCACGTTTAACCCTTAAACATTTAAAATTTTATATTTTATTCAACTCTGATTACTCCACACACTATCTTAGGGTTACTATTCAACTTTAAAACATATCATGCATGTCAGATGTAAATTTTAGGGTATTACAACACCATATTTTTCCTTACCTTTACTTTGATCAACAATATTGGTCACTTCATTTCTGAGATTAGGTTCAAAAATAGTTACCTCTATTGTCAATTCCACCATTTTTGAAGAAATCTTACCTTTTTAAGTCCCCTTTAACTCTTTCTCGCATCTCAAAGTAATAACTTTTGCATTCTCTTTAGGGTTACGATCCATATTAGATGGGAATACACCATGAGTCCTGTTGGAGAGAGAATTTGCAAGTTACCCAATGTAAACCACTAGATTTCTAGTAAAGGCATCCTGATTTCGCATCCAAACATCTTGAAATTTCCATCTAGCATCCTGACTTACTATAAATATGGATTGTGTAGTCATAAAGTTAGCAAACATTTCTTATAAGCTTGATTTCCTATCTTATGGGGGTTGACGTCTTGGTTGAAATCCTGGTGGTTGATAAGGTAGAGCTTGGTAGGTGAATAGGTAGTGTGCTAGGGGTTGTACTTGATATGGTTGGTGATTGTTGGCATGAAGGGCTATGTTTTGATTGAAAAGGGCTCTAGGTTGAGGGTTGGATGTAAAAGTGTGATTCCCTTCACTCCAAAAAATTTAGGTTCATTACTCCGCCTAAGATTATATGCTTTGCTATAGGGATTTATTGCATCAACATCCTCTACTACTGCACTTACACTCTCTTCAAACTTAATTTTAGGTGCCACATGTGTTCCCCCATAGGTATCAAGTCCTTGAGACAAAGCTAACACATTTTGTACCTTCAAAACACTTAACTCCTTCTTTAATAGCTCTAATTGAGCCCTAAGCATTACAACCTCATCCATACTATGCACTCCTCATTTCTTTTTTATAGTCCTTATATTTGCCCATCGAACTTCATTTGTGGCCATCTCATCAATGAGTAGAAAAGCTTCCTTCGGTATCTTCTTCATAAAACTTCCACCTTAAAGCTATAACTAGGAGAGACCTGGTTGATTGATTCACACCTGCATAAAAAGTAAACATTAGTCGATGCATAACAATTTCATGATGTGGATAACTTTTAAAAGTCTCCTAAATTCCTCCCAAACCTTATGAAATGGTTTCTTATAAAGCTATTGGAAATTATAAATGTTATTCCTAATGGTGGCTATCTTAGTTGGTGGGAAGAATCAGGTTAAAAACTTCTCTTATTTCTACTCTTAAGATCTTATAGACTAGCTGGGCAGCATTTACAAACTAATCCCTTGCCTTACCAATGAGAGTGAATGGATACAATTTCAGCCTAATAGCTTTCGTAGACACATTTGGGATTTGCACCATATCGGTTATCTCCAACCTACAATGAATAAAAGAATAAAATGAATAAAAGACTAAATAATAAAAAAGATAAGAGTAGCACATAAAATTCACTTTAAAATTTAAAATAAATGCCAATCCTTGGCAACAGCGCCAAAAACTTAATCGGTGTCTAGCAAGTATACTAGATCAATTAAGTAATATGGAAAAATAAGATGAAAATCGTTAAATATTGCACCTTAAAGATTGTATATTCCATATTTTATAGTGCATAATATGTGAAAGAATTCCCAAGTTTTGGAATGATTATTAATTAACTAAGTTAAAAGTAATAGGTAAACAAATCAAGTAATGAAACTAAGTTAGCTAATTGCAAAACTTAAAAAAAGAGGCAAAATACAAAAGATGATAACAATTAATATTTAAAACGCTCCTGTTAAAGGACTATCCACCTTAACTTTTATTATAATGACTCAATTAAAAGTAACACATGCTTTTATGAAAAACCAATGTAAACTCAAATATCTTCCTTAGATACTCGAATTATGAATAATTTATTACTCAGCATAACAGTCCATTTTGTAAACACTTAAACCTATATTAGATACTCTTTCAAGAAATCTAATTCTAGTCTACTCTTAATTCCAATTCTTAGGTTCAGTCAACTCTTGAATAACATATTATTGCCTCAATTTCAAGAACACAACCATGCATCAACATGAGTGAAATCAATTAAGAACATGTAAATCAATGGTCAAGATTAAATTAACAACTAACCATCTATTTGATAAATCAAGCATGAATGTAACATAACCAAATATAAGATTCAGCCCAAGAATTAAGAAATAACACACTTCTATCAAAAATAAGATCAAATTAGAGTCATTATAATAAAAAATGAAGGTTCAAGTTTTCCTAAGCAAAAGTAAGAAAAACTACTCATTGTTCATGATTGAGACAATTGAAAATCTAAAATAAAAGATACAATACTCATAAAGTCTTAAGCCTCCTTTTGATGTCTTCATAGAACAACCAAAGTGCAGCTTCAAATCCTAAGAGAATTGAGAACTTGAAACTAGGTCTAAAAATTTAAGAAAATTAACTCCCCTTTAAAATTTGATGTTAAGCACTCTTAAATACCCTAGAATAGAAGAATTTAGCTGCCACCAAACTTTTTAAACTAGTAAAATTCTAATAAAAGTTGTAATTTTTATCAAGTGCCTTGGTAGGGTTAGAATTCAACCCAAACATGTTGACTAATTCCCTTTAAATTTGCCTTGTGCCTCGATATGGTTGGATTTCAACACCTCAATTGGGTTGATTTCCAACCATACCTAGGTGATTTACTTCTTTTCTTCAAACAATACCTACAAAACACCAAAATATAATTAAACACGCACCAAACAAAGAATTACAAAATTAAGCATAAAACCAACTAATTTGACACTAAAACAACTCCTAAACACACTAAAAATTTACTAATAAATTTAGTTATAATTCAAAGCTATAAGAGGCAAATTACTATTTGGTCCCTGAAACTTTTCTTTATTTACATTTTTACTTTTTTCACCTATTTGACCATTTTAATTCTTTGAACTACATTTTTAGTGCAAATTTATGATTTTACCCCCAGTTTTTGCATTATTACATTTTTTCGATTTTTAACAAACTAATTATATTTTTCATATTTTCACTATTTTCTCACATATTTGACTTCTTTTATGCATAATTTATTGTTTAGCTCTTAGTTTTTAGCATAATTATTTTTTTACCCCTAGTAGTGTCTAGTGGAAACTCTCGAACTGGATATGCAATATGAGGACTCTTATGATGTAAATAAGCTAGAGAGACCACTTAACATGATCGTATTGCTTCAAAATGGGTGAAGGTGACCACTTGACATGACCAATGCCTCCAAAATGTGTTCAAGTGACCACTTGACATGGCTAATGCTTCAATTATCAATCCAATGTGCATTTGTTTATATCATGGTGCTACTACGATATACGTCCCTATGGCTAGCCATTATATCCTATAATTCTAGATTACCCACTATACACTAATGGCAAATGCTTTTGTTCACTTTATGTAATATTTTCACATAACTTTTCATGCCACTCACATTATGTCACAAATCTCATTTTCTCATGTCTCATTCTCATCGTGCATGTATTCATAACAAACATGAATAATATTATTCAAATGTTATCGAATCATGCCATTTATACCATTCAACCAAGTAATATACATATACATGCATCATGGTTTCTGACAAATTATCATGCCTCACATATTCCTATGGTCATTACAAGCTTTTATACAGTAATACATATTCAAATTACAATATTAACCATTTAAAAAATATGTGAACACCATTATGTCCATTTAATCTTCTTTTTGTTCAAATTTAAATTAATGTTCTAATCAACCACACTAGGTTTGTTTATCCTCATAATGCTCATTTTATATTGAATATTCAATTAATCATCAAAATATCACTTGACAACCCATAGATTATCATTCAGCCACTTGAAGTTTTATTTCTTCTTAGTTGTTTTCTTCGTCGATTATCAATCAATTCATGTTATTTCATCAATTTATCAAGGTATCTTAATTTATTTCATCATTTTCATCATTTATTCTTTCCTATTCCTATACTTTATTGTTTGGCCATCAATAGGTCTTGTACATATAGATTTGTTTAATTCATCAAACACATTTTTATCATGTTTTTCATGCATATTAAACATATATCTAACTTTGAATTAATGTAATTCTTATTTAACCTTAATTTCATTTTCTTACATAATAGGTTCAATAACTAACTTATCTTTTCTGATCACACTCTTATGCATTTAACATCACATGTCTTATAATTTTCCTCTCAATTACATTAATCTATCATTAAGTTGAATTTAAACTATCATTATTTAATTTATCCTTTATGAATATAATAGGTTGAATGATTAACATGTGATCTATAATTATGTTTTCATACATTTTACATCAAATATTCTATTATCTATCATCTAATTTTACTAATTTACCATTAATTTGAATTATAGTTCACATTTAACAACTTTTCTCTAAGTGGCACAATAGAGTTTTAAATTAGTTTCACACATTTTTTCATTTTTTCATACATTTTTCATGCCAGTTCCATTATTTAACATTCAATTTCATTTTCCTACCATTAATTAAAATTTAAGCATCATTTACATCCAAAGCACACATAAATTGGGTTTATACGAAATTTGTTATTTTAGGTATTCACTTACCTATTCTCCAAGCTCTATCCCTGATTTCTTCTTGTTTCCATCTTTTCCTTCCATTTATCATTGTTTCCATCTTTTCCATCCATTTATCCTTATTTCCATTTGTTTCCCCTTGAATTACCAAGTAAGATGAATTCTTCAAGAATTATTTACTAAATTTTTTTGAATTTTTGCTTTAAAATTCTTTTCACAATTACATCCACTTTCTCCACTTTAAATATGAATTTTTCTTGATTTTAGGGATTACAGGAGATGATAAGAGTGATTCCAATTGATAAAGCATGAAAAAATATGGTGGAAGAGCTTAAATCAAGTGAAAATGGTATAATTTCACTTGGTTTTGGGCTATTTTTTTGGAGCAAAAGGAGAGTTGTTTTCCAGTTTTATTTTATCCAGAATTCTCTACATTTTGGGTTAATATTTTTGCCTAAAATCAACCCTAAAATTAGTGGTTTAATGGGTGGACAAATCGAACGACTTTATATGGATATAACTATGCCACTTGTCATTTTGTCATTGGTTCATCCATCCTTATTTTACTTTTCTATCAAAATTATTTCAAATATTCCTAAATATTATAATTAATATTTTTAAAATTTTGGCTCATTCTGATATCATTTCAATATAGTTCTAACTCTAGCAGAAAAATTCATCGATCTAGAACCTGAAAATCCTAAATTGTCAAAAAAAAATATTTTTCACTTCTAATATATTATTCAGGTTATTTTTAGTGGGTCTATATAATTAAAATAATTTTTAGAGGTCTATGGATTATTTTAGAGCCCAATCAAACTTATGATCAACCCGAATAATGGTATCCGAAAAATTCTTCTTTGTCTTTTTGGGGGACCTATATGAGCTCAATTTCTTCTTAAAATATGCCATTGGACTCTTTTTAATACATATTATCTTATCTAATGGTTAGTTACCAAACATCCTGGTAGGTCACCCATCCTAAAATTTCCTTGGCTCACGTACGTTCAACACTTAAGTACTTGTGAAATCTACTATAATATGCTAATATAGTTACACCAAATACCATTCTATTGTTACCATTAATAAAAAAAATAAATTACTATTCATACCAGATGAAATTTTAAGGTATTACACTTTGAGGTATTAATTATTTATTATTATACAGTTATGTTTAATGAATGAAAGGCTTGTGATCCTTCATAAATGCCTTAACTTCATCTTCTTTGAAGTATATTTATTGGCATTGTATTTATTCTAGAATAAAGTGAGAGCTTTATATTTATACAAAAACTAGACACTAACTACTCTTTTTTATTCTTAATACTACATTTATTTTTTTTCAAAAATAAATAATAAACACAATATAAAGACAATCATAAAGAGTTTATGATATTGAGATTTTCTTGTATGCAATTTTGTTAATACCTAAACAACCCCTAAGCATAGTATCAACAAGATAGAATAATATTAATATGGATAAACCAATATATGTTATGCTTCTTAATTGGATAAAGCAATTATTTTCATAAGCTATGAGCATAATGATGCTTAAGTTAACATGTGGATGCTTGTTATAGGAACAAATCGATTGAAGACCTACCATGAGAAATTTCACATGTAAAAATGATCTATATGAGTGAAATATTTTATCATATTAGTTGTCCAAGTATCTTTGGACTTGAGACCACTAAGGTATCTTAAGCAGCAAATGTTTTTTTAAACCCCATTACTTTTACCCTTATAAAAGGGTGAGCGTAGCATAAAGATTAGGTATAATATTACCTACTTGAAGACAGTTAAGTAATCAATAAAAACTTTACTTGCTATTGATTAATAGTAGAGAGTTTACTTCACACATTTTGTTAAGTTTCCTTATTATAAATCTCAGGCAAGAGTGGAATACAAGTGTGAATAAGATTCACAAAGGGCATTATAGGAATAAGGGAATATTTACTAGATGTAACATATTTTAGGTTCAATTAAACAAATTCGATTATGCTGGCAGAAATCCATGCTTACACCATAATTAGATGAAGAAGTTAAAAGGAGTAATTGCAGGGTCAAATTCATCCATGGTCACTTGACTATTTTTATTGTAATAATATGGTCGCTATTCTACCATTTGCAACAAAAAAATAACTCCATTATTTTTTTTATAACAAAAAAGTCATAAAAAGAAAAAAAAATGTGTATTCCAATAAATGGTGCGTGCATTTCACATTTACGCACCTAACCATATCACTCCAGTTGCCACGTTAGCCACTAAATGGAGTCCATGTGGCGTGAAGTAAAAAAACAAAATTAGATTTTTTTCTATATTTCTCTCTCTTCGATCTGCCATTCTTAATCTCATATTTTCTTCCGTATCTTCAGCTCCTATTTTGCTCAACTTTTTAGATGGTTCTCTTTTGTATTATTATTATTATTATTATTATTATTATTATTATTATTATTATTATTATTGTTATGCTTATAGAAAAAGTATATATATGGCCATTAAAAATTGAACATTTCATAATTTCACATTTTTAATTAATTTTTTCTTAATACAATATATGTGTGCCCTTTTTTAATTAAAATTTGAAGAACATGGAAGGTACATGGAAGTTACCGAATGTGGATGAAGAGTTACTGCATTTTTTTATAGCATGGATAATGGGCTGCTAGATGATGCATTCATCAAGCTTTTAAGGACATCTAGCTTTGTCTTGATCATATATTATTTAAGGTTTTTCATTTTTGTCCTTATTTTGAATTTTGATTTTGTTATCTCTTGTATTCAAATTTTCTTTTATTTTCCTACAACATATGGAATTAGAGTTTAAGTAAATATTGAATTTGTTTCATTAAATCCAAATAATTACTTTTTATTGTTATTTGATGATTGTATTTTGAATTAAAATTGCTTAAATTATTTATCAAATGGGATCAAGTTTAGATTATGGTTATCGATTTGGTTCTTTTTACTTCATGCTATATGGACTCCATTCAATGGTTGACATGGTAATTAAAGTGTTATGGATAGGTGTGTGAATTTGAAATGCACGTATTGTTTATTGAAATACCCATTTTCTGGTCTTTATGACTTTTTTGTTACAAAATAATAGTGAGATTATTTTTTGTTACAAATCGTTGAATATTGACCATATCATTACAATCACTAAAGTGGAGTGCAGATGAAATTGACCAAATAATTGCATGGTAATGTTTTATAAAAAAAAGGTAAAAGTCAAACCATTAACTTTCTATCGCTTGGGTAGTTATCATACTTGGCTAGAAGCCTTTGATGATTTGTGTATATATGTGTGTGTGTGTGTATGTGTGTGTGTGAATATCAATAGATAATTGATATAATAATTCAAAATGATTTTGAATCATATAATTCTAGACTAACTAGGATTTACAATTACATTTTGTACTGCCAAGCTGCATAATGACCTAAAATGACACATATAAATAATAAAACAATATAATGGCAAAAATGTATAATTTACTATAATATGTGATATCATAATAAAGAAATGAATAGTAAAGGGAATCAAATATTTTCTTAAAAGCTCAAATGAAAGTGCAGAGAAATTTTCTCAATGCACTATACACATAGAATATATAAATAAGGCTTGAAAGGCCTTTTGGCCTCTTATTAAGCTATATAGATTATACAAATATTAAGAGTTAATAAAGCTTTAAATATGATTCATGGACTAATTTAAAGCCAATTAGGCCTTAGAGAAAAAGTACCTGAGTAGGAAGGCTTTCATACTCCTCCTATGCATGGAAATTTAAAAAGGCCTTTTTGATTGTCAATTGAGCCTATCTATTTGGTTCTAAGGTATAACTCATTAAGGTTTAACATAAACCTATTCATTTTATGATTCGAGCATATAAAAGGATCCTATTAATCAAATTAGGTTAAGGATTAACATAAGAGTGTATCTTACATAAAAATTATATCTTTTTGAACTTGTAGTCAAAATTCCTTACTAGCGTATAGGAATTTTTGAGTTTTACATTCTACATGGCTGGTTCTCCATCACTCTTCTTGGTATGGATACTTTAAAATCATCATAATCTAGATATTGGTGGTTTGTAACAACCTTGTACAAAGTAATCGACTAATTAAACTAATTTGGTAAGTGTATATTAAACTTATAATTTACTTTTGATTAAATATTTTGGCAAGATTCATATTTTAAGGAATTAAATTTGAAATTTTTTCCTTGTATGAGATACAAGAACATGTTTAATTCCAACAATAGTATCAGAACCATTGTTTGTGTCAAAATATTTGATTAGTTGATCAAAATATAAATCCGATATTATGTTCATATAGTTTTTAGTTTTTGCTATATTTTAAGTACATCCAATTTTAAGATTTCAATTGATGCAATAATAATTAAATCATGATTAAGATGTGTTATGATCCATAATTAAGTATATTCAAGAAAAATTGCATTTTAGATTGAACTGTTCAATCCTAGGTCCACTCAAGAGAATTTACATAAAAAAAAGCATAAAACATGTTATGAGCTTATTTTCATCCTTTAAAATTTTTATTTTAATTTAATTTTCATGTAATATAAATTCCTTAATGTATATATGCTAATTATTAGCATAAAATATTAGGAGAAAAATTGTTTAAAAAATGGAATAGCCACTTAAGGCTTTTTGTACATAAAAAGCTACTTTTTAGGTTCTTGAGTTTTCTTATCTTAAAACACTTATAGATCTTAGAAAACACTAATATAAGATAATAAAAGTGTTTATAAGTCTATGATAGTGGATAAAATTGATCCTAAGTGAATTAAATTCAACTAGATAAAAATTAACGCATTGAAATAAATATGACATGTTGATAAACTTATAAACTATGTTGACTATGAGTTGGTAGGCCAAATGAGTTTAGTTAGATTCATAAATAGAAACTTATTAACCTTAATCAAGTGTTTTTAGGAGTTGTATTAGGTCTAAAGTCATTTGGTTCATAGCATTTATAAAATAAGCTTCATAGCCCATATATATGACCTACGCATGTAACCACTATCTCATGTCTTAAAGACTTTGAATCATTTTAAGTTTTGGAGTTTATCTTTAATTAATTAATTAATAATATTAAATAAGTAAATTTGGTGGTTAGTTAATATGATTAATAATTATCTTTAAATAAGTATACATATAAATTAGGATTTTCTAGTTCTAATAGAATTAAAAGTTTCTTTTTTGGGAAGTGTGATGTGATTCCTCAAGTTGTGATTAGGATAAGATAGCTAGGTAGAAGTATTTCACCCTATAAAGCTGGTTGCTTTACAATGGTTAAAGAATTCAACCTAATTTAAAAAGTTTTATGCCTCAAGAAGGCAAAAACTGTCTCTAGGTACTATTATTTCATCATAGTGATTGACTTTGAGATGCATCTTCAGGCATCACAAGATAGGTATTAATGGTATTGCCATCCAACAAAACATTGGGAATGGTGGTCAGATCTTCTAAGGCTAAATCAGGAGAAGTGTTCAAAACCTTACTTTTATTTATATCTTCGATTAATGAAGTAATCATTCGGACCTTAAGATTAATGATTTTATCTATTTTCTAACATGTATATGATGGCAAGAAAACATGAGGTATGCTCTTTCAAGTTGGAAATTAGTGAAGCATGGCATGGAATATGACAATAGACTAGCATGGCATATATGAAACGAGTTCATTTTTTAAGCTCATTTAAGTGAGGACATTAGTCCTCACATGTGAAGTGGCATTTATTGTGAGTTTTATTGGTGAAAAATCAAGACACTATTCCTATTTTATTAAAAAAATCCAAATTAATTAATTAATAAAAATTCTTTTACTTTTTAATAAAAGGTTATTTTTAACGTGATTTTATGAACAAAAACTCTAATTTTATGAACAAAAACTCTAATTGCTTAGTATATATAGATTTTGTGAATTTTCATTAATCAAGTAACCCGCCTTCTTATTATAGTAATCATGCATATAAAACTATAAATAAATGCAAAAATATAAATCTAATCTACTTTAAAACAACTATTAATCACAAACAATGCGAAAAACATTAAACAAATGCAAAAAAAATAAATATAAAAGCATTAAATGCATCAAGGCATGAAAAAGGAGATATAAAAGTTGGAAAATTGAGTTCACACCCATGAATATCAATTAATGGGCATCAAATAATTGGCTAACAGAGGTAGTGAATGAGATTTAAAAGTCATGAGCATGACCTATAAAGTCATTGCCATGACATGTTACTAGGAAGCAACATTCTCCATTTTTTGTACCTTATATATTCATAGCCAAATGGGTGAAATTTTAATTATAAATGAAAAATACCCAAATAAAATTTAAAAACATTTGAAATCATCTTTTTCATGGATTTAAACCTTTTATTTATATTAATTGAAAATAATTACAACCAAGTAGGCATACAAAAATTCTAAATAAAGATCTAGCAAACATGTTCATACCTATTTAATAGGTTTCACAACCTATTCTAAACATGTTATTAAAAGCTCTAAAAACATAACCACAAAAATGGCGTTAAAATTACACAAAAAGAGGTACTGATGGGTTGATATACCTCATTGAACAAGTGAATGGATAAATCAACCCTAAGAACACTAATTTAATGGTATTTAGCTCATTATAATATTAGTTTCAAGGATTTGTCTTTAAAGGTTTGGGAAGAAATTTAAGTAATCCAAAATCTTATAGATTTAAAGATTAAAATAAGGTTTTATGTAATTTTTAAAGAGAATTTTGTGATGCACATCGAAGCTGCCGCTAGATTTCAAGTTCCCTCTTGGATGCCCACTTTTAGGGCCCAAGACCGAAGGAGGCTCACTTTTATCATAAATTGGTTGCTTCACAATGAGAAGGGTCAATCCTAATTTATTGCTGATGATCAACCCATGAAAGGCATTTATAAAAGGGCTCAAAAAGACAGGTTTCATAAAGTCACCACCCAATAGAATATTGAAAATTGATTATCAAGCTCATTTTGATGCCTGATTAGAGACTGGTGTTCGAAACATCCCTTTTATTAAGCATTTTTGTTAGATGTTGATTTATAATTGGGTTTTAAAATTAATCCTCTCTCCTCACTCACATAATACATTTGAGATATAATTTATATAAACATCCCAATCAAATAAGAAAATAAATAATGGTAAAGTTCTTCTTAAATTATTACATTGACAAATCATCCCACAACATGAAAACAAAAATTAACATGGATACATAAATCAGAGAATTAACTTGGATTAGGAAAATCGGTTCCCTCATGCATATTTACAAAAGAATTTTATCACATTGCATGAATTTTTGGGTTAAAAGTGGGACATTGTTCCATTTTTATTAAGAAAACCCAATTTATTAGGTAGAAAACATTTGAATGTCTTTTTATTTAAACGTGCTCAGAAAATCCCTTTTGTAAGCTAGCTATTACAATCCCAAAAAATTATACATCCGAAATAAATAATAAACAATAAATAATTATAAAATAAAAGCCAAATTAAATAAATAATTAAAATAAATGAATAAAATAATGTAATTAAAATCTTCAGGGATGGAGAATAGTAAGTAACATGATTTCCCTTGCAAAAAAATCACGAATTCATCAAAACACGTGCACCAAATTACTCATAAAAAGGAATCATTACAAAAAAGCCAATAAATTATCGTATAACAAAATATAAAATAATCATAAAATATTTACACATGCAAAAATAATTTCAATTACATGAAAGCATATTGTACATAAATGAAATCATGATAAATATGTATGAACATTACATAAAATGAATATATAATGCAAAAATACAATAAAAGGGCAAAACAATGCATGAAAATATTTCCTAAAAACTGCCTAAGGATGGACAAGTGTGGTGAGGGATGGCTAAAGAGGAAAATAAGGGATGGTCAGGAAAAAGGAGGCGGGACATCCCGCCTCTCAGGTGAGGGAAGGCCATCTGTCGCACCTTCTTCCTTTCTTTCACCTCTAGACAGCAATAAGAAGTGCAAAAAAATGCAAAAAATTCATACAAAAATGTTCTTTACGCAAATGTGCATTTACACCACTTAAATCATGTTAAAATGTGCATATACAATGAAATAAATATACAAAACACATATATTACAGGATTAAAATAGCTAAAATAATAGCTTGAATATTACAACAATGAAGGAATACCTTATTCAACACATTACTAACATGCCTCTAGCATTTTGAATGATCCAGAAATTAAACACATTTACAGTAGGCATGCATAACATTCAAAGGAAGTAATTTAGACATCTAGACGTGCATAAAAATTCAATACTCAACATAAAAATTATGAAATTCATTTTTATAGGGTGTTTAGCTAGAATTATATAACATAATTTTAGAAAAAGAGAGAGAAAATTTTCTTCCTCCCTAAATGGTGGCTCCTTCGACAATAATTTTTCTTTTTTTTCCCTTTTCAAAATCCTAAAATTAAGATTTTATACCCCGGTAGGAATTTAAGTGTAAATCCAACTCAAATCCTTTAAAATTAAGGTTAAGATCCGGTAAATCTGACCATATCCAGTTAAAGATCAAAACTGCCTATTTATTTTAAGACACAAAAATGTGGTAAAACTAGTCTGTGAGTAAGGGATGGGTGTCCCTCAATGAGAGATGGCCATCCCATGATCAGTGTCTAGCAAGTATACTAGATTAGCTAGTAATCTAGCATAGTAAGATTAAAACCTTGAATATCAAACCCAAGGGAATTTATGCAAGCATAATAAAATTTTAGATTTTCAACATGAAAACTTGTATTGAAAGAAAGAAAGAAAGAAAGAATCCCAAAGTTTTAAATAATGAAGAGTAAACTAAACTTTATAAAAGAAATTTAAACAACTGAAGAAATAAAATTGATGTTAATCAGAAACTTAAGCAAAACAAATATTGTTAAAGAAAAATCAATAATAATAAAACTTTCATTGAAGGACTATCCACCTCTATTTTGTATACATGTGACTTAATTAGAGATAACACAGTTGATTATGAAAAACTGGTAATAAATTCAGATAACTTCTCGGAATATCCTTCTAAGTATCAAATCTCCTTACTCAGAAAAATTAAATACTCAACATAAAAATCCAGTTTATGAACTCCTAAATGTATTTTAGACCTTTTCTCAAGAAATCTTACTTCAATTCATTCTTAATTCACTTCTTCATAACCTCAATTCACCTAAACTCAACACACAGTTATCACGTTTTTCATAAAATAACCATGCATCAAACCAGACAAACTAAACTATGAACATGCATACCATAAGCTAATATTACAATGATTATTGACCATTTCTCAACAAATCAACAACCAACATAAATATAACTTAAAACAAGGATTTTTGGTCAAGAATTAAGAAATAATCAAACTTCAACTAAAGACCAAACTAAGTCATTACATAAAGAAATATGAGGGTTCAAGTTGCCTCAGCAAAAGAAAACTAACTACTCACTCATTGCAATAAAGTTTAAATAAAAATAAGATAAACTAATTACTAAGAATTATGTAAAGAAAATAAAAAACTCTTTGAATGAAACAATGAATGAATCTCTCTATTTGTTTCTCTATGCATATATATATGTATCTTGATACTTCTTGCTTTTTTTGTAGCTTGAAAAGAAGAGTTAAAATCAACTTTAACTTCCTACTTTTGCAAGACTTCCAATTATAACACAAACTTCCTTCTTAGCAGAAGACTTCTTATTCCAACAAAAGACTTCATATTTAGTGAAAAATAGAATTCAGTCGTAGAAAAGAGTTGCTAGAATCAATGGAGTGAAAATTGAAATAGCTGAGTCAGCATGGTTGGATTCCCTAGCTTGGTAGGTGACTTTTCACTCTACCGAGTATTACACCTCGAAAGCTACTCTGTGGAGTGGAAAGTCACTCCATGAATTGACCTGCCTCTATACTCAACGATCCATCTTATCCTTCTTCCAAAATCTAAAATTCCACTAAAGTCTTTCAAAGTTTTCTTTTTTTCTTCAATTAGGTCCCTAAAAATACCAAAATACACAATTAAATAATTAAAATCTCGATTAAAGAAATTAAATAAAAATATAACTAAATTAACATAAAAATAACTAAAACACATTAAACACATATTAATAACATAGTGAAATTCACAGTTATTAAATACCCCACACTTAGCCTTTGCTCTCCGTCGAGCAAATCTGAACAAACCAAGTTCTCAAAATAATCAAACTCAAAATTAGATTTATGCAATTATCAAGAGCACTTAATAAAATTTTGGATAGAATAAACTCAAACAAAGGGATAAAAATCAATTTCCATGTGTGTGTGCAAGACCAAAACAATTTTAAGAAATTTTCAAAATCAAACCACCAATGCACTTCATAATCAAGCCCTAGAATTGATGTACACTAATTATACATGTGGTTTCATACTGGAAACTCTAAAAACACCATAAGCCTCTCCTTTAGCACCAGAACCCGAAGGTCATCTTCGCTAAACAACTTAAAGCAAAGCATATAGTCACTTAGGTCTTAATTAGGATGTAATGGGATTAAGGGATTGGCTATCAGAATGGTCAAAAAATAATCAAAGAGAAAATTACCAATCTATACTTGAATAAACTCCATCTCTAAAATTTTAAACTCTTAAGCATAATTCCTTTGTTAAACTTGCTTACTCAATCCCAAATTAAAATAATAACACTAAAATCCCTCTCATTTTTCTCAATTCTTACTTTTAAGAAGTCACAATTTATTTTCCTTGTAAATACCCCACACTTAAAATTGTGCCATATATGCTAGCTTTATTTCTTTTCTTTTTCTTTTCATCTTTCTCTTCTCTTTTTATATTTTTCTTTTTTAACTGGCAAATAATGATGGGTAAAACAAGGATATTACACAACTACTTCATAATTCTTTCCTTCAAAGATACACTATTCTCATTTCACTTAATTAAAATATGCAAAAAATGCAAATATATCCAAATCTAAAATGGCAAATTCTATAGGGTAGATAAAGCCTTTTAGGCTATATGGTTAAAAGATGAGTGTAAAAAGAACAAAAAATTTATAGTATGCTTTAAGTACACTTTATTAAGCTCAAATTGGTAACAAAGATTAATTATATCAAAAGGGTAAGAAAACAGTCTTCTAACTAGCTCAATAAGAAAAATTTACCTAGATCACTTTCTAAGTTGCTTGAGTTGCTTTTATGCATTGAAGGGTGATGAGGAAGGTTCTAATGTCCTAAAATTCCTTACATAACTATTTCAATGCATTCGTTTTTCTAATATTTAAAAATCGATCTTTTGTGCTTTATGAGTGGAAACTAATAATTATAAACCAAATTGAGTGTAAAACTAGCATAAAATTTCATTGAACAACCTATTTGTCTTACTGCTAAACTAAAGTTATGACTCATGCATATTCTAAAATTGAGTTCAATTTGTTAAAATTTTGAGAAAAACTTGAGCAAACTATAATTTATGAAGGTTAAGTGAAAACTGCAAATCAACTACTTATCAATGGTCTAAGAACTAAAAACAACTAACTAACAAAAACTAGCAACTATTAATATCATTAAATCAGTTAAGGTACAAAGTTGCTCCTAACATTACTATTACAGACAAAATAGCAAAACTATGAATACTAAGATAAACAAAAAGAAAAACAGACAAAAACAAAAAACATAAGTGTTTTCATGATATAAAAGGGAAGAAATATATTCAACTTCCTGAATTCAAGCAAAATGTGAGCTTTAGAGAAGCTCCACCCCCCTCACAAAATGTTGATATCCATAGCAACTAGGACTCAGGTCATTTAGAAGGTGGAAGAGGTAGTGGTGGAAACCATTTCTAGAATTCAACATTAAACTTCTCAAAGTCTTTCCTTAGCTCACCAATTTCATCTCTCATAGTGTTCATTCTCTCAATCATTTGAGTCATAAAGGTTATCATGACTTGAGGGATCTCTAGAGTAGGTGCAAGAGGTGCTTGTGCTGGGCCGATTGGCTCTAATGCATCATCCTCCGATTATTCATTCCAGTTTTGACCAATGGTTACTAAATTATTGTACTCATCTCTAGTTGACCAATGCCTCTGAGGCTCCTTCACCAATCCTTCCTAGCAAAGTTGACTATTTTTTCCAAAATGGCTTTTAACTCCCTATTTGACACCTCTATTGCCCATTTGCCTGAGGATGGTAAGGTGTGGTAACTTTATGCCTAACACCAAACTTTTTCAGTAATGTTTTGAATTGGTGATTGATAAAATGCTTACTTCCATCACTGATGATAGCTCGTGGTGTCCCTAATCTATTAAAAATATTCTTCCTAAGGAATTCAAGCACTACTCTAGCATCATATGTCCTAGTAGCCATTGCTTCTACCTGTTTGCTTACATAATCTACAACTTCAAAGATATATTCAAAGGAGTTCGAAAATGATCTAATAAAATCAATACCCCAAGAACCAAAAATCTCAACTTCTAGCATAGTATTCAGGGGTATCTCATCCCTTTTGGTTATATTTCCTACATGCTGACACCTATTAAAAGACTTTATAAATGACTTAACATCAATGAAAATAGTAGGCTAAAAAAAACCTGACTGTAATATTTTTACCACCGTGCGATTTGGCCCATGGTGTCCACTAACCTCTCCTCCATGATAGAGTCACATAATGTCCAATTGCTCTTCTTTTGGAACACATCTTCTTAGCACTTGATCCAGACATATCTTGATTAAGTACGGATCATCCCATCAATAATATCTTGCATCCAGTTTTAGTTTTTTCTTTTGTTGCCACATGAAATCCGTTGGAAGGTAACCTCCTGCAAGATAATTAGCGATATTAGCATACCAAGGAATTGAATGATTACAAGAATAAATAGCACATACACATTCATTAGAAAATAATTCATAAATTTCTCCCTCTTCTATATGGGCATGATCTAATCTCGATAGATGATCAGGTACAAAATTTTCAGCCCTCTTTTTTATCTTTTATCTCCATATCAAATTTTTGAAGTAACAAAACCCATTTAATGTGCCTTCATTTGGAGTCCGTTTTAGCAAAGAGATGTCGAAGCACCGCATGATCTAACCATATTATTACTTTAGAACCAAGGAGATATGGCCAAAATTTTTCAAAGCTAAATACTATTGCTAAAAACGCCTTCTCTATGGTGGTGTAATTCACTTGAGCTGTTGTGAGCATGTGACTGGCATAACAAATGGTGTGGAAAATTTTCTCCTTTCTTTGTCCTAGCACTGCTCCTACTGCAAAGTCGCTAGCATCACATATGATTTCAAAAGGCAGGTTTTAGTCCGATGATGCTATGATAGGTGTTGTAATTAACTTGTGCTTTAATTAATATAAAACCTACAAACACTCATCATTAAAGTTAAATGCAGCATCTTTAAGTAATAAATTGGAAAATGGTTTAGCTATTTTAGAAAAATCCTTAATAAGCCAAATATAAAATCCGGCATGACCAAGGAAACTTCTAATTCTTTTAACATTTGTAAGAGGAGGCAATTTTGCAATTACCTCTACTTTTACCCTATCAACCTTAATTTTATTTTCAAAGATTTTATGCTCTAAAATGATGCCTTCCTTCACCATAAAATAACATTTTTCCCAATTTCGGACAAAATTAGTTTCTTCACACCTTTCTAAAATCAATACTAGATTAGACAACCATGAATCAAAATCACAACCATATAAAGTAAAATCATCCATGAAAACCTCTATGAATTTTTCAATAAAATCATAAAATATGGCCATTATGCATCTTTGAAAAGTAGTTAGGGCATTACAAAGATTGAAATGCGTTCTTCTATATGCAAATGTGCTATAAGGGTATATAAATGTAATATTTTCTTGATCTTTCAGGCCTATAGAAATTTGCATATATCCTGAATAGCTATCCAAAAATAGTAAAACCTATTTCCAGCTAGTCTTTCTAGTAGCATTATTTAACTTCCTATAATCAATACACACTCTTTATCCCAATATTGTTCGTGTTGGGATCAGTTCATTATGTTCGTTAGTTACCACAGTCGTACCCCCTTTTTTAGGCACACATAGTACAGGACTTACCCAATTACTATCAGAAATGGGATAGATTATACATGCATCAAACAGTTTTAATACGTCCTTTCCACCACTTTTTACATAGTCAGGTTGAGTCTCCATTGAGGTTGCACCACTGACTTGAAGTCCAATTCCATTGGTATTCGATGTTTATAATAACTAGGACTAATTCCCTTCAAATTTGAAGTTTCCTATCCTAAAGCTCCTTTTTGCTTCTTCAAGACCTTTACTAACATTTCTTCTTCAAAACCTATCAAAAATGCAAAAATAATCATTGATTGTACATTTTCTTCTAAAAATACATATTTTAAATGTGAAGGAAGAGTTTTGAGTTCATATTTATTTTCTCCCTTATGAGGGGATAGTCCATCTTCCTATATTCCTGCATTGTGCTTTTTTTCTACTTCCTGCATCATCTATTTCTCTTGCTTTTCTTCTACACACTTTTGAACACTATCTATGAAGCACACAAATTCTTTAAATTCATAAGAAGGATGCTTCATCACTTTATTGACATTAAAAATCATTTCCTCCTTATTAAACCTTAAAGTAATCATTTACCTGTGTACGTCTATTAATGCTTTTACTGTGTTCAAGAATGGTCATCTTACTATCAATGGTACCTTATGGTCCTCCTCCTTATCCATTACAATAAAATCAACTAAAAAGATAAAATTTTCTACTTTTACCAACAAATCACAATAACACCATTAGGACTCTTTACAAATCTATTCGCCAACTATAGTGTCATTCGGGTCTCTTTAATATCACTTAAATTCAATTTCTTACAAATTAAATAGGGCATCGAATTAATGCTAGCACCCATATCACATAGAGCATATCCAACAAAATTCCCCCTCTAATTCATAAGGTAATGTAAAACTACATGGATCTTCTAATTTTTCAAGAATTTTATTCATTAAAATGGAACTATAATTTCCAGATAATTAAACCGTACCTACATCCTCTACCTTTTTCTTATTAGGCATGTGTAATAAAGCTTCAGCGAATGGTAAATTTACATTGCAAATTTTTAAAAATTTCTAAAAATCTGGACAATTGTTCATTATTCTTTTCTTTTCTAGCTAAAGATGGAAAAGGTAATTGAGATGCATCAAGCACTATAAAAACTAATTTCCCCTTATCTTTACCAACAGGTGATGCCTCATCAATATTTTTTAATTAGAAACACTTACCTCCATTGTTGGTTCCACTACTTTCAAAGATTTCTTACCAGTTTCAACTTCTTATAACTCTTTCCCATTTCATAAAGTGATTGCATTGGCTTCCTTCTTTGGATTACTATCCACGTTAGATGGAAAAAGTACCTTAGGTTATATTGGATAAAGAATTGGTAAGTTATCCCATTTAGTTTTCTAGGTTCCTAATGGATGCCTCTTGGTTTCTAATCCAAATATCTTGAGATTTTCACCTAGCATCTTAATTAGCTAATATTGAATTTTGGGAGGCCACAAAACTAGCAATCATTTCTTCTATATTGGACTTTTTCTCTTGTGGGGGTTAAGGCTTTTGAAATCCTGATGGTTGATAAGAATGTGATAGATATGTAGGTGGGTAATTGGGTTTGGCCAAAATTTGATACAGAGGATGGCTATTGTTGCGACCCTAGCAAGTGCACTAGATCGACAAGTAATAAAGTGGGGTATAGTTAGGACCCTCAATATCGAACCCAAGGAAAATGTGTGTGTGTAGCCTGTGAGGATTAATTGTATGCTAAAGAATTCCCAATTATTTGTGTGTATGAATTGTTGATTTATGTAATGTAACTTAAAAACCTAAGTATGTAAAATAGATAAATTTAAATTTAGTGTATTAAATTCTGAAAAATTAGCAAATGTAAATATCTATAGAAGTAAAGCGTTACTCGGGTTCACTTATCCACCCCATACCCAAATGTGAATAAATTTTTACATAAAAGTATACATGAATGAACTCGGGATAACCCATCTTAACCCAAGCGTCCCATTCCGGAGCCAGCTATTCTAGTTGCTAAATGTCCCATTCCGGAGCCAGCCCAACAACTAGCCTAAACCCGGGTCTAAAATCCTAAGTTTGGTCTACCGTCCCATTTTGGAGCCAGGCAACCTAAAACCCATCTATTTCACTCCCTACTCTAGTTTTAGAATCACAAATACTACACATCTAGAGTCCCATTCCGGAGCCATCCAAAATAGACAATATTCATGATAGAAAAACTGAGCTAAATCATTCATAACTCCAATCTATTAGGCTCAATATCCATCAAGACATATGATAAAAACCATTCATCCATAGATACAAAGTAACTTAATAGATCGAAAAATCAATGATAAACAAATAAGTAATTGTGAAATAGACTGTCCATTCATGTAAAAATAACTTTGAGTTCAATATTCACATTATGAGCAGGGGATTCAAAGATCCCCAAGCAACAAAAAGACTACTCACAATCCATAATCAAATGAAAAGAGAAAAAGATAGAAAAACCCCTGAAGTTCATGGTAAAGAAACCCAGCTGACTCCAAGCCCTTCAATCTCTTTCTCCAAAGCTTTCAGGAAAAATGAGCTTCAAAATATGTAAATCTATACTTGTAAACTCTATATCTATGTTTAATCTAAGTGTTTTTGTGTAAATCCTACTATTTTCAAGTATTTCTATGTATTTTTGTGTGTAAAATAAACTAAGAACTTAAAGAGAGAAGAAGAAACCCTAAAAACTGAAATTTTACCCAAAAAAACTCATCCTCCCGATTTTCAGAAAACTCTGCTTTATAAAGGTCAGCATGGGTCACGGTTACTACCAAATTCGTGGTAACCGTGACCTCTAATAAAAAACCCTCTTTTGATTCAAATGGGTCACGGTTACTACTATGTTCTTAGTAACCGTGAGACTGCTCGGAGCTGAATTTAGGATTGGGTCACCGTTACCATGAAATTCCTGGTAACCGTGAGATAGTTCTCATCTTCATTCTGGACTAAAAAGTTGCCTGCCTCACGGTTACTAGGAAATACTTAGTAACCATGAGATGCTTCTCTTCTTGCTTCTGGACTAAAAAGCTCCATAAGTCAAGGTTACCAGCCCATCAAGTACAATTGCCATACTGACCGTGACATGCTTCAAAACGGTGCATTTTGATAGGATATATGGGTCACGGTTACTAGGAATTTCCTGGTAACCGTGAGGTACCTAAAAATCACAAAAACTGTCAAAAATTCTCAAAAATCACATAAAAGCTAGAATTAACTGAGAATCGGATAAATTATTAAATTGTAGTAAAAACAAAGCAAAAGATGCTAAGAGAACAATGAAACTAGACTCAAATTAAACTAAAACTAAATACTGAAATTGAGTTATCAAAATACCCCACACTTAGACTTTGCTTGCCCTCAAGCAAATGATTTATCCACAATCTTGAAAAACTCAAAACCTCAATTCAGAACATGAAAAATCAGAAATGCCAGAACAACACTTAGCAGAAGTCACTCAGAATATGAACTTCATCAAAAAGACTCAAATTGATCTATATCAAACAATTTCTCGTGTGTGTGTAAGGCTAAAACAGATTTATTTTCCTCAAAACCAAAACTACCAGTGAATTCCAGCAATCAAGCAAACATAGTATTATGACAATTTTTTGTGTTTGTAACGTAGAATAGTCATAAGCCTCTCCTTTAGCACCTGAACCACAAGGGTCATCTCCACTAGACAATTTAGAGCAAAATAGGATCACCAGGACTTACATTAAGGTTGTAATGGGGATAAGGCAAAGGTTCCAATGATTTTAAAGGTTAGCAATACAAAATTAGCCACACTATCCAGAAACAAAACTCACCTAACTTTCTCGAGGAACTTCTTCAAAAACCATACCCTATCATCATAAGAATGAAAATTTGATCTTAGGACATTAGTTGGATTCCCAAAATTGTAGGAAGTAAGATACATGACACTTCCTATAAATACTAGGTACCCACACTTATTTTCTGCAATCAATTAAAATTTTTCTGCAGCATTACAACTGATTTTTTTTTACTTGTTTGTGTGGATACCAAAAGCACTAATTGTTTATCATCCTTGTCCCAGAATTTTTAACACATTTAAACTCAACAAATTCTAAAAATTTATTCAACTTCCCCCTTTCTAACTGATAATCAAAAATTCATCAAACCTGACATGCAAATTTCGTTACCCAACCTAGAGTGGCCAATTCCAAAATGGGAAAGACAAAAGCATTTAGGCTATATGGTTAAGCATTAGTGCAATAAAAAAAATGTAGTACGCTTTTAGCATACCAATTAAGCTCAAGGGGGCTAACAATGGTAAAATTTACTAAGGGTAGGTCAAAAGTCATTTAAAAGTTGGTTACCAAAGAAGGCTGCCTGAGTCATATCCTATACCTGCCTAAATTGAATATTTGTTTCGAAGGGTGATGAGGAAGGTTCTAGCTATTCCAAAATTTCTTCACTTAACTGCTTTCACTCACTGGATTATTATTTATTGTTAAAAAATTTTTTATTTAGCCTAATGTGCTCATTAAATAAGAAAACTGAATGATATATAATTAACTGAGATCAATTTAAAGAAGATACTCTTTACTGAACAAACTACCGCTCTCTGGCTGTCCAGTCTTTTCGACTTATCAGTTCAAAAACGAGTCTAAGCTAATTCAATTCAAGATTAACTGGCAGCTTAAGCCAAAGGTAAGGTAATTAATAAACACAAACTCCAAACACAAATCAACATTCACAATGCAAAAATTTATAAAGAAAGACTAAACAACTGAAACAAAATTAAAATGAGTAATGGTTCAAGATTTTTCACAATTTCCGCCACTGCATAAAGCAATCTGTTTGCAACAAAAATTAACTTCCAACGATTGTTTAAATTTCTACCAAATTAACACAATTCAAAATTATAACAATGTCAATAAAGGGAAAATATATACCCCACACTTTAAAACCTGATGTCCTCAGCATGGAGCAAACAAAAAGATAAGTTCAAAGGAGATAGGGGGAAAGGACTTCCTGTTCAAAAGTGCGGAGGCGCGTGGGAATCAAGCCGGGAGTTCAGGGCAGCCAATGCCTCAATGATTTGCTATTGTTGCTACTTGAACTCCTCCTGGTTAGCAGCCAAGATGTCCATGCGATCCATTAAAGCAGTATACTGAGCGGAGGACAAAGTGACTGCATCATGATCCGGGGCAGGTGGGGGATGGCACAAGCTGCACTCCATCTTATGCAAGTATTCCTCTCTGGTGGTTAGCCTGAACCCATGCTCTGTAGTCACATCATCAACCAATATCTTCATGTTCTTAAGCATCTTGGAATCAATGTAGGCAGTTGCAGGGAGGATTTTGTCAATGTCCAGTGGATGCCCAAAATGTCTGGCAATCATGGTCACCCATCCACCAAAGGAGATCTTCTTCACTTTGGTAGGTTTTTGTTGCATCTCCTCGAGCTTATTCCACCAGTGATAGGCTCCATTGATGCGGCAATGTCGCACCATGCAAGAAAGAATGAGAGCCTCTGGAAGATTGATCTGCCCTGCACTCTGCACATGAGACATAAAAGACATGGAAAAGAATCGATGTAAAATTCTGAAAGCATGATCCCGCAGTAAATGAGACTTGGTGGTGCCGGCCACATAAGGGCCTCCAATAAGCGGGTCTCTTATGTCTTCCCAAGCCCTGTCCTTTGAATGCTCTTCATAAGCATAGATCCCATCGGAGGGAAATCCTAAAGCTTCAGTGACTTCAGCCAAAGGCACATCATAGAATCGGCCTTCCAAGAAAAAGGTCACCTTGTTAGAACTGTTATCCTGGCCAAAATGGAATAGCACTGTAGAAAGGAAGTCCCTGGTCAAATCTGGATAAACCAGTTCCCTGCAGTTGAAGAATTTGCCCCAACCGATGGCTTCAATGTGGCTCTCAATCTCCCCCTTGATACCCAGCTTCTCCAGCAAACTCAGATTGAGATAAACAGAAGGCAAGTACTCGCAGTTGGAGAAGATATCATAGTTAGTCCGCATCCGTTCAGGAACCCAACTTGGAATTCTTGGTCCCTTCTTCTTCTGTGGCTTCTGTTATACCGAGGCTGACCATGGTGGCTGACTAGCTCCAGCGGGCTCTTCAAAAGGGGAGGGTTGCCTAGCAAGTGGAATGATGTCCTGTGCTTGTGAAAAACTGGAAGCACGAGCTCTTTTAGGTGCCACTGCCCAAAGACAACAAAATTACAAGTTTACAATGCTGGAAAGGAAAATAAACACAATTATAGAAGGAATAGATGAGAATGCATAAAGAAAGTTATGTCACACAAGTGCCTTAGAGGTACATGGCACTCAACCACAATGACCGAGTCATCCTTTGGAAACCAGTAACCCGCAGGTCGAATCGTTTTAGCCTATATACCTCCAGGACAGAAATGGCACACACACGCATGTAAATGCAATTGCTAACTTAGACAAAAGAATATTGATTTGGCATGCTTATTTAAGCCTAAGATATGCTTTATAAATGAATGACTAACCAAGTGTGTGCAACAGTTCCAAATCAAAACCAGTGATTGGGGTACAAAGTCAACAATTCATGGTAAAGCAATGCATTTAACAACAGTTACTAAATCTGTATGCATGACAATATCGATGTATCTGTGTATGCATTCAAGCAAGAATTCAACCATTGCAATCATCATATTCAACAAACAGGAAAAAGGCATGGAAGAAATAGGGCTCAATTGCGAAGATTATGACAAGAAAAATTAAGAATAAAACTGGGTAAACCAACACAAGAAAACAAACGATATAGACATGACCAAGCAAATCCATTAATTCCTCAAATTTAATCAACCCAATGCAGAGAAATAAAAGAAATAACAAAAGAAAATAAAGGGGGGTTAAGAGACCATACCTGTGGGCTTTACATCATACGTACAAAATCAATCCACAATAGACCAAAGGTAAACTCAAAACTCAAAAATTCAAAAATCAAAACTTATAGATAGACATATATATAAAGACACGCACAGATTAACATATGAAGGAAGACTAAAACCTAGAGATAAGTAACAAAACCTAGAAACAAAAATCAAAAAGGAAACATTAGAAGAAGAAGAGAAAACGAAAAACAAAACTAAGAGTGAACAAACATAAAAAAAAAGAAAAGAATGAAAATCAAAACACAACAACATGACAATAAAAACAACAACAAAAACAATTAAAATATGTATATATATATATATATATATATTTTAAACCAACACGGTTACTAGGAAATTCCTGGTAACCATGAGGTAACACAGAAGACAAAAACGGAAAACAAAACATAGACAGAGGCCACTGGACAGAAATTTAAACAACAAGAAAACACAAACAGAAATTCCGAAAATAAGCAAAATAGAAAGAAGAAAAAAAATAAAAATAACATAAATAAAATAAAATGAAATAAAAATTAAAGAGGAGAGAAGACTTACTTGGTTGATGATGATGATGGGGAAAAAGAGAAATAACTAAAAACAACCATAACCAAAAATAAAAAAATAAAACAAATAAAAAAGTTAGAGAAAATGACATAGAGAAGAAATGAAGAAATCAACTAGATCTAAACACAAACTACGATAAACAGAAACTAGATCTACTAACAAGAATGAAAAACCCAACGAAAAAGAAAAAGAAAAAGAAGAAAAAGAAAACGAAGAAGAAAGAGAACTAAGAAAAATTAGGAAAACTATGATTAACTCTTAGATCTAAACAAGAAGAAAGAAAAAAAATAAACAAAAGAGAGAATAAAGAGGGACTTACCAGAGAAGACGGCTGAGAACGGTGGAGAACAGAGGAGACCAACGGAGAAGAAGAAGAAAAGAAGAAGAAGAAGAAAGAAAATGAGAGAGAGAGAGAGAGAGAAAAAGAAAAACGAAATGAAAGAGACTAAAAGAAAAGAAAGAAAGGGTTTCTTAAAATTAGGTTATCGTTTTTTCAATTTTTTTTTTAAACCAACACGGTTACTAGGAAATTCCTGTTAACCGTGAGGTAACCCAACAAAGTTTTCAGGACTAAAAACTGACCTGAGTCACGGTTACTATGAATTTAATAGTAACCGTGAGATAAAATGAAATTTGCTACTGGACTAAAACAAAGATATCTCACGGTTACTATGAAAAACATGGTAACCGTGAGATAAAACGAAATTTGCTACTGGACTAATATTGACATGGGTCACGGTTACTATGAAAAACATAGTAACCGTGAGATAAAATGCAAATGGCTACTGGAACAAAATTGACATGGGTCACGGTTACCACGAAAAACATAGTAACCGTGAGATAATATGGGTTCCAGTTCTGTACCAAATTGAAGGTACCTCACGGTTACTAAGATAAGCTTAGTAACCGTGAGCCCCTAAAATTACTGAAAATTTTATTTTCTTTCCTCAATCTCTCCCAACAATTAAACAAAACTTTCTTCTCCACTAAATTTCCAGAAAAACACAAAATGAATGACACTCACAAACCTTGAACCACTACCCTTAACACAACTATTAAAAAGAAACTAACACAAAACATTGTTCAAAAGTATGAGTTAGAGGTAGTTCTGCATTTATCAAGTCCGCAGCTGGACTTTCAAATTCCGTCAAGGGTTTTGAAGAGTGACAATCACCGAAGCACCTTCAAATGTTGACTCGAAATAGGGCTTCACGCAATGTCCATTCACCTTGAATTCTTTCTCATCTCTTGGGTGTTTGAGAGTCACTACCCCAAATTTATCTGCTCTCACTAGCACATAGGGCCCTTTCCACCTCGATTTAAGTTTCCCTGGGAATAGTCTCAATCTACTATCAAAAAGTAGCACTTTCATTCTTGGTATAAGTTCTTTCTCGGCTATTCTTCGATCATGCCACTTCTTTGTGTTGTCTTTGTATTTCTTGGCATGCTCATAAGCCCAGAATCGGATCTCCTCCAATTCGCTCAACTGCAAAGACCTGCACTTTCCTGCATTCTCAAGGTTAAGATTTAAAAATTTAGTAGCCCAATAAGCCTTGTGCTCTAATTCCACCGGTAAGTGACAGGATTTTCCAAACACCAACCTAAAAGGTGACATTCCTATTGGTGTTTTGAAAGCTGTCCTATAAGCCCACAAAGCCTCATCCAACTTAAGATACCAATCTTTCCTAGATGCATTGACCGTTTTCTCCAGGATTGCCTTCAACTCTCGGTTAGAAACCTCAACTTGCCCATTAGCTTGGGCATGATATGGAGTGGTTATTTTGTGCCTCACTCCGAATCTTTTCAATAAGGCTTTGAATTGGTGGTTGACAAAATGTTTCCCACCATCACTAATAATAGCTCTCGGGGTTCCATAGCGGGTGAATATATTCTTCCTTAAGAATTCTAAAACAATATTTGCATCGCAAGTCCTAGTGGCTATAGCTTCTACCCATTTACTCACATAATCAACTGCCACTAAGATATATTTAAACCCGTAAGAAATTGGAAAAGGCCCCATGAAATCTATCCCCCATAAGTCAAACAGTTCAACCTCAAGCATGTTAGTTAATGGCATCTCATCTCTCCTGGTTATATTTCCCACCTTTTGACATCGATCATAAGTTTGAATGAACATTTTAACATCATGAAATAAAGTGGGCCAATAAAATCAAGAAGAGAGAATTTTCGATACCGTTATGTTAGGGCCGTGATGTCCACCAGCTTCCCCACTATGACAGGCTTGCATGATTTCTACTTGCTCCTCCTTGGGAATGCACCTTCTGAGAACTTGATCAGCATATAGACGGAAGAGGTAAGGATCATCCCAGATGTAGTGCTTCGCATCAGCTATAAGCTTTTTCCTTTGCTGCCATGTGAAGTCTCTTGGTATATAATCTCCTGCAAGAAAATTTGCAACATCAGCGAACCAAGGTAAAGAAACTTCACAAACAAATAATGCACAAATTCGTTCATCAGGGAATAAATCCGAAATCTCCCCTTTTTCAATATGATCATGCTCCATTCTTGACAGATGATCTGCTACATGATTTTCTGCCCCCTTCTTGTCTTTAATCTCTAAATCGAACTCTTGCAATAGGAGTACCCATCTTATCAGTCTTGGCTTGGATTCCTTTTTGGCAAAGAGATGCCTTAGTGCTGCGTGATCAGACCACACCACAATCTTTGTTCCCAATAGATATGGTCAAAATTTCTCAAATGCAAATACAATAGCAAGAAGCTCTTTTTCAGTTGTGGTATAATTGACTTAAGCTCCTGTTAGAGTGTGGCTTGCATAATAAATAGCACAAAAGACTTTCTCTTGTCTTTGACCGAGCACTGCTCCAACTGCAAAATCACTTGCATCACACATTAGCTCAAAAGGCGAATTCCAATCCAGAGATATAATCACCGGAGCTGAAATAAGCTTTTGCTTCAATAATTCAAAGGCCAATAAACATTCATCATCAAAATCAAAAGGAGCATCTTTCATTAACAAATTTGACAAAGGTTTCGCAATTTTTGAAAAATCCTTTATAAACCTTCTATAGAAACCTGCATGCCCTAGAAAACTCCTTACTCCCTTAACATTGGTCGGTGGTGGGAGCTTCTCTATAACCTCTATTTTTGCCTTGTCCACCTCAATCCCCTTCTCAGAAATCTTATGCCCCAAAACTATCCCTTCCCTTACCATAAAGTGGCATTTTTCCCAATTTAGTACTAAGTTGGTCTTCTTACACCTACTTAACACTAAGTCGAGATGCTCTAAGCAGCTCTCAAAGTCAAGCCCGTATATGGTGAAGTCATCCATAAATACCTCCATAAATTTCTCTATAAAATCATGAAAAATTGCCATCATGCACCGCTGAAATGTAGCCGGCGCATTGCACAAGCCAAAAGGCATCCTCCTATAGGCAAAAGTGCCGTAAGGGCAGGTAAAGGTAGTTTTCTCCTGATCTTCAGGGGCTATGGGGACTTGCAGATATCCCGAATACCCGTCTAAAAAACAATAAAACCTATTACCGGCTAACCTTTCTAACATCTGATCAATAAATGGCAAAGGGAAATGATCTTTTCTGGTGGCATGATTCAATCTCCTATAATCTATGCACACCCTCCAACTCGTGACCGTCCGAGTGGGGATTAGTTCATCTAATTCATTTTTCACTACTGTTATTTCCCCTTTCTTAGGGACACATTGCACCGGGCTAACCCATTTACTATCAGAGATTGGATAGATTATACCTGAATCAAGCAGTTTGAGTACCTCTTTCTTCACAACCTCTTGCATAGCAGGATTGAGCCGTCTTTGGGGTTGAGCGACCGGTTTGCAACCCTCCTCCATAAGAATCCGGTGTGTGCAGTAACTCGGATTAATACCCTTCAAGTCCACTGTCTCCCATCCTATTGCTTTTTTGTGTTTTTTCAACACCTTGAGTAGCGTTTCCTCTTCAGCACCTGTCAACAAAGAAGAAATAATCACTGGTTTTTCCTCTCTTTCCAAAAATACATACTTTAAATGAGAAAGAAGAGGTTTTAGTTCAGATTTCAAGTCTCCCTCTTACAACGTGATTTTCTCTTGCTTTGAATTTTCCTCCTCGCAGCCTTTCACCACAGCTGCTATTAGTTCTTCTTTTACTCCATCCAATTCTTCATTTTCCAAGGAATGCATCAAACTCGAATTTATTGGATCACTTAGTAGTACTTTTTCTTGCACTTCCTCCACACATTCGTCGATTTGGTCCATGAAGTAGACTGACTCTTCGAGATTACATGATGGATATTTTTGACACTTGTTCATATCTACTACCAGTTCTTCGTTGTTGAATCGAAGAGTAACCTTTTGCCCATGAACATCAATCAAAGCCTTTGCAGTGTTCAAAAACGGTCTTCCCATGATAAGGGGTACTTTCCTGTCTTCCTCCATTTCCATGACTACAAAATCTAAGGGAAAAATGAATTTTCCTACTTTTACCAGTAAGTCCTCAATAACTCCCCTTGGCCTTCTCACAGATCTATCTGTAAGTTGAAGTCGCATTCCTGTTTCCTTGAGATCGCCTAAATTGAGTTTCCTGCACATAGAATAAGGCATTAGATTAAGGCTGGCTCCTAGATCACATAGAGCATTTCCCACAAAAGTTTCACCAATTTCGCAAGGTAGAGTAAAGCTACCTGGATCTTCCAATTTCTCTGGAATCTTGTTCATTATAATTGCACTACAGTTCTCAGTGAGCTGAACAGTTCCATACCCTTCTAATTTCTTTTTATTAGAACAAAGTTCTTACATAAACTTAGCATAGTTGGGCATGTGTGCTAAGGCTTCATCAAAAGGCAAATTAATATGCAATTTCTTAAATATTTCTAGAAACCTAGCCAATTGCTCATTCTTCTTCTCCTTCCTAGCTATAGCAGGAAATGGCAACCTATTGATATCAAGATCCTCTATGGTTGGATTCGCGATACTTTTTCCTTTGTCATTCCTTGGAGCATCCGTATCTACCTCTACTCTAGAGTTAGAACTACTTACCTTCCATGTCGGTTCCTCCAAATCAGTTGATGAAGTTGGTGATCTATCTCTTTCTTCCTCCCGTGCTGCTTCCTTGCCACTTCTTAAAGTGATTGCTTTGGCCTCCTCCTTGGGATTGCGATCCACATTTGAAGGAAATATCCCTGGTTGTCTGTTTGAAATGGAAGTTGCAAGTTGACCCAATTGAGTCTCTAAATTTCTCATCGAAGCATCTTGATTTCGATTCCATTGCTCCTGAGATTTCCACCTTGAATCTTGACCCGCCATAAATTGCTGTTGGCTATTCATAAAACTAGCAAACATGTCTTCTAAATTTGGCTTCTTTTCTTGAATGGGTGGTCGTGATTGAAATCCCGGTGGATGGTATGGTTGAGGATGATTAGAGTTTTGCCCTTGATGGTGATGATTTGGTGGATAGGGGACTTGGTAGTGATTGGTGGCTTGTGGTTGGTGGGGCTGAGCTTGACTATGATAGGCATTTGAGTGGTAAGATGCTCTTGGTTGTGGTTGAGAAGATGAAGCTTGTTGATTCCCATCCTTCCAAGAGAAATTTGGGTGATTTCTCCATCCCGGATTATATGAATTGCTGTAGGGATCATTCCTTCTAAAATCGCCTAATGCATTTACATCACCTATCACTCCACCTTCTTGGACAACTTGCTCACTTTCACACGGTCCACTCCCTTGATTCACTGCAGCCACATTTTAAACTTTCAAACCACTTAACTCTTTTTTTACCAATTCTAGCTGTGCTTTTAACAGTGCTACCTCATCCACATTGTGTAAACCTTGTCTTTTCGGGACTGATCTATGGGCAGTCCATTGTGAACCATTTGCTGCCATCTCATCCAACAACTGAAAAGCGTCCTCAGGCAGCTTGTTCAAGAAAGATCCTGCTGATGTTGCGTCCAATAATGACCTTGTTTGGGGTGTAACTCCAGCATAAAAGATGGTCATTAGTTGGTAGACAGCTATTTCATGATGTGGACAACTTCTTAATAATCTTCTAAACCTCTCCCATGCCTCATGAAAAGGCTCTTCATTCATCTGATGAAAACTCATAATGCTATTTCGGATGCTTGTAGTCTTTGTTAGAGGAAAGAATCTCATTAAAAACCTTTCTTGCATTTGATCCCATGTCCATATTGACTGACGTGGTAAAATTTGTAACCACTCTCTTGCCTTGCCAATCAATGTGAATGGAAATAGCTTCAACCTCACTGCATCCGTACTAACACTCGAAATTTGAACAGTGTCACTCACTTCCAGAAATATGTCGATATGCTGAGCTGGATCCTCTACTTCTGAACCAGAGAACTGATTCCTCTGTACCATGGTAATGGTGGCTGGCTTGAGCTCAAATTGTACTCCTCTTGGTAATACAATTGTTCGGTGATCTTCATTCCACCTTGGCACAGCGTAGTCTCTTATGGTCCTTTGCCTAGGCATTTCTTCTCTTCTTGCCCCTGGCATTTGTTCATGTGCCCTCGGCACTTGTTCATTCTCGGGAGGAAACTCGTCAAAAGGAGGATCGTGCTCTATCTCGTTTTCTCTATTATCTCTCCTCCTTTGGTGTAGAGTCCTCTCGATTTCAGGATCAAAAGGCAGTAATTGCTTTTGTCTTGTTCTGTTCATGCACCAATTTCACCTGAAAAGAATCAAGAAAAACAGAATAAGGAAAAGAAAACACATACAAACAAAAATCACAGCTTACTAACAATGCCAATTTCCCCGACAACCGCGCCAAAAACTTGTTGCGACCCTAGCAAGTGCACTAGATCGACAAGTAATAAAGTGGGGTATAGTTAGGACCCTCAATATCGAACCTAAGGGAAATGTGTGTGTGTAGCCTGTGAGGATTAATTGTATGCTAAAGAATTCCCAATTGTTTGTGTGTATGAATTGTTGATTTATGTAATGTAACTTAAAAACCTAAGCATGTAAAATAGATAAATTTAAATTCAGTGTATTAAATTCTGAAAAATTAGCAAATGTAAATATCTATCGAAGTAAAGCATTACTCGGGTTCACTTATCCACCCCATACCCAAATGAAAATAAATTTTTACATAAAAGTATACATGAATGAACTCGGGATAACCCATCTTAACCCAAGCGTCCCATTCCGGAGCCAGCTATTCTAGTTGCTAAACGTCCCATTTCGGAGCCAGCCCAACAACTAGCCTAAACCCAGGTCTAAAATCCTAAGTTCGGTCTACCGTCCCATTCCGGAGCCAGGCAACCCAAAACCCATCTATTTCACTCCCTACTCTAGTTTTAGAATCACAAATACTACACTTCTAAAGTCCCATTCCGGAGCCATCCAAAATAGACAATATTCATGATAGAAAAACTGAGCTAAATCATTCATAACTCCAATCTATTAGGCTCAATATCCATCAAGACATATGATAAAAACAATTCATCCATAGATACAAAGTAACTTAATAGATCGAAAAATCAATGATAAACAAATAAGTACTTGTGAAATAGACTATCCATTCATGTAAAAATAACTTTGAGTTCAATATTCACATTATGAGCAGGGGATTCAAAGATCCCCAAGCAACAAAAAGACTACTCACAATCCATAATCAAATGAAAAGAGAAAAAGATAGAAAAACCCCTAAAGTTCATGGTAAAGAAACCCAGCTGACTCCAAGCCCTTCAATCTCTTTCTCCAAAGCTTTCAAGAAAAATGAGCTTCAAAATATGTAAATCTATACTTGTAAACTCTATATCTATTTTTAATCTAAGTGTTTTTGTGTAAATCCTACTATTTTCAAGTATTTCTATGTATTTTTGTGTGTAAAATAAACTAAGAACTTAAAGAGAGAAGAAGAAACCCTAAAAACTGAAATTTTACCCAAAAAAACTCCTCCTCTCGATTTTCAAAAAACTCTGCTTTATAAAGGTCAGCATGGGTCACGGTTACTACCAAATTCGTGGTAACCGTGACCTCTAATAAAAAACCCTCTTTTGATTCAAATGGGTCACGGTTACTACTATATTCTTAGTAACCGTGACACTGCTCGGAGCTGAATTTAGGATTGGGTCACGGTTACCATGAAATTCCTGGTAACCGTGAGATAGTTCTCATCTTCATTCTGGACTAAAAAGTTGCCTGCCTCACGGTTACTAGGAAATACTTAGTAACCGTGAGATGCTTCTCTTCTTGCTTCTGGACTAAAAAGCTCCATAAGTTACGGTTACCAGCCCATCAAGTACAATTGCCATACTGACCGTGACATGCTTCAAAACGGTGCATTCTGACAGGATATATGGGTCACGGTTACTAGGAATTTCCTGGTAACCGTGAGGTACCTAAAAATCACAAAAACTATCAAAAATTCTCAAAAATCACACAAAAGCTAGAATTAACTGAGAATCGGATAAATTATTAAATTATAGTAAAAAAAAAGCAAAAGATGCTAAGAGAACAATGAAACTAGACTCAAATTAAACTAAAACTAAATACTGAAATTGAGTTATCAGCTATTACAATTGGAGGCTAAGTTTGGTTAAAGGGAGCCCTAAATGGAGGATTAGAAGCGGATGTTGGGTTTCCTTCCCGCCCAGGCAAAGTTAGGATGATTCCTCTATCCTGGATTATAGGTATTACTATAAGGGCTCAAAGTATTTACTTATTCTACTAATCCTTCCCCATTCTTGATTCCTATTACTCCTTAGTTTCCTACATAAAAATCACATCCATTAGATAAAGCTGATGTATTTTGAGCCTTAAGTTCATTTATTTCATTTAAATGCTCTTTTCTCATTAATTCTAATTCTAACATAGCCTTATGTATATTATGTACTCCCTACTTCTTTTATATAGCTATAAAGGCTGCCCATTGAGCATCATTCATTGCCATTTCATCCATAAGAAAGAAAGTTTCTTTAGGAATTTGATTCATAAAACTTCCATTTGATGCAACATCTAATAGGGGTCTTATAGCCTAATTAGCACCTGCATAAAAGATATGCATTAGTTGATATATAGGAAATTCATGATATGGATAGCTTTTCAAGAGTCTTCTAAATCTTTTCCAAGCCTCATGGAATAGCTCCTTATAAAACTGCTAAAATTCATTAATATTTTTCCTAATGAGGGCTATTTTGGTAGGTGGAAAGAATTTACACAAAACATTCTCTTGCATTTATTGTGATGAATGAATTGATTGGTTTGGTAGCATTTGCAACCAATCTCTTACCTTACCAATAAAGGTAAAAGGGAACAACTTAAGTCTAATGGCATCCATTGACACATTCAGGATTTGAATCGTTTCACTATTTTTTAAGAACATATCTAAGTGTTGGGCAGGATCCTCTATCTCTAAACCTGAAAATTAATTCATTTTTACCATTGTGATGGTTGTGGGTTTTATCTTAAAAGGTTGGTGTTGAGGTATCCAAATGGTCCTATGTTATTCATTCCACCTAGGAATAGCATAATCTCTAATGGTATTGGGTCAAATCCCATTCTCTTAAACTTGATACGATATGTTTTGTTCTTCTATCTTAGGAGATGGTGGATCATTTATGGGTGGATTATCATGAGGTAGCCATCAATATTAAGAGGTGGGTCTAACTCTGGATTATTCATGTTTGCTTGTAGTCTCCTAATCCTATGAAATGTCCTTTCAATTTCAGGGTTAATGGGTAAAATTGGATCGTTTCACATCATAAACTATTCACACCTATAAAATAAAATAATAAAATCAAAAAATAGATAAAGAATAAGAATAAAAACACACAAAATTCACTTGAAAAATCTTAATAATAAACAAATGCCAATGTTTCCTTGAAAATGGTACCAAAAACTTGATCGGTGTCTACCAAGTGTACTAGATATGCTAGTAATATAGGGAAGTAAGATTAAAATCCTAAATATCGAACCTAAGGGAAATTGTGCAAGCATAATAAAATTTTAGATTTTTTAAATGGAAACTTGTGTGGAAAGAAAGAAAAGAAAATCCCAAAGTTTTGAATAATGAAGAGTAAACTAAACTTTAAAATAGAAATTTAAACAACTGAAGAAATAAAATTGATGTAATCAATCATAAGCTTAACTAAAGCAAATATTGTTAAATAAAATTAAATAATAACAAGACTTTCACTGAAGGACTATCCACCTCTATTTCCTATGCATATAACTTAATTAAAGATAACATGGTTGATTATGGAAAACTAGTAATAAATTCATATAACTTCTCAGAATATCCTTCTAAGTATCAAATTTCCTTACTCAAAACAATTCAATACTCAGTATAAAAATCCAGTTTATGAATTCCTTAATATCTGTCGGAGCCTTTCTTAAGAAATTTTAATTCAATTCATTCTTAATTCACTTCTTCATAAACTTAATTCACCTAAAGTCAACACACAGTTACCATATTTTTCAGAAAATAACCATGTATTAAATCAAATGAACTAAACTATGAACATGCATACCTCTAGCTAATATTATAGTTGATTATTAACTATTTCTCAACAAATCAACAACCAATATAAATATAACTTAAGAAAAGGATTTCTACTCAAGAATTAAGAAATAATCAAATCGCATTTAACTAAAGACCAAACTAAGTCATTACATAAAGAAATATAAGGGTTCAAGTTCCCTCAGCAAAAGAAAACTAACTACTCACACATTAACATAAAGTTTTTAAAAAATAAGATAAACTAATTACTAAGAATTACGTAAAGAAAAAAAACTCTGAGAATAAAATAATGAATGAATCTCTCTATCTCTTTCTCTATTTATGTATATATGTGGATTGATACTCATTGACCTTTTATAGCTTGAAAAGAAAAGTTAAAATCAACTTCAAGTTCCTACTTTTGCAAGACATCCAATTGTAACACAAACTTTCTTCTGAGCATAAGACTTCTTATTCTAACAAAAGAATTCTTATTTAGTTAAAAACATAATCCAGTCACAGATAAGAGTTGCTAGAATCGATGGAGTAAAAATTAAAGCAACCGAGTAAGCTTGGTTAGATTGCCTAGCTCGATAGGGTGACTTTTCACTCTATCGAGTATTACACCTCAAAAGCCACTCCATGGAGTGAAAAGTCACTCTACGGAGTGACTTTCCTTTGTACTCAATTATCCATCTTTTCTTTCTTTCAAAATCAAAAATTCCACTTAATTCCTTTAAAGTTTTCATATTTTCTTCAATTAGGTTCCCAAAAATACCAAAATATAAAATTAAAGAATTAAAATATCAATTAAAGAAATTAACTCAAAAAACAAATAAATTAACATAAAAACAATATAAAAACACATTAAACACATATTAATAACATAGTTAAATTCACACTTATCACCCCTCATCACTAAAATCGAGATTTAACAAAAATACCCCTGGTTCAAGCCATACAGGAGAGAAAAACCCATAGGTGGGCATCCCTTAGGTGATAGATGGTCATCTAACACCACTGAAGGCCTAAAATTGAGTCACTATGTACATTTATTTAAAACTCTTAAAGATATTTACTAAATCATAAAAAATATTTGAGAAACAATGAGGATTTACGATTAGAGCTTTGAGACCCAGTCCTATTGTCTATAATATATTATTTCCTCATCATTGGGTAACCTTGAACTAGGTTACCTTAGGTCACAGTGTCTATAGGTGCCCTTAATTTTAAAGAGCTGGTGCACTGGTGCCAAAGTGAGTCAAAATGCAGAGCAAAAACAAAAAAAGATACGTGCCTGAGGCAGCAAATATTTTGGTTAATTTGTTGCTTAGGATCCCTAATTAGCACCATAGGCTTGCAAATTTGGGGTTTTTAGACTAACTCCATTGAAGAAGGTGAGTCTCTAGTTGTTCAATTAGCTCCTAGGGCATGCATAATTGGTACAACAAAAGATTTTGCTTAATTAGCACATGGGACATGCAGAATCAAGACTTGAGACTAACTCATTACAGGTAGAAAGTCTCCACTTATCCAATTAGCATCTGGGTTATGCAGAATTAGCATTCTTTAAGTATATTTAGTTAGCATCTGAGGCATGCAGGACCAGAATACTATTGTTGGATTTGATAAGCGCCTAAGGTATGCTTGATCAAGGTAATTTGATGTACTTAACTGAGGCTAAAGAATACCTTTTTTGCAGTGTGTCCTTGTTGGATGAGTAGATATATATACCCTCAATGTGGGCTCACAGTACCTGTCGTGAAAAATACTAGATGTTAATGTACTATTTGTTGATCTTTTTATCATTATTTTTCATTTTCTTTATTATTTTTATTATACCTTTCTCTTTTCCCTAGATTCTTATTTTACTTATTTATGTCTTGTCATGGTTTGGTTATTTATTAGTCATGTTTCAATCTCATTACATCGTTACTCATTTTTCAAGCACAATAAGTGAAATAAAATTTACAAATAACATAATAAAATGAAGGTAAGTTATTTACAACTCCAATTCTATACATCAAAATTTTAAATAAAATAAAAACTCCTTGAATACAAAATAAAATAAAATAAATGTCACTAAGATGGTCCCGATCCAGGCAGTCTGCGATAAGCTGGTCTAGATGGTGGCCTATAGGTTGGCAATCAGGGAGGTTAGGCTGGTGCCATGGCCTAAGGTGCTGGAGGCAGCCACTTCCCTGTCTACTCGAATACAAACCTATACCCTGGTATCACCAATGTCATTAGCTGTAACACCTATGTTATAACCCTTGAAAGTCTCTTTAACCCCTGCCCTACATCACAAACTACCCTAGAGTAACTTTCTAAATATCTCATCAAATCCACCATCAGGTACCTGATGTATCTCCTCATCTGCTTGTCTATCTTGACCATAGCCTATCTGGCTCTCGGGACTGCGATCTCGATACATATACCTTGATCTCAAAATTGGGTGATAGAGACTTTGATTACCTATAAAGACTCATCAAACTTGCAGCTTGCATATCTACCTGAGGCTCTAAACCTCTATCTATAGAGTTTGGATAGCTGTTGGTAAGGTTTGAAGTGACTATACTACTGTAAGTATAGCCCTCTAAGTCTTTTTTATTTTTGCCAACCTCCGAGAGCTATCATCTGAAGAAGCAACTACTGGAGTTCATATAAGAGAAGGTGACATTAATGGTGGAGGTGTAGTCAAGCTAGATGCCCCTAGGTATCTATGAGGTTGAGCAGTTGAGGATGATGATGCTCTAGGATGCCCATACAAAGAAAACTTCACAGAAGGTGACCTCTGATGTCTCAAAGGGGTCCTAAGGCATGCTGGAGTCCATAGTGAACCACCCAAGATGTCCTATATGTCAATTTACATATCAAATGCATAGAAAAAATCCATATCTACCCCTTGGGGTTAGGCCTCCTTTAGCTGATCATCTTGTAGTCGCCTCTAGGGGTACTTAAGGCTCTAATAGTACCCTATATACCTACTAACCCTATCCATCAGTTCAATAAGCTGCTTCTGGGACTATAGGATCAAGGCCAAGCTCCTCTCGCATCTTTGTCACCGTGAGTAACTTATATTGGCCCTCCAACCCATGTATAGATAATACTATGGTCACAGTGATGGTTTCCTGCAAGTCTTATGTATGCTCTCCTGGACTGGATCCCTAAAGTGCTCCTCCTCCAACTCAAGAAATCTAAGTAACCTGGTAAGAACTCCCTTTACACACACTTGATCCCCAAGTGTGGTGCTTATCTTGGTAAGCATAAAGATGAGCTCATGTGTGATGTTAATGGGGTGGCCCTCCTTTATCCCACATAAGCTGGTGAAGTTATCTGGGCTCCTATAATGTCCAAGGTAACAGGTCAATAGAACTCTCTGCATATACCTATAGATATGGAGAGATAGCATTGTGCTCTTTGCTCTATCTAAGTCGCATACTACTTTTGGTAGGGTCACTGCTTTCCATCTGTCCCTATCCATTTATCTAGGAGATATAACAGTTATAGTTTACTCAAAATAGCTATGGCCTTAATGAACTTACATCTGGTCATGTTGAAGGGTATACCTAGGACTTTGAATCTAACTACCCCTCTCTAGTGTTTGACCATAGATACCCCCCGTACTCTATGATGGCCGAAACCTCATGAGTCACATCTAGGTATGTCATGAAGGCTAGGATGAAGAAATTAGTCCAACCTGTATTGGCTAACAATCTATCAACCTCCTCAATCAGTCTAAACTCCTCTAGGAACTATCTGGGCATAAACCTTCTAGGTCTGTACTGGACCTATCCAAGGGCTCGTTATCTAGTAGCTTATTCATCTATCATATAGTTTGTTATTTGCTGGGAAGGCTAAGGTCGTGTTGTCATGCGAGGTATCCTATAAAAATGTTATATGTTAGTTTGTGTTCAACTGTGATTTCAAACAAGTTAAAGTGTCAAGATAATATTAACAGATAAATAAGACTTAATTGATGTTAAAAACTTTTTTGGCCATGTCTCATTTTTATTTATATATAAATGGCCATGTCTCATTTTTATTTAATTTTTCATTTTTCATTTATTAATTTCTTTAATTTCAAACTTAATTAATGTTAAAAACTTTTTTGGTTATAATAGAATAAATTGAGATGTTACATGTGATGCTCAAATTATAGTCATCAATGTTAGTTAAACCAAAATCTAAAAAGATTAATTAATAAGATAATAAAAATTATTTCATATTTATCAAAAAATGTATTTTGAAAACTAAATCTTAAATTAAATTTAACAAATTAGAGTCAAAAATAAATAACATAAAAATTGATTATGTTTTGCAATAATCTTGGAAATATTTACCTAACATCCAATTTTTTATTGAAAAATATGTTTTGCTCTCATTATTTATTATGACCTAATATATTTAATTCAAATTCATTACATGGTCCACACTAGATCCATTGATAATGCATTTATGATTAATGTATGATAGTATAAGATATAATTGTTATATTTATTTATTTTCTTTTAACAATATTTTTAAAAAAAATAATATCATAAATTTTGATTATGATTAAGTTAATAATGATTTATAAATAGTACTATGTGTAAAATTTGATTATTTCATTACATTTAAAAACCTCCTAAATTAGGTAAAACTCAATTCCTATTCCTTTAATTTCCTGTCATGGAATTTGAAACTTTTCATTTTTTCTTATCCATTAGATCAATAAATAGTATTATGTGTAATACCATCTTACGGTTGAAAAGGTTCAACTGAAAAATATGATAAACCCTATATTTAGAACCTCTAAATAAAGCTTAAATTATCCTCACTCTTCAGATACATCAACTCCCTAACTCACTCTATTTCTTATTCCTACCTCCTCTGCCATGGCTACACCTTCAAGTCCATTCCCGACTATAAGGTCGCCATCCTTGGCATTGCAGATGAAATCGATCAACCATTTACTTTGCTAATGAAGCTTAACCCTCTTATTTCTAACCTCACTCTCTACAATATTTTTGTTGCCGAGAAAACATAATTCTAACGAGGATGGCTTTACAGCATATAGCCATTTGCTTTGCTAATAAAGCTTAACCCTCTTTTTTCTATCCTCTTATCCCTTGGTGTCACCAGTGATGTTAGCCATATCAGCACTAGATCTAAGGTTCCATTTGTAATTTCTTTTTTTATAGTTAAAATTCTGATCTTTATGTATATTTCTCAACCTTACTTGCTTTCCTTTCTTACTCTAATATAGATTGAGATATTTCTTCTCTACTTTCTTATATATCCTAGTTATAGTGAAAATTGGTTTGTTTATGTAAATCAAGGAGATCTAGCAAAAAAGAAACCAACTTGAAAATTACCACTGTGTTGCTCTAGCTGAGGCAAGAAAAAAAAAGGTTTTGTCACTCTTTCATTCAATAATTAATGGATATTTCACATCCTTTATTAGATTTGAATGCTTTTATGATAATTAATAGACTTTCTAGTTAATAAATTCTTGGCTTTTCTTCCTAACTTTTTGGTTGCTTTGATAGGTCTATCTACTTTTGCAAAATGAATCAATTCCAAGCTAACAGACAAACATAGTTCCTAGCTAAAAGATGAACAAAACTAAGTTTAGTTGTAGTCATTTTGATAAGAGTGACATTAATTTTAATTCTCTTCTTTTACATGGGAGTTACACTACAAGAAAAAGACTTATTAAAGACCACAGTTTAAGGACAAATCGATTTTCTAGTCCTTAAAAATATACTAATAAGGACCAGATTTTTACCTGGCCATCTTTTTTCAATTTAGTCCATATAATTAGTGAGGGGATAAAATCTCGTCCTAAATATTAGAAATTTCTGGTCCCTAAAACTAAAAATTTAGGCGGGACAACCCGCGCTGCACCTAAAAATATAAACGAGAATTTTATAATCAATTATTGATCCAAACCCTAAATCTTTCCCCATTCTATCCCATATCTTGCCACGATTTCCCTCCTTCTGCCCCCAATCCCCATCCTTCGCGACCAATACAACTGTCAACATCGAGTATCCACCTACTTTCGATCCCTCCTCCAGCCAAATGCCTATTGTTTCCAAATTACCGCACTTAACCAACCCGAAACTCATCGTCACCATCCCATGATATAGCCGACATGGCCCAGACCCAATCAATCCTCCAAACCCTTGGTCCTTGCCCCAACCATGAGACTATTGACAAAGCAAGAATCAAACTCTCCGAAATTGAATGCAACCCCTCTAAACAGGTCAAAGATATCATCCTCTCTCCCTGGCCAGTTGAAGTCGATAGGCTTGAGTGGCGCTCCCTCTTAGCTGACAAAGAACAAGAGTGTCGAAAATCTGCAAAGAATGAGTTGAACTTGTATAAAGATATATTTCAATTAGATGAGATGCATGACGCATATGCAAAAATGTTGGTGAAGGCAGAGCAATGGTTGGTTAAGATTTATAATAAGGCAGAGACGGGAGAGAAGGAGGATGGTAAGGGCGAAGTGAGCGAGCAGGTGAACCCAGACGTAGTTAGGATACTTGAAAAAGCTCCTGGAAAGGTTCTTGAGATATTAGATTTGTTGAATATGAGATTGAGGTTCTTGGCTGAAGCGTTTAGAAAGATTCATGGTTTGAAAGTGATTAATCTGTATAACAATCAACTGGAGGTTAGTTTCTCCCCTTCTTATGCCATATTATTAAGCGTATGAGTTGAATTATTTATCTAATCTCGAAAATATTCTCACACATTCTTTAGATGCTTCTATCCTGTACTAATCAGCTAACGTTATAACAGGCATCTGAGAGCCACATTTTCTTCTTGACTTTCTTGATTTGGAGTTGTAGATGACTTAGTAGTAAATCTATTCTGGCTTCTAACATCTTAAATTCACCTCATCAAATTAGTGAAAGGTTATTCCTTAAGAATGAAACTTTGAATTCAAGTGCATATTAATCTAATGGCTTTCTTTTGTTTCATTTCTGCACCATAGCTTTTGCTCTGTTTTGTGTGGTTCTCAACCCTTCTAAGAAGTTTAGCCCTGCTTGGATTATTGGAATTATCTTTTTGAGGCATAGCAATTTTACATTCCTACAACGTTAGGGCCTTTCTTTAGCTGGGGAGCAGATAATTCATAGATACCATTCAATCGATGATGTGAGACTCTGCTTTACTAAAGATAATGGTTGAGGGAGAATATGTCCTCTCTCACCCTCTTAATTGACAATTGAATAGTTTCTCTTACCTTGTTTCTCTGAAGTGAAAATCAAAGTTCTCAACCTGCCAATATTATAATTAAAAGTTCTGCTTTTTTTTAGCTTGAATACGTCTACATATATCCAAAAACTGGCTACTCTTCTAACTCTTTAATAGCCTTTAACATCCTCAATTTCCATGCACATTTTAAGTTCATAATTAGTATACTTTTTATTGAACTTCTATTTATATAGTCCAAGATGCATTGAATTTCTGCAAAAAGTCTATTATTTTATTATCCATTATAATTAAAATTCCACCACTTAGATTGTTGATGTTATTTATATGGTAATTGATTTAAGCTAGCATAGATTCCATGATAATTCATTAAGTTATTTTATTTTTCTTTTTACAATTATTAGCCATATGCTTGGTATTTAAATATATACAATTATTAGCCATGAAAACTCTAACTTATCATCCATGCACCATTTTCATAGTTGTAAAGCTTCTTCCCTCAAATTTATATCTCTTTTTTTCTCTGTCAGATATTTAGCCCACTGTCTCCACTTTTGATGTGTCAGATCTATGCTATTTTTTTTTAATGTTTTTAAGAACTTTTTTCCTTTGAAATTTATTAAGATTATTGAGGTCAATTCTACCATCTGCCATTGTTGTTTCAACTGCTACCTGCCATTGTTATTTAATCTGATGCATAATCCTGCATTGCTCTTTTCCCTCGTGTATGCCATTTTTTTATTTGTGTTTTGTAACTTCTTTCTTAATGATTTGGTATCTGAGTTTTATTACTTTGATTAGCAGAGAATAATCTTTGTCAATTAATAGGATTTACAGTTAAGCTATGAAAATTGTATCTTTGTGCTTGGGATAAGGATGAGAAGTTTTTGTGTTCTTAAAGCATGAGCTATACTTGATCAGTTCCTGTGCCTTTTTTTATTTGTTTCTTTATTTTTATATTAATTTGTCATTTTGTGCAAGTTTGGAATGAAAATAAGTCAGCCTTTTTGCTCTGTAGCTAGAAACTGGTATATAGCCTTTTTGTTCAGTTATAGTTGGATAACCATGTCTATAAAGAAGTGACAAAATTTGGTTGGTTTGGTAATCAAAATTCGATACTGCTTTTCAAAATTTATTGGTTTTGCCTTTCTTTGTTTCTTCTAGTTATCTACAGTTAAATTTTTCAATTTGCTAGCTTGCAGTAACAGATAGATGTAATTTATTCAGCTGCATGTTTTTGTCATTGTTATTCATATTATTGTTAGATCAATCTAGAATTACATATATTTGCTTATCTACTAGTGTTTGTTATCTCACATGTATTTGTGTGAGATTGGAATTTAGCTTTTTTCTTTCCTCATAGCTTACACTTCTAAATTACAGGTACCTTGTCCCTGCTGACCTAACAGTGGGACAGTTTGTATTTGTTTTCCACAAGAGGATTAAACTAAGTGCAGAAAAGGAAATGGCATTGTAGGTCATTTCTGAACGATAACGATCCAGTCAATTGTTTGTGGCACACATCTATTTTGTTGTGTTCTAGAGGAAATGGCATTGCAGGTCTCCTCCCTTTTTCTCCTGCTTAGAATGGAACTGAATGTTTGAACCAACTTGCTTGATTTTGATTTTGGTTATAGTTTATTAAACCTTTTACTTTTTCTTTTACAAATGGTGGTAGAGTACCACAGATGCGTTTTCGTATTTTGATTTGGCTTTTGTAGCATATGGGGTTGGAATCTTGAAAATTTCTTTTTGTGTATTATATTATCATTCTAATCAAGCTGAGCTTTTTCTATCTTAATTGTATTTCCTATCTTTATTTACCCTCTAATTATGGATTTTTGATCAATTGTAATTATGTCCTTGGAACTTTTAGTTTCATCGATATGGAAAGGTGGAAAGATGGCTTGAAGAATTATGGCAATGGATGCTTAAATTCAAAAATACAGTTTTTGCAATTGCAATAGAGGTATGCAGCAAGTTTATGTATGTCATTCAATATGCTTTAATGTTTTGAAATCTAAAGACTGATGCAAACTCGCCAGGAAACCCACATGAGCTATTGGGTGTATCTGATTAGTCAACATGTTATATATTTGTATAATAGATTTTTTCACCTGGTCTATAAAATTATTTCACCTAGGCCTTAATCAACTTGCTGTATTATCTTACCTCTTCTTTTTTGTGCATTTCTTTGTTCTACTAACTTGACAAATAGTATGCCATTCATAGTTGGCCTTTCTGAGACTACTTCATATGCTTCAGCTTTGTCTAGTTCCTGCAAACATAGGTCTTCAGTTTGTATGATAGAAGGATTAACTACATGGTACTTATCTTGGGTTTCATCTAAAGAAGTGACGCCGTCTTTTGCACCATAGCTAATAGACTTTTTCAATATTTAGATTGAAGAAAAAACATGTGAATTGTTATTTATTCATTTCTTTTGTTCTCATTTCCTTCTCTCTTTCTTCCTCTTCTTCTAGCCTCATGTTCTGTTTTCTTGCCATTCTCTTTACTATGTCTATATCTAAATAAGTTATAATCCATTACTGGCAAGTTGTAAGATACAAAGTCTCTTTTAGAACCTGAACTATAATCCCAAGATATTGAAACTTGCATCTAATTTTGAATGTCAAGTTTGGGAGATTGTATACTCAATGGATAATCTGCAGAAGTGCACCAAATTAATGCACCTGGATCTTGGGTTCAATAATTTGAGAACAATTGAACCATTTAGTGAGGTAGGAGTCATAAACCCATATTTACCCTAGTGGATTGCCTATTTGATTTTTATGCTTTGAAATCTCTAACTTATTTGTTTGATGCAAAGTAAATTTTTATTTTGCACCCATCTGAGATTTGTTTTATGGTTTCGGTTGTTTTAGTTGCTACATTGTTCTCCATGACCATATGCTTTAGGTGTTAAATGCTTTGATGTAGGATTTGCATACTAAATTTCTAATCCCAATCTTGAGAATTTAACCTCATTACACTAAATAGATTGTATGGATATCTGCCACAAAGAAGAATGGCAGTTTTGAATATTGAAACCTTTTCTTTTTCTCCTTGTAAGAAGGCAGCTATTTTTATCATTATCTTTTTACACCTAATCCTGAAATCATGCTCAATTTATCAAAGTAAGTAGGTTAGTAATATGTTTTGTCATTAATCATATTACTGCCATTATGATCTCCATACTAAACTTATATAAACAAGACTCTTAATAGAAAATTCTAATTGCTTTCAGTGAGTATTGACATTCTAGCAGAAAAAATGGGGTTTAACCATAAAATTGTATTTTGGTGTCCTGCTAAGCTTACAAGACTTGTTATTACATGCTAATTGGTATAGTGTCCCATAATTTTGTTATGCAAGTAATGATGTGTTGTTTGATGTGATCCTCCTATATGAAGTGTCATGATGTGTTAATAAGTGGTGAACAAGTAAGGGGTTCAGCAACTCTTTGAGGACTTGTTGGCCTAGCAAGTAATGCTATTGGAGTTTAATGGCGTAGAGGCTAGCTTCTTCTTCTTCTTCCACCTTTTCCTCCCCCATTTGTTTATTCTTTAATTATTTTTGCTTGTTGGTTTGAATCTAAAATGTTTTAGTCAGTTATTGAATTTCTATTTAACATTAGTTTTGGACCCATATCCCAATGTTATCGAACTGTGCAGGTCTCCTGTCATATTGTTAAGCTTGTTTTGAGGTACAATGCTCTTTCTACATTACAACGGCTTGAGAATTTGAAGTCCCTCGAGGGGCTTGATGTTTCCTACAATATTATTTCCAACTTTCCTATAATATTATTAATAGTTTGTTTGAGCTTCCAGGAGTCTACTTTAAGAGTTGCTATTATTATTGACCGCTATTCGATCTACATAACACATTGCATTGCTCTATTTTTTTCAATTCATCTATCCTAATAATCTTTCAACTATCTCCTATTTCATGACCAAATAGGTGAACTTGGATGACAAAAAAAAATCAGCAGAAGAGAGTTCTGGAAGAGGAAAATCATAATTGCTCGTAGGCAGAAGCAGCCTTCCAGCTATGGTTTTTAGACTCCTGCAAAAGATGAAGCTAAATAAGAGGGTAGTGTAATAAAGAAAAGGGTAGGCATATTTAATTGGAGTTCAGGCTTTTTGGGAAGTTACTTTTGTTCCTTACTGTTACTCTTAATGACGTAGCTTGAATGGAAGTATATAATGTTGGCAACATACATGTATATTATAATGCTCATTCAATAAATAACATACATGGGAAGTTTTTACTCAGTGAATAAGCATACTGAGAACTACAATGGGAGAATTTTTAATGTGTAATATTGTGTTTATATTTTTGCTTTATATTTATTGATATAAACAGTAGTGACATTGCCCCATGCAGAGAAAGGTAACTCATTCTTTACTTTTTAAGTAATCCTGGTCCTATTTTATTATACTCTGCCTTCCTAGATAAGATTAGGCATCCCATGAGTGAAAAATCAAGCAATTTTTTGTTTGGCTCTTTTGATTGTTTGATCATGAGAATTTGTTGATTTATTTTTTTTCTATCTGTTTGTTTTCAGATGAATCTACTGCTGGTGTCTACTGATTATCTCAACCTAGTGATTTTATGGCATATCTTATGCCATTGGTTTATGTTGTTTGCTTGGCTCTTGCGGGTCTTTTGTTGGTTGCTTTAGCAGTAGTTTTTGTTGCCCTTTATATAGAGGGAGATTCACTCAGTTTTGTCTTTTCGAGATTCTTTTTAGTATTTTCAGTTTTCCTCTTTGGGTTAGGCTAGTTGTCAGTTTGCTCTCTGCCTTTTGGTTTTAATTGTTAGTCTTGCAACTGAGTGTTGGTAGAGGATTTTTCTAGTCCTTGTGTCTTGTAGTTATTTTCTGCCACCATGTACTGCTGTTTTGTCTCTTTATTTTTCAATAATTCAAGCAGATTATCAAAAAAAATATGTCTTTTTATCAAAAACAAATATGTTTTTTTCAATACAGTTTTTACAATTGCAATGGAGTTATGCAGCAAGTTTGTGTATGTCATTCAATATGCTTTAATGTTTTGAAATCTAAAGACTGATGCAAACTCACCAGCTATTAGAGCTAATTTTTTGTTACATTTTATATATGTGAATCTCATTGCTTCGGAGCTTTGAATATAAAATTGTTTTCAGCTATTAGAGCTGTATTTTGGTTACATTTTATATATGTGAATCTCATTGCTTTTAATTTATAGTAAAACTAATTTTTGTTCATCAATCTTGCAATCCCTTTCATATATGTTGACTTTTTGAAGTGTAGATAGTTACACTTGGTACAAAATTGAATATGAATATTCGAAAGAACATTAGATATTTGGCTAGATAGAGAAGCATTATCTTATTTTGTTATAGATTTTTTTTTTTGTAAAAGGGCTATATAAACAATGCATTGATTTTTTAGATGATAATTTTATATATGTATCAATTACAAATTATCTATGAATGTATTATATTATTAATTGTCTATGCTTTTGAGCAATCTTAATTTGGATGCTCTAGTTGTGATACTAAATTAAAAATACAGGGTAAAAAAAATGGTCTCTAATTAAATTTTTATGGTCTTTAATCTATCATATGGTCCTATGATTATTACTTTTAAGGATGGCATTTCCTTTCCTTATTTATATTTCAACGACCGGATTTTAGTATGGTCCTTAAAAATTTACTATCAATATTACAATTTTAAGGACCAAATTTTTGGTACATATTTATTGTAATGATCAGGTGACTTACATTATTAAGGATAGTAAAACCGGTCCTTAATACTAACTGGGACCAATTTTTATTCGGTCCCTAATGGTTTTACGCGATCGGGTTTAAGACTGGTCCTTAAACATTTATGGTCGTTATTATATTTTTGTGGACCATATATCCGGTCCTTATTATCTCTAAAGATCACGTGACTTACATTATTAAGGACGGGAAAATCGGTCCTTAATACTATTTAGGGACCAGTTTCTTACCCGGTCACTAAAATTTTTAAAGACCGGTATATATATATATATATATCATCTTTAATTATCATTAGCGGCGGAGCCTATAAGGATGGGATAGAGACCGATTTTTCCCATCCTTATTAAGTTTTAGGGACCGGATTGGCACTTTTAAGGACCGGATTTCCTGTCCTTGAAAGCCTTTTTTCTTGTAGTGTTAACTGTTGGGCTCTTGAAATGTTTCCCTTGTAGTTATTATTAGCCAAGTAGAGGCCCTATATGAGCTTTACAAGAAATTAAACAATTCAATATTTAATGATGGCCTTATTCATAAGGTATGGAAATCATGATGCATGCCTATGTTATATATATATATATATATATATAATAATTTCACCCATCTATATCTAAAATTGCAACTATCCATGCTTTCTTCTCATCAAGAAGAATTTCAGCTTGTACTTATCAGAAACAGAAATAAAAGGACCCTTTTGCAGATAGGGTATGACTATTAGTATAAGCTGGTTTAAAGTTAATAAATTGAACTATTTTCTTCATACTGATGTCTCTTATCTATTTATGCTATTTTATTTTTACACTGTTGAATTTGGTTTTAAGTTAATGGTTATGATGCAACTGAATTCAGTAATATAGTGCAATGTTTCTGTAGATCTTCGATTGGTTTCATATAAAGCACAATGGAGTAGTTAATTTTTGAGAATTTGTTCGATCATTGGGTGTGCTTCATCCCAATGCACCTATGGGGAAAAAAGTGGAATGTAAGATTAATTAATGTGATTTTCCTCAAATATTATTGAAGATTTACATATAGGGACCACATCGTTCTAAATCAAGAAACAGAGTTCAATAATAAGCTTATTATGCCAAAGATCATAAGGTTAGTAACATTACCTCACTCTTTTCTACTCTCTTTTGTTGTCTTCAGGTAGGCATTACTGCCCATACAAGCAAGGGACTTGTATTAATTACCACTATTATAAAAAAACATTTTGAAAAACAAATAAATGATTTAATTATATTCTCATTTCCCAAATAAGTAAGAAATTAACCTATTCATTTCTTCGCAAAGATGTTTAGCTTTGGAACAGGCAAAGAAAAATAGAAAGAAAGAAAAACTAGTTTACATCTAACGTGGACCTGTTCATCATTTATTATGAAGAAAATAATTTTAAAAAACAAAATCAAATTCTCAGCATGTGCTGAAATGAACAAAAGAATGGTATAGCTTTAGTTTCCCTCTTTAACTAAAGTTTATATTTTCCCTCCAATGAACTACCAGTTTATATTTTAATGCTTTGTCTTTTTGGTTGCTTTAGAAACATAAAAAGTGAAATTAATTATGTACTTGATATCCTAATTTTTATTATAAAATTGTCATCAATTATTGTCAGCTATAATGAGAAGTTTAACTAATTTCCAGTTTTATTGATTTTATAATGTTGGATGGACATAAAACATAAGAGTTGTCATTAAATATCTACATCATGAGTATCCTGATACTCTCATTTTTACTATTGGAACAAATATTAGTGCCAACATACTGGTACAATTTTGTGTGAAGTTTATACTTTTGAAGTGAAATTCACATGCCACTAAACCTATGTGCATATGATGGATCGATCATATAGGTTATGATCTTAGCACTATATTTCATATTATCCCTTGTAATGTTGGACTTGACATTTCTTCATTTTTGTGGAGGCCTTGTGTTACACCATTAATAACCTGCTTCTTTATTTGTAGGCCAGTTTTATTCATGATATCGATTAGGATATGTATATGGCTCACAATACTTTTTTCCAAATTCTTATTAAGTTGAACATTTGTGGTTTTTATGCAGTGGTCCATCTAGGTTTGATTAGGATCAGAATGCTTATTCTTGGATCTATAGGCGAATAAAAGCAAATTTAATTGTAGTTTTTGAAAATGAATTAGAGCAACTATGTGGTGAACCTATCAAACTTACTTAGTTGTGGTGAATTCTCTTATGTACTACTGATTTTTTATTTCAGAACTTAGTCTCTGCTTTTTTTTGTTAAATTTTTGCTAGACTAATTACTTTAAGAATTGCAGTATTTGTTTTGATGTATATGACATAATTCTACTTGGTTTAATATGCATATGCCTTCTTTAACAATAATTTTGGTTTGCTTACAAATCAACCTAAACCTAGAATGAGAGAACTTGATGTTTTAGCTACATGAAAAAAGGCAAAAAGCAGTAGCTATCATGAAAAGATCAATAATGTCTAGCAAAAACTTGAGTATTGGCTGTTATAATTTGAGATAAGTGATTACCTCGAATAGGATGATACTATTTTGTTGGGGTAAGATTTTTATGGTTAAGAACCTAGAATTCAATAACATGTATAAAATCATAAGAAATTTAATGTTTCAAGCTGATTTAAAACCTCAACAATAAAAATTCCCCATAATTCTTACATATATCTGCCAATTCAAATATAATCCTTCTAGTTTCTTGATGCTTCCTATTTGATCATGTTGCTTGAATTTCCACTATATGTACTTTGAACATGGGACTAATCTTATTTATACTTGGCATGTGATTTTATCATTGACCTTAGGTCTTTCATAAAGCTGGCTTGGAATTTCCGAAATAGGTTTTGATGTCAGGTTCTTATTTATGTTTTGTTCATTTTGTTGTGCTCTATGTTATAAGTATATAGCATTATGTAGTCTTCTGCCATATCTGAATAAGTGGAATAACATCTTTATTGTGGAAAGTTCCATGAATTAAGATCACAACTTTTTGGTTTGGTTTAGATAATTATTAAAATTTTTTAATATTTTTAGCAACGGAATGGTGACGACAATGCCATGATGAATATTTTTATTTATGAGCGAAGTTTATTGACAGAAGTATATTTACCTTAGCTAAATTTCCCTATAGAAATTGATACTTCATCAAAAAAATTACCAATAGAAAATAAATGTCTGTCGTTAACTTTACCTGCAGAAATTTAATTTTCATCGGGAAAATTTCCCTATGAAAATTAATTACCGTCGAGAAAGGTGCCTATAATAGGATCTCCTATGTTAAATTCCATCGACATTTTGATTTCCCTATGGAAATTCACTCAATTCTATCAGGAATTTCCATCAAAAAAATGAATTTTTTTATAGTGGTACTACGCAATGTGAGGCCTCGCAATAGCAAGCTTCATCACCAATGGTACCACCTTCGCCCCCACAGCCAAACTTCCTTAATTTGATAGCTAATTATATACAATTGAGATTGCATGAAACTCAAGTATAACTACCATCAGCAGCAGCATAAGTACAGCCATCGGCTCCACCAAAAAGAAAGTCAATTTTAGAGTAGTTAAAAAGATTGGGAGCTATCAAAGGTGTGACCCTTTGACACCTGGTCATGCGGAGGAGTGGCTATTTAAAATTAAAAGGTTATTTAAAATTACCAGTAGCCCACTAGAAGAAAAGTTTGAGGGTATTATGACACTGCTATAGGGACCAGCATTTATATAGTGGGATTCAGTCTGAACGTACACCCCAATGGATCAGTTGAATTAGGATTTCTTTGCGACATAGTTTGAGAAGAAATATATAGGATCTGAGTATAAGGTAACTATGCATAATGCCTTTTAGAGGTTGAAGAAGTTTAATAAGATAGTGGCAGAGTATGAGCATAAGTTTGAGCACTTGAGTGCTTACTTGGATAAAAGTCAAACTACAGAGGAGAAATTATGTTAGAGATTTGAGAAAGGCTGCATACTGAACTCAGGTAGATTGTGGGGATATAGAAATACCTCGATTTGAGATCTATGGTTGAGGATACTCTAAAGTTAGAAGCCATACAGATAGAGGAGGACAACAGATGGTCTCAATATCAATAAAAGAGGAAGCAAGGATTGTAACATCCTAATCCACTAACCATGATAATATCATAAACCTAGTAAAGATCATGCAGAAATAATAATAATAATAATAATAATAATAATAATAATAATAATAGGATAGGCCATAATTACATGCCATAATAAAATAATCAAGCTTATGGATAAATAATCATAACATAAATGGCCTTCAAGTATCCTAAAACCCTCAAGGCAACTGCATCTTGCCCGATCCTCTAGAGCTTATCTTGAAACCTACACGGATAAAGCTTAGTGGGAAAAACAAAACTCTATGGATAATCCCTTATAATTAAAGTATATCTAAAACTTTCACCATATCATAGAAAACATATGAGTCTAGCATAATGCTTATTTCTCAGTAAACATAAAAAAGAAGTCCTCAAACCTTACTATTGAATACCATTTTTACAATAATCTAAAATGTTGCATCTCATTTCCTAAAAGCTTATCCATTCATTACTTTTGCTATCTTACCTGTTTCTTCTTAAATTAGTGTGAATCAGGCATCTTATAGTCCTTTTATTCATGAGTATAGACATCATAGTTATTAATAGTACCAATTTTCCTCTTAATGTATTAAATCACATTATGCAGATAAGATAGGTATTTGACATTAATTCATAGTATCCAGGCATACTTAAGTCATATAGCATCTACAAGTAAACTTTATATCCTTAATGTTTGCATGACTCATCTACAAGGTAGGCATGATTACTTCACATATATCATACAATTCCCATATTAGATTCATAAACTTTATATCCTTAATGTTATCATAGCATGGTAACTTAATTCTCTTACAACACTATTTTCTGTCATGCATTACACTTGATTAAATCAATGTTATCATTTTGCATTCTGTTAAAGAGTATGCCCTAGATCCCATGTAATAGGGATGTTTTTCATATGTATAATATTTATATTCATATTAAAAGGCATCATTCATTTATTAATGCTATGTTTAAATACATGAGTTTGTAAATCTTAAATTAATAAATGAAGTCCAAGAAATTATAAACACAATACAAAGGCAATCATGAAGGTGTTCATGATGTGAGATGTCTATTGCATGTAAATGTCTTAATATCAAAATATCCCTAGTCATAGAATTAACAAGATAGGACATTGTTAATTCGGACAGACTAGCACATGTTATGCTTCTTGAATGGTTCAAGCAGTGATTCTCATAACTGTGATTATGGAAGATAATCAAAGCTAACATGTGGATGCTTGTTAGAAGAACATGTTCATTGGAGACCTGCAAAGAGAATCCTCACATGGATATTAAATCTATGTCAGTGAGGAATCTCTTCATAGCGGTTGTGCAAGTATCCTTAGACTTGAGATCACCAAAGTTATCTTAAGTAGCAAGTGGTACACTTTGACTCCATAACTGATTACTTCCAACTGGGAGTGAACATAGTTAGGAGATTGGGTATATCATGACCTACTTGAAGATAGTTGAGTGATTGACAAAGGATTCACCATCCCAGATTTAACAAGGGAAGTTATCTCGTATGTTTCTATGATTGCCTTGTTCAAAGAATCTCTGGCCAGAGTAATATGCCAAGATGGATAGAGATCCATAGAGGGCATTTTGGGAACAATGGTTAAATTAATAGAACATACATAATTAGATTTATATGAGTTGACAGAAATCCATACTCAGAATCTAATTGAGATAAGAATGGTGAAAGGAGTAATTGCACTGTAACTATTTCTATGAAAGGGTAAAGTCAAACAACATGACTTTCCTGACATTTGGGTAGTCATGATGCCTAGCTAGAGGCCAATCATGACTTGTATAATGATGTATCAAAATATCAATAGAGATTGATAAAATGATTTAAAGGAGTTTGAATCATGTGAGTTTTGAATAGAACTCACAATTACATATTATACTGCCAACATGGACAGGAACCCAATAGGTCACATACATATAGAGAAAGGATAAAATGGTAAAATGACAAGGATAATAATATTTGATATTATTATGAAGGAAGAGAAGTGAATATGATAATAATTAATTAAAGAGTTTAATTAATTATGATCAAGTAAAATTATCCGCGAAACTTTTGAGAAATGTTCTGTAAATTGGACCTAAATGAAATAATGTATTTTATGATTAATTATTATTGTTTTATAAGTGTTATAAGACTACTATAAGTGTTATCAGACTGATATAATAATTAATAGGTCCATTGGAGGAATTATTAAGGGCTAGTGGAATGAAGAAAGTTGGCGGAAGCTATTCTGTAAGGGCCACACGCCTACTCCAATACAGAAGTCCTTAATGGCCCATTTCATGCACCAAATTAATTTATATATGTTACATAAGTGTTATGGAACTCACATATTTAATTTGGTTGGATTTGAAATCCATTTGGGTATTTAAATCCAATTAGATGCATAAAGGGCCTAGTTTGTGGATTTTGTGTATGGTCTTTTATGAAAAGATTTAATTTGGATTTAATTAAGCCCAAATGATTATAATTAATTCAGGGGCCCAATTAATAATTCTCCAGCAATTTTAAAGAGTCCAATCTCATTAAGGAGTTGGAATTTTAACCTAACTATAAAAGGCCAACTAATGAGGAATTAGGGTTAAGTGATTAAAACAAAAAGAAAGTCTTTTTCTCTATTCTCTCTCTCCTTTTTGTGCCAACTCCAAGCTAGCTTCTTGGAATTTTTGCCAGACCTAGTTAAACACCAATTTATTGGTTCAATTTATCCCTCTCTAGTGTGGATTAATCATTGGAGGTGTTTGATTTTGGACACTGTGGTTTGCGACAACCCGATGCGAAGTAAAATCAATTGTTCAACAAAAATCAAAGGTGATTTTTCTTATTCTCATATAGTCATATTGTGTATTCATGGCAAGATCAGATCTAATGGCTAAATAAATTTTAAAATTCCGCTCATGTATGTGATGCATGTAACTGTTAAAATCCAACATGATATCAGAGATAGGTTTTGCCATGGATATACAATTCTATATTCTTCTGCGGAATAAGTTTTGTTTTTATTTTGAGTTATTTATTTCATGAACTTTAAAATATTAGATTTGATTGTTCATGAATGAGAAATATTGATTTCTTGTTGTATGTGTGATCAAATAAATTTGGTGGAAACAAAAACGAAATTTTTGAAGGATTGTGATTAGGGTTTGGCGTGAAACCCTAGGTGATTTAAGGGGATGTTCTAATTTAATTTCTTATGGATCCATTAAAACATCATTTAGATGATATTTTATGTGTTTAATATGGGATATTAAGCCGTAGGATCGAACGGATTTAAAATCGAACAAGTTTTGCATGAAAACTAGTTTAGTCGAAAAGTTCGATAAATTGGTGTTCTTCGTGTGTTCTTGGTTAGAAAGACTTTTGATCTTCTAAATCTGATATATATGATACATTAAAGTGTTTTTAATCAATTGGATTAATTAAAATGGGCCTTAAATTAATTTCATTAATTTTAATTTATTAAAACCACTTAATGGGCTTAATTATGTTTACGGACTTGGTTTAAATTAGTGAATGACTTGGTGGGCCCAAGGAGCTGATTTAAATTAAACATTATAAACATTAATTAAGTTTATTAATGGGTTTTAAGGGCTGGAGTGGGCTTGGCTCATTCCAAAATTCCTAAATGGTCCAAAAGACATAAAACTAGTTTGTGTGTGAACACATTTAGGGTTTACTTTTTTGGGTTTCGGCCCACCCTTGGTTTTAAGCCCAAAATTGATTCTTTTAATTATTTAATATGATTAATTAATTAAATAATCAATTTATATTTAATTAATAATCAATTGGATTGATTATTAAGGCAAGAACACATGCATGCAAAAAGGTTTCCTAAAATGAAAGTTTCCAAAATGGAAAAAGTTTCCTAATTTGATCACATCATCAAAATAACTCAAAATATTGTTTCAAAGGTTGAAAAAAAGTTAGTAATCCATTTCTTTATGCATTAGAAAGGCATATAAGGGTGTATGATTGGCATGATGGATAGTGATGGACAAAGCCCAATGTGATTGAGCATTATGCATGTTTTGGCCCAATGAGGACTTTCATGTCCCGACCACTTGTTTTTGGTTTGTATTTCTTTTCAAGTTGTAATATGTAATTAGATTACTTGGATTAGAATTAGAAATAGAGATGGAGACCACTATCAAGGAGCAAGATGGGCTGGATGGAGATCCAACAAGCTTGAAGATAATGTAATTATTTTTCTTGTTTGAAACATGCATACTACCTAGGAGTGACTTTTTGATTTCCCTCTTGGCTCGGGAAAATCAATGTAGTGAAGTCCATAACTATAACATATTTGTATGCTTATATTTATGTGATAGATATAGGATGCATACCAATGTATGCCAACCATGTATGATGAGACTTAATTAACTAAAACCCTCAAACAAATACTAAGGTATATAAGCCTTCAATTAATTTGAGGAGAACCAGAGTTCTTTATAGTGTGGGTTGTTGACCATAGTCAAGCTCACATTATATCGAATATGTTAAAATCTAATTAAATGGGTCATCTTAGCTAGCCCATTAGTTTATTGACCACGGTCAAGGCTAATGGTTCTAGAGGCAAGATTAGGGAATACATATATGATATGCATGCATCAAGAGTTGATAACCTAATGATCCAATAGTTGTGTAGAGACACAATTGGTATAGAGATACCTACCTTTCAAGGGTATGGAATTTGGCTTGTTGACCACAATCAAGGTCAAATTATATATCAAGGATTGGATATTGGCCCACTAAGAAAACCATCGGGTTTTCTCGGATTATATAGTGAGGGCTATTAATTCGTAATAAAATAGTGAAAGTAAATGGATTAATTAAAGACCTTATTACTGCATACATATATATGAACATACTCTCATATCTTTTCTTTTTCACATCTAGGTCATCATCATGAGCACATCAAACATTAATATACGATCAATCTTGGATAACAAGCTGGTTGGCAGCAACTATTCTGACTGGATCAGGCAAGTGAGAATTGTTCTCAGAGCTGAAAAGATCCATTATGTCTTGGATAAAGATCCACCACCACTTCCATTAGATGATGCCATTGATGAGATCAAAGGCATTTATGGAAAATACATGGAGGATAGTGAAGCAGCAGCATGTCTGATGCTGGGTGCTATGTCCTCGGAGCTTCAGAAGCAATATGAAATGTTTGATGCTAGAACCATCATTTTGCATCTAGAGGAGCTTTATTCTTCTCAGGCTAGAACTAAATAATATGAGATTGCTCGAGCTCTATTTAGCTGCAAAATGGCGGAAGGCACTTCAGCTGCTACTCATGCATTGAAGATGTATGGGTATATTGAGCATTTGAGTAGACTTGGCTATGTTATGGATAATGATCTATACATAGATTTAATCTAGTACTCGTTGGCTCTAAGTTATACACCTTTCGTGCTTAACTTTAACATGAACAAGATCCAAGTATCCATTCCTGAATTAATCAATATGCTCAAGACAGCTGATGGATCATTTAAGAAGGATCCAAAAAGTGTCATGGTTGTCACTTCTGCTAAAGGCAAGAAGCAGAAAAAGAAGAAGATAACCAAGGCGCAGCTAAAGAATGTTGGGATCTCCAAGAAGAAGGTTGCCAAGAAAGAGAATCCCAAAGGAACTTGCTTCCATTGTGGAAAGGATGGTCATTGAAAGCATAACTGTAAGGCCTATCTAGATTCTCTCAAGGAGAAGAAGCAAGTTGATGCTTCTACTTCAGGTATTCATATGATTGAAATTAATACTTATTCTATTGCTTCAAAACAATCTTGGGTATTAGATACCGGATGTGGATCTCATTTATGTAATGATCTACAGGGGCTTAGAAGCTTTAGAAGAGTTGAAAAGGCAGAGATATGTTTGCAGTCAGCCACTGGACAGAACATCTCTATAACAGTTATGGGGACTTACTATTTGCCTCTTCCTAGTGGATTAGTACTGGAATTAAATAATTGTTACTATGTTCCAGCTTTATCCAAAAGTATTATTTCTTTCAGTCGTTTGATGAACGATTATGATATTTCTTTAAAGGACAAATGTTGTTACATTTTTAAGAACAATATGTTTTATGCAAAAGCTATCTTTGAGAATGGTATATTTGTTCTTGATTTAATTAAAGAAGTACATAATGTGGATACCAAGAGAATGAAACATGATAATCTAAATACCTCATACTTATGGCATTGTCGTTTAGGCCATATAAATGAAAAACGCATGACCAAATTACACAAGTCAGGTGATTTGGGATCATTTGATTATGAATCATTTGATACATGTAAATCTTGTTTATTGGGAAAAAATGACAAAAGCTCCCTTTATTGGTAAAGGAGAACGAGTTAAAATGGTTTTGGACTTAATACATTCAGATGTATGTGGTCCAATGACTACACATGCCATAGGAGGTTACTCCTACTTTATTACTTTCATAGATGATTATTCCAGGTTTAGATACATCTATCTAATGAAATATAAGTTTGAAGCATTTGAAAAGTTCAAAGAGTTCAAAAATGAAGTAGAGAAACAACTTGGCAAAAGTATTAAAACACTTAGATCAGATTGAGGTGGAGAATACTTAAGTCAAGAGTTTCTGGATTATCTTAGAGATAATGGGATTTTATCTTAATGGACTCCTCCATATACACCACAACACAATGGTGTATCTGAAAGGAGAAATCGAACACTATTAGATATTGTTCGATCAATGATGAGCCGAGCGGACTTGCCTAAGTCCTTTTGGGGATATGCACTAGAAACTACTGTTTATGTGTTAAACATAATTCCTAGTAAATCGGTTGATGTTACTCCATATGAGATGTGGAATAACAAGAAACCCACGCTTTCTCATATGAAAGTATGGGGTTGTCCTGCTTATGTGAAGAGGACAATGTCAGACAAACTGGATGTTAAGTCTGACAAATGTTTATTTGTGGGATATCCAAAAGAAACGTTTGGATATTATTTCTATCATCCCTTAGAACAAAAGGTGTTTGTTTTAAGGCATGCTGTCTTCTTGGAAAGAGAATTTCTCCTACGAGAGGACAATGGGAGTAAAATTGAACTTGGTGAAGTTCAAGACCCACAAATAGAAGATGATCAACCGATTGAATCCGAAACTGAATTTCATAATGATGAGATTACAGTTGAACCTGATTATACACAAAATCCTAGAAGATCTACTAGGATGCATTCTATCCCTATGAGCTATGGATTTCACATTGATTCGGATAGAGGCATAACTATAGTAGAGGACAATGAGCCTACAAGCTATCATGAAGTTTTGAACAGTTCAGAACGTGATTTATGGCTTAAGGTTATACAGTCTGAAATGGACTCCATGTATGAGAACAAAGTATGGACTTTAACTCAACCACCTGAAGGGATAAAACCCATAGGGTGCAAATGGGTCTTCAAAAAGAAGACTGACATGGAAGGAAATATAGTTACCTATAAAGCTCGCTTAGTAGCAAAAGGTTATCGTCAAAAAGAAGGTATTGACTATGACGAAACTTTTTCTCCTGTAGCGATGCTTAAGTCTATAAGAATACTTTTAGCCATTGCAGCTCATTATGATTATGAGATTTGGCAAATGGATGTGAAGACAGCTTTCCTTAATGGAAATCTTACTGAGGATGTGTATATGACACAACCAGAAGGATTCACATCAGGAAATGGCGAAAAGGTATGCAAGCTTCAAAGATCCATTTATGGATTGAAGCAAGCCTCTAGGAGCTAGAACATACGATTCAATGAGACAATCAAAGAGTTTGGTTTCTCACAGAATGAAGATGAACCTTGTGTGTATAAAAGGGTCAGTGGGAGTGTAATTGTCTTCCTATTTCTATATGTAGATGACAAATTGATCATGGGAAATGACATTTCTCTTCTCCAATCTGTTAAAATATGGTTATCCAAGCAATTCTCCATGAAAGACCTTGGAGAAGCATCCTATATTCTGGGAATAAGGATCTATAGAGATAGATCCAATAGGTTTTTAGGTCTTTCTCAGAGTACATATATAGATAAAGTATTGAAGAGGTTCAATATGGATCTCTCTAAGAAAGGGTTTATACCCATGGTGCATGGGAAACACCTTTCTAAGTCTATGTATCCGCAGGCACTAGAGGATAGAGAGAGCATGAATAGAATACCATATGCATCTGCAATTGGTTCTATCATGTATGCTATGTTATGTACACGTCCAGATGTAGCATTTGCTTTGAGTGTCACAAGCAGATTCTAATCCAATTTTGGAGAGTATCACTGGGCAGCTGTCAAGAATATTCTTAAGTACTTAAGAAGGACTAAGGATATATTCTTGGTATATGGAGAGGGCAGTTTGGAAGTAAATGGGTATACAGATGCCAGCTTCCAATCTGACAAAGATGATTGTAAATCACAATCTGGTTATGTGTTCATAATGGGAGGAGGAGCAGTTAGTTGGAAAAGTTCCAAACAAGAAACAACTGCTGATTCCACGACGAAAGCTGAGTACATTGCTGCTTCAGAAGTAGCCAAAGAAGCAGTCTGGATCAAAAAGTTTATAACTGAACTAGGAGTGGTGCCTAGCATTGTTGATCCGATTCCTTTATATTGTGACAACAATGGAGCCATTGCGCAAGCAAAGGAACCACGGTCTCATCAGCGATCCAAGCATGTTCTCAGACACTACCATCTCATAAGGGAAATAGTAGCTAGAAATGATGTGAAAATAGAAAGGGTTCCCACAGATGACAATGTGGCGGATCCCCTCACTAAAGCACTTTCCCAGATTAAGCATGATCACCATATAAATAGCATGGGTTTGAGACGTATGAGTGATTGGCTCTAGTGCAAGTGGGATATTGTTAGAGAATATGCCCTAGAGCCCATGTAATAGGGATGTTTTTCATATGTATAAAATTTATATTCATATTAAAAGGCATCATTCATTTATTAAATGCTATGTTTAAATACATGAGTTTGTAAATCTTAAATTAATAAATGAAGTCCTAGATATTATAAACACAGTGCAAAGGCAATCATGAAGGTGTTCATGATGTGAGATGTCTATTGCATGCAAATGTCTTAATATCTAAATATCCCTAGTCATAGAATTAACAAGATAGAACATTGTTAATTCGGACAGACTAGCACATGTTATGCTTCTTGAATGGTTCAAGCAGTGGTTCTCATAATTGTGATTATGGAAGATAATCAAAGCTAACATGTGGATGCTTGTTAGAAGAACAAGTTCATTAGAGACCTGTAAAGAGAATCCTCAAATGGATATTAAATCTATGTCAGTGAGGAATCTCTTCATAGTGGTTGTGCAAGTATCCTTAGACTTGACATCACCAAAGTTATCTTAAGTAGCAAGTGGTACACTTTAACTCCATAACTGATTACTTCCAATTGGGAGTGAACATAGTTAGGAGATTGGGTATATCATGACCTACTTAAAGATAGTTGAGTGATAGAAAAGGATTCACCATCCCAGATTTAACAAGGGAAGTTATCTCGCATGTTTCTATGATTGCCTTGTTCAGAGAATCTCTGGCCAGAGTAATATGCCAAGATGGATAGAGATCCATGGAGGGCATTTTGGAAACAATGGTTAAATTAATAGAACATACATAATTGGATTTATATGAGTTGACAAAAATCCATACTCAGAATCTAATTGAGATAAGAGTGGTGAAAGGAGTAATTGCACGGTAACTGTTTCTATGGAAGGGTACAGTCAAACCACATGACTTTCCTGACATTTCGGTAGTCATGATGCCTAGCTAGAGGCCAATCATGACTTGTATAATGATGTATCAAAATATCAGTAGAGATTGATAAAATGATTTAAAGGAGTTTGAATCATGTGAGTTTTGAATAGAACTCACAATTACATATTATACTACCAACATGGACAGGAACCCAATAGGTCACACACATATAGAGAAAGGATAAAATGGTAAAATGACAAGGATAATAATATTTGATATTATTATGAAGGAAGAGAAGTGAATATGATAATAATTAATTAAAAGTTTAATTAATTATGATCAAGTAAAATTATCCGTGAAACTTTTGAGAAATGTTCTGTAAATTGGACCTAAATGAAATAATGTATTTCATGATTAATTATTATTATTTTATAAGTGTTATAAAACTACTATAAGTGTTATAGGACTGATATAATAATTAATAGGTCCATTGGAGGAATTATTAAGGGCCAGAGGAATGAAGAAAGTTGGCGAAAGCCATTCTATAAGGGCCACACGCCTACTCCAATACAGAAGGCCTTAATGGCCCATTTCATGCCCCAAATTAATTTATATATGTTACATAAGTGTTATGGAACTCACATATTTAATTTGGTTGGATTTGGAATCCATTTGGGTATTTAAATCCAATTAGATGCACAAAGGGCCTAGTTTGTGGATTTTGTGCATGGTCTTTTATGAAAAGATTTAATTTGGATTTAATTAAGCCCAAATGATTATAATTAATTCAGGGGCCAATTAATAATTCTCCAGCAATTTTAAAAAGTCCAATCTCATTAAGGAGTTGGAATTTTAACCTAACTATAAAAGGCCAACTAATGAGGAATTAGGGTTAAGTGATTAAAACAAAAAGAAAGTCTTTTTCTCTATTCTCTCTCTCCTTTTTGAGCCAACTCCAAGCTAGCTTCTTGGAATTTCAGCCAGCCCTAGTTAAACACCACTTTGTTGGTTCAATTTATCCCTCTCTAGTGTGGATTACTCATTGGAGGTGTTCGATTTTGGACATTGTGGTTTACGACAACCCGGTGCGAAGTAAAATCAACTATTCAACAAAAATCAAAGGTGATTTTTCTTATTCTCATATAGTCATATTGTGTATTCATGGCAAGATCAGATCTAATGGTTAAAAAAATTTTAAAATTCCGCTCATGTATATGATGCATGTAACCGTTAAAATCCAACACATTCATGCATGTAAACATTTATACATATATAAATAGACTAATAGGGGTTGAATGCAATCACAAAGAATAAGCATTACTTGTTATGATTACAAGACAAAGTCTCCATATCACATGTATGCATTTTCATAAAAAGAAATTACATGAAATTTAATGTGCATGTTATAGTCCATATAACTTCTAGTGCAATAATATACACTTTAGGGTCCATATATTCTCTCTAGAATCCCATCGTTGGAATCAACTCACACCGGCACTCACACGGGGAACCTTCCTCAATAATGTGGGACATCTGAATCATGTAATACGAAACATGATATTTCATTTCATAAAAATAGTTTATAGTCGAAAGGAATTTAAGACAATCAAAACAATAGGTCATTCATCATGCTTACATTACATAAGTGGGGCCATTAGTGCATGTTGTTCTTTATCTTGTATACATTTTATCATCATTAATAGCCTACCTAAATACTAGTTCAAAAGGTGGATAATGGGAGTAATGGATACCCAAAGGTATCAAATTATGGATATTCGAAGATATCAAATAACGGACCCAAATGGGGTCAAAAAATGGTTCCAACAAGGAACAAACTATGGACCCAAAGAGGGTCGATCAATGGTTCCATTAAGGAACAAGACCTAAACGGGGTCAACTATGGCAGTTACGACTATATCCCTCTAGGCATGCTTATCTAATCCACAACTGAACTATGACCCGCAGGCTTAACCCTTTAAGAACATCATTGATTCATCATATTCTTCGTTACTTAATACATCATTTGGCTTTAAGCCATAATTCATAAATAATGCATATCATTCTTATCACAAATCAATGTTGAGCTTTAGGCTCCATTAAACATGAATGCAAGTCATGTCATCACATAGTTGCATCAACATCATGCATACATATCGTAGAGGATTGCATGATAATGCAAACACAATAGAATATTACTTTTATCGATCCATCTCATCATACTTGATATTATGCATAAAGCCAATGAGGCGATTATGGAAGTATAGTCCTTGCAACTAAAAATTTTCATAGTATTATATGCATGTCCATATATATATGTGTGCATATAAAGGCAACTTGAATCATCGCAGTACATACCCTATAGGTACTCATATCTGATCACATAATGAGTCAAACTACTCATCATAGCATGGTAGCATTAATTATAAAACATTGAATTACATAACTCATTGATAATTCTCAATGACGTACCTTGTTACAATTTTCCGCGAGCAGCTTTCCCATATTATCATAACTCACATCAAAATATAAGTATTAAAAGCAATACTCATGCATTTATGATCTATATAATAGTAATATGCGTAGGTTATCTTACAATTTAAAGGTCAACACTTGTTTATATTTAGTCCCTTGATTCACTTCAACGGTCTATTAGATTATAGACAACAAGTTATATACATTAACATAATCATATATATTTCAATCCTCTTACTTGTGTTTTATAGTCAGGTAAGTTATGTGAGCTTATTTCATCTTAGTCATTAACACACTAGGAACGCTCTTGTGCTAATTGTAATGTATTATAGGCATGAGCAAATAGGTAAGTAGGTTATTACACATTACTGCTAATCATTAATTCTTCTTGTGACCTTGAGTGTAAACAAGCTTCTACAGTTTCATAATTTAACATAAAATGTGATGTCCTATTTCTTTTAACTTGGACATGTAACCTTGCAACTATTCTCTTATTATCACTCGGTTATATCATGGTATTTTGGACAGAACCATTCCTTGACCTAGTGCATACTTTATACCAATTTTATAAGACACATTGAATAGCATATCATTTAAGTTACTATGTTGCCTCATGCTCTTCTTATTTCTATGCTCTTTAGGCCTTAGCATACCTTTTAACAACATAATTCATATTAACATTACCATGCATAATTCCCTCTAAGTTAGAGTTCAAGTGAACCATCATTTCTTAACTCAATGTGTTTAATTACCTTAAAACTTCGCACTCTTTATATATATATATGGAGGTTCCTCCAATTAAGTGATCATGCTTATACACCTCATAGGTGACTTTAGGTAACTTACAACTTAATTTAATCTTCTTCCTATTATAATAGCATTTATGTCTTTTAATTTCTATAATAATTCCTGTTATATTCATGCCTTTCTAAATCATATCTTTATAGACTTTAGTATTAGAGAAAGACTTTCATAATCTATTACTCCCTCAGTAATCAAATAACATACCAACCTTCACTCAATAACCATTTATCATCAGTCATACTTACTACTAGTCCATTTACCTCAATTCTTGCTCTCTTAATGATCTTATGGACCATATAATATTATGTTCAATATCTAATTACATGGCTTAAATCTTGGGGTGAGAATATACTCAAATGAGTGAAAAGAGTACATATGACCATGCCATGCTATGGAGGGGAGAGAAGCATGTTTGGCCATGTATATAAGGAACAAAATGCATAAGTGGTCGTGCATATCCAAGAGAAAAAGAACCAAGTGGTCATGCATGGCATGAAGGAAATCCATAAGTGTTCATGCATTTCATAGAAAGAAAGGCCAAGTGGTCGTGCAAGGTAAGAGGAAAAAGAAGTGAGTGGCCATACACTACAAAGAGGAAAAGGGATGAGTAGTCGTGCACTCCAAAGACAAAGGCCATAAGTGGCCATGCACTCCAAAGAGGGAAAGGGGTGAGTGGTCGTGCACTCCAAAGAGGAATAGGGGTGAGTGGTCGTGCACTCCAAGGACAAAGGCTATAAGTGGCCGTGCACTCCAAAGAGGGAAAGGGGTGAATGGCCGTGCACTTTCAAGAAGAAACCACATGAGTGGCCATGCATGCCAAAGAGAAAATTCCATGAGTGGTCGTGCATGGGAGAATCCAGAAATCGATTATGTAAAACATGAATTTTACTCCCAAATCTCACTCCCCCATGAACTGAAATGATCAACTAAGTTTCAAATCATACAATACTCATCAAAGCTTACTAAATTTATTCTATAAAATCATCAAGGAGGGCACATACTAGAAAAGAGGGAAAACATATACAGTAACAACTCATAAACAATTCTCGTACCTGATATTCAAGTTTTATCTCCTTCCAAATCCATAGACCTAGCTTTCTCTCTTTCTTTTCCTTATATATAGAGACAACAAACATAATATATCATCTCTCAACAACCCTAAGATCAGAAATCAAACATGGAAGAAGAGATCTATGGGAGGGAAAACATTACCTTCAACTTAAAACACCAAAACCCTAGATTTCCTTTTCTTCATCCCATAACCTCATAGAGAGAGACAGAGAGATCACCCCTCAAAATCCGATCTTCACATCTCTAAGAATCCTAAAATAATTGAGTGGGATAAATATCTTCCCAAGATAATTCCCAATATACCCTTATACACTTTAATCTCCTAAATTTCCTTTTCTTACAATTTAACCCAAAGACTTCTAATTTAATTTCAATTACATACTTCCTTAAAATTACAACTTACCCATATTCAATTACATATATGCTGAAATTACCGAAACTCTCCTCTTGGGACTTAACCTTGATAATTGTAAGATAATCCAATTTTTCCTTGCTTAACAGTAATCATCATTAATTAACAATAATTTGATTAGGGTCATAATTAAGGCCACACAAGGATAGTCTAGTGGTAAGGGAGGTCAGGATAAGAAATCCAAGGATTTTTCAGCTCCTTAGAGTTATACACCAGTTGCTTTAGGCCATGGTTAGGTTGGTGCACCTTGTGGTAAGGCACTAGCTGCATCTGTAGCTAGTACAACTCGAGATAAAGATAGTGAGATAGTAGTGACATGTGATCATTGTGGTAAATTTCATATGGGTGAAAGTAGATATCTATCTCAAGCTTATTTTAAATGTGGTTCAAAAGATCATCAGATCAGAGATTGTCCTTTAGTAAATACTGCTTAGGGTACATCACCAGCATTTGGTACTAGATTTTCTACTTAGAAAGGTCATGGTAGGGGAGCTGCCTCTATTACATCATTATCCAAATGAGCTGGGTAGTCATATCAGGGATAAAGGCATGTTGTAGGTCAAACTTATACAGTCAAGGCCATAGAAGATGAAAATGCTCCTGATGTGATAATAGGTAAATTCTTATTACTATCTGATTCAATACATGTTTTTATTATTACTGGTTCTAATTATTCCTATATTAATACTGAGTTAGCATGCTGTAAAGGGATGAGAGATGCATGTTTAAATCAGGATATTCTTGTGATTAATCATTTAGGGTGTAGAGTAGTAGTGAATAAAATGTACAGAGAGTGCCCTATTAGTGCTCAGGGTTATGTGTTCTTGGAAAATCTGATTGAACTTCCACTCCATGACATTAACATCTTACATCATCATCTGTTGAAAATCATAATTTAGTTTCTGAGTTATTTGGAATGGATGAATATGATAGTTTATTAAATGATGATAGTGATTTAGATACGGAAATTATGGCAATGAATAGTGAGATTGAAAGTAAGAATCATTTTGATTACTCCATTGAGAAAGGTACTAGTGCAAGGTTTTTTTTTCAAATATAGATAATTTATTTAAATTTTACAAAGAGTATTTAAGGCTAAAAGGTTTAGTGCTTTTAAGAAATTAATGGCAAAGTGTAATGGAGAGTATCATAAATATGTAACCTTAGTTGTGACAAGGAAAGAAAATCTGAAGCTCGAGGCACGTCTGAAAAGGTTAATTACCCTACAAAAGTGATGCTATTTTAAGAGATAACAGAATGTGGGATGCTTCATCAGTTATTTCAACACACAATCACAAATTGTTTCCTAATATATCAAGGTTAATGAGTGACCATAGGGTTGTCAATAATAACATCAGGAGGAGGCTTGAGATGTAGGATTTTGCTGGAAGCAGGCCATCAAAGAGTATTAGGCTAGTTCAATATGAAGCTAACAGCCCAGATAAGATGAGTTGCTTAGCAAAGGATTGTCATAACTACATTGATCGTACAAGCAGGTTATGGCATAGTAAGAGTGATACAGAGTCCATGAAAAAACTCTTTGTAATGATGTAAGTCAATGATCTAGAATTTTTCTACTTAATTGACTTGGATGACAAATTCAGGTTAGCTAATATCTTGTGGGTGCATCTTGGGTGTAAAGCAATGTACAAGGAATTTCATGATGCAATTAGCATTGACACTACATACCTAGTCAATAGGTACAAGTTGCCTTTTGCAACTATAGCCGATGTCAACCACCACGGTCAATCAATTCTACTCGATTATGTTTTGGTTACCCATGAAGATTCAGATACATTCAGGTGGTTGTTTAAGACTTGGGTATCAAAGATGGGTGATATTCATCCTGAATGCATATTGACGGATCAATATGAAGGCATTGGAAAGGCAATTGTGGAAGTTATACCTAATACCGGACATAAATCTTGTATATGGAATATCTTTTGTAAAATGACTAAGAAGTTTAACCACATTGCAGACTTCAGTAATGCTCAGGATGATTTCAAAGGTCTAGTTTATGATAACTTACTGGCAGAGTTTTTTATGGAAAATTGGCAAGCTTTCATAACCAAATACAACCTCGAAGGTAGCCAATGGCTGATGAAGTTGTATAAGGAAAGAGAGTTTTGGGTACCTGTGTATCTCAAGAATTCATTTTGGGCAGATATGTAATGTATAAATACATGGCATTTTTCTTAATTATGTTGTTATCTACATGTTTAATACACCGCATTGGTGGTTTTTCAGGTACGTTGTCTTCACAACAAAGTGAGAGTATACATGTATACTTTGATGGGTTTATATGACCTCCAAGCACCTTAAACAGTTTATTGAGTAGTACGAGCTTGTTATTCAGAACAAGATAGATAAAGGGTGTTTTGCTAAGTTTAAATCCAAGAATACAGTCACCGAGTGCCAATTTGATTTTTAATGGGAGAAGCAATTCCAACAATCCTTAACTCACGTGATGTTTCACAAAGTTCAATTTCAAATTAAAAACATGGTGTACTACCACATTGTTAAGACTCCAGATTCAATAAGGCATAATTAGAATGATGTTTTTGAACCAAAAATGTTCAAAATCCAAGAGAGATGCCTTGTCAATAATTGGTACTATAGGAAGTTTTTTTATGACATTGACTGCATTGCAGATGGATAACACTTTTTATGCATATGCAAGAGGTTCCAATCAAGTGGCATCATATGTTGCCACATCATGAAATTATTAGATTACAAGTTCGTCAGCTATATAAATGAAAGGTACTTGTTTTTAAGATGGAAAAAGGATATACAAAGGCTGTATATGAGTATTTTTTCTCATGGTGGTTCCCGTAACTTTCAACGTAGCATTAAAAGTTTAAAGAGCTTAAGAAAATATTTCATGAAGCAGCTGACCAAGCATTACAATGGAACAAATATGAGATGTTTCACAATTACCTAAAGTACCTGACAGTGGAAAAGTTTGGTCAAGAAGATATATAAAAAACTCTTGAGTGACGAGGGAGTTGACAATACCAACACCAATGATAGTAGCGAGACACATGTTCTAGACCCTCCAATAGTAAACACTCAAAGGTGGCTAAGAACAAATTGAGTAAGGTCACATTAATCGATGATCGATGGTTGTAAAAAAGCCCAATCAAAGTACCCAACATAGTCGATATAACCTGAACATTAACATATGGCTTCTTACTCATGCACCTTGTAACAAATTGTTCAGGTCTCAGTTGACATTGACCTTTAATTCAATATAGTCAAATAATTACAGAGAAGATACGAAATGTAGTAGTTGGTTAACTCTATGATAACAACTACGTCCATTCATAAATACCTTAATATTTTTATCAGTTGAGACTTGTATATCTAATAGTAAAAGGCATTGCACTGCACTCAATTTAGGTTTTATTATTTGCTGGAAGTACAATATAGTATATTCAATTTGTCTCAAAATCAATGCATACAATTTAATTTGCCATATGTGAGATGGTTAAATTTTGTATGCCAAAGTGAACACAATTAAATCATTTTTCCCAAAATGAATATATTGAATTAAGTACTATCAAATTGAATACAATGTATGTAGATTAACCCAAAGCTAACATATTGTATTCAATATGGGCCCAAAGTGAATGTAATTTATTCAGATTTTCCAAAATGGAATATAATGTATTCAGATTTTCCAAAATAGAATATAATTTATTCAGTTTTACTAAAAGTGGAATCATTATATTCAGATGTTAATATGCTCATTTGCAAATTAAATATATTGCATTCATTTGTTTCGTTAATTGAATAGAATGTATAAACTTTTTCTAGAATAAATACACTGGATTGAATTGGTCATTTGTATTTAATGGGTGGTTATTAGCATATGTCTTAAATGATTTTGTGTGAAAAAGTGAAGGATCCATTTGCAAGCCATATTAACACTCAACCTTAGTGTCGGTTTAATTATCAAGCAATAGTGTAAATTCCTCCAAAATAATATTTGATTCTTCTTTCTTTGATTCCTTCACATTGTATTCCTAAATGGTGAGTTCATCAAGCCCACACTCACCACATATTGATGATGTAGGGTAATAAAACTCAGTATCTCTATTTTGATTCCTCTTCTATTTTTATCTTTTTTATCTAATTTTTCTTATATTTTGATATTTTGTTAATAATTTTTTTAATTTCTTTTATTTTTGTGTTCTTTTTGGTTGGATCATTGAAACAGTATTTTTCATATCAATGGGTAATTTTTTATTTGCTAACTATTATTTTATGCTATTTTTTTATAAAAGATGAATATTAGTATAATGGTAATGCTATTGATTTTATTTTTTAAGAACTATTTTTTTTAATTTGAAATGTGCTTTTGAATAAATATTGCATATAAAGATTATGGACACCTTTTAATTTCGTTGTTTGTTTTGATTTTTTTATTATTTTTAAATTATATTAATTTAATACTTTTGGTTTCGTTGACATGAAAGCTATATCTCAAGTGTAAATATCTTATCTTAGGCTTGCATATTTTTTGGTAAAAATATTTGTATATATTTACTGTATAAGATTGTAGACAATTATGTTTTTTTATAATAAATCAAGGTAAATATCATAATGATTTACTTGCATAATTATAAATGCGTAGTCCCTAGAAGTGATTGAAGTACCATCCGATGAGAGCATATTAGATGAACTATTTTACAAACGTAGAAAAGTTGTTCCAACCTCACCAAATTTAGAGTTAAATCATTAGCCAAATTATGACTTCATTACTAGTATGTCAATTGAATACTGTGTAATTTAATTTTTTTTATTTTCATTAGTATGTGCCTAACATATTCTTATTCAATTGCTTTAAGTAGATTTTGACATTGACTCCTTTGATGTGGATGATTATAAGGCTAAAAAAGATCATGATACGAGGGGCTTCACTATAGCCCTGGTTGATTGTGACTATGTCACTAATATGGTAAAAAAACAATTCAATATAGTGCACATCAATTGATATTTCTTGGTTTTTTTAACTTACAGTTCGCTTATAACTATCATAAGCAGAATGTGCTCACATGCATAGTTGACAAGATTCTTGGTAGGAAGGAAAGGAACATCAAAGTTAAGGGCCCAACAACTAGTTTCTTGTACAAGATAAAGTAGAAGCCATACTTCAATGCAAATGGGGATATTTACAAGGGCATGTTGGAAAGAAATTGGGATAGATTTGTAGTTTAGGAGAAGATTCACCGAGGTGATGAGATAGAATTTTGCATCTACTACAAAAGAGGACTTCCACCACATGAAGGCCTTTTTCAATTTAAATCTTTAGTTTATTAATTTGAAAGTAATGTTAATAGTTTGTTTCAAGCACCAATATGTTTTATTGCTATTGTATTTTTTTAATATTTTTAATTACTTTATTTGAAGATTCTATTAATTTTTTCTTTTTTATGAAAGATCTTTTCTATGTTAGCAATAATTACAAATGTTTGCAGTCGATTGCTTTTTTTTATTTTTTATTATATATATATGTTCAGTATAATGAATACATTAAGGCCATATTTGGTTCACTATATTATATTAGGTTGTATAGTATTAGTTTGTATAGTATTACCCTATATAGTATTAATCTGTACAGTATTAGCCTGTATTAGATTATACAATGTTTTGTACAAAATTGTATTAGTCTATACTATTTTATACTATGTTTGATATATAATGTCGTACAATATTATTTTTAAAAAAATAAAAAATTATGTAATTTAACAATTTAAGCAAAAGTATTAATTATAAATTACAATTTTTCATACATTAATCAACTTTTTTTGAAAAGACACAAATTTCTTGAAATAGAAATGTATATTAGTAGATAAATGAACATTAAACAAATAATAATATTTAATTATATAGCTAAAATTTATTAACAAATATGCTACTATTAATTATTTTATACATAGTCCAATAACAAATCGAAATAAATAAATTTCATCATCATTATTTTAAACATAATGCAAATAATCAATGAATACAAAAAGTTCATATATCTTTGTGAAAAATGTACCTAATTAAAAACATAACTAATCATCAAAATTATAAAATGATAATACATGAATCAATGTAATAAATTTATAAGCACCACTAATGTTGTCTACGTGCTCTCCACTCATCATAGATCCTCATAGCTAAATTACTCCTCCAAGCAGTCCATTGATCAGATGATTCAGTTGTACTTAAGAAATCAACCTCATGATTTTCTTCATCATCATCTAAATTTTCTATTGTTTGCTCTAATAGATCAACATTCATTTCACCTCTAACAAGGTTATGCAGTAAACACAAGCAGTAATGATTTGACATTGTATCTTAATAGGATAAAAAGATGGACTTCTTAATATAGCCCACCGTATCTTAAGCAAGCCAAAACATCTTTCTATTACATTTCTGGCTGAGGCATGTTTCATATTAAAATATTCTTCATAATTAGTTGGTTGACTTCCTTCTCTCCACTCTGATAAATGATAATGGGTAACCCTATACGGTGCAAGAAATACCTCTCCATTTGTGTATCCGCCATTAGCAAGATAATAATTTTCTAAATAAAAAATATATAATTATATAAAATTTTTCTTAATATATATTTAATATAATTTAAATATGGATTTTTATTTACCTGTAGGAACCTTAAATCCATTTTGTCTACTTAATGCATCTCTAAGCACTCTAGAATCAAATGCAGATCCTTCCCAGCCAGGTAAAACAAATATAAACTTCATATCACGTGAACAAACACCAAGTACATAAGTTGCAATCTCTCATTTTCTAGTACGATATCTAGGTTTGTCACTTTCGCCCACACGAACCTTAATATAAGATCCATACAATGCTCCTAAACAATTCTTTTTTTTATGATATGAAACAATCAACAAATAAATGCCAACTATTAGTGATGATAAAAAAAATCTTGAACTAAAAATTAGTGTATGTACTTAATTTTTATTAACTAACCTTGAACCATTTCCATCTATCATCAATACAATTGTCTTGGACAGGTTTTGGAATATGAAGCAAAATGCTTTGTAGTCATAAAACTCATTTAAAATACAATTAAAATGTCTACTAATAGTTTCACCTGACCTCAAACATCTAGAGATAATTGTACGATTTTTCACGTGGTGGGCAAGAATATGTAAAAACATACATACTTTCTCCTCTAATCATACCGGTCCATCATCTTTAATCATCCCATGAGTTCAAATAAGGTCACATGGTATTCAAAATGTTCATCTTTCCATTCTTAATTGATTAATACAATGTAAGTTATTGTTTCTAATTATGCTATTCATATAAATAAAATGAACTTGATCCCTATCAATGCTTTTATCTCTAAGCATTTTTCTCCTCCTAATTCACCTTTTCTTAATATTTTCCATATGAATCATCATCATCAACAGCAACCACATCATGTGAAAATGCCATATCCTCACAATTATGTAAAACATAACATTTCTTTGATCCATATCTACTCAAATAATTAAAATATGAGAAGTATTATATGTAATAAATAAATTAGAAAAAAATCAATACTCAGATAATTTAAATAAAAATAAACAACAAAATGATCAATCAAATGTTTCAGAATATGGGTATAAAGATAAATCCAAATGGAATAGATCAAAAGGCAATGGTAGCTTTGAAAATGAACAATGCTACCTAAATTGGAGCAGGGAACTGTGGAAAAAATCTTTTTTGTTCTAATCATAAACAATTAACTTTCTTTAGGAAGGATATTATGCATTATGTACAATGTTCTAGCTTAGTTAAGCTTGTACAGAGCAGGTAAAATCAAATTGACCCTATAAAAGCAAAGCATGATTGACCAAAAATTCTCATACTTTTTCCTGTTTTCTTTATCTGGTGTATAACCAAAATTAGCAAATGCTCATTGTTGTCCTAACATGAATTTATTAAGAGCAATAATTAAGCCAAGCAAACCATAAGTATTTCACATCAAGCACCAAAGCTGATCTCACTATCGATAATATAGAAAGAGAAATGGAAAAATTAGATCTTATAGGTAGCCAAGTACTAGATAGGTAGAGTTTCAAGCTTAACTAATTAATTGATCAGTAAATAAAAAAAGGATCAAAATTGGATTTTGCTATTTTTTAATGCAAATTTTAGGCTTGTACTTGTTCACTCGGTGGCTAGGATGATATCTACATGATTAAGATTAATTGCTCATGTCCTAATTTTTATTTATTAGACTACTAGTTCACTGAAAAGTAATTTCGTGTAGAAGCTACACCTAAAGCCATCATGTTTACATTCAATGATTAAAATTTTCAAAGTATATATATTGAGTTTTTTTCAAGTTCTTTAGATATTCAAAGCTATAAATTATATGTAGTAGTTTCAATCTTATTCATTGGCCAGCATCTACTATTATAGCAGCCATAAGTAATGCTTTCATGATCTCTGCAACACACATGATTAACATATTCTTGAGCCTTAAAAGAGTTGCAGAAAGTGAAATGAGGAAGGAATAATTAAGTCAAAGAAACTCCAGTTAAACAATGTGTCAACTTCTAATAAAAATTACTAGTCAATTCAAAATACCATTCATAAACAAAGGACACAATCAACAATACCTGACAATTCCTCAGCAAATTAAACAGGGAAAACAAATCAAAAAACTAACGAAACATCATATTAAAGAGATATGACACTGGATCCAAAAGGATTAGGCTACTGACAACCAAAGAGGACCTCAAACATCAAATATTCCAAAAAATTCCAGCAAACCAACAGCAGAGGCTATTATGTAGTAAAGAAGCAAAAGAGCCCAAATCCCCAACTACAGCATAATTTACCAAATAAATTACAGGAAATAAGAAGATATCACCTCAAAAAAGAGCTAATAAAGATGGCAACAAAAAAGAGCAGTCATGGCCCAAGGCAAGAAATAGAACCAAAACTCGAGCAAGATAAAGCATCTAACATCCACCATACCAGTATGAAACCAAAACTTAGGCATAGGAATAAGACAAACAAAAAAGAAAACACCAGGAACAAATTAAGATTTTCCATGATTAGAGATAGGAACAAGCTATCTTGAAAACAAAAATCCCAAATCGGCAATGAAAGCTTTGATTGGTGGTCGACTGATGAAACTCCGGTGGTGGCTGGATGAAAAAACAGAGGGAGATGAATGAAAATTCAACTCTAGAAATCATTCGATTGAATAAGAAAAATAAATAAGAAAAACTCGTTGAAAATGAAAGAAATTGAATTAAAAACAAATGAAAAGAAAATAAATACCTATTAGAGTGAAGAGATAGTCAATCGAATGAGATTTATGTCTCAACTCCGGTGGCTGTTACTATAGCCGATGACATTTATGTCTCAACTCCTGTGACTATCTCTTCACTCTAATACTTATTTATTTCCTTTCATTGGAGTTAAGAGAACAATAGAGACAAATACAATAATATTGTGTTTACAGTATTAAATAAACCCAAGAGGTTGGGATGCATTATTTTATCCAATATATTAGGGATAATAGCCCCTGTCTTGCATTATATTATCCCTTCGTTATTTTTTAAAATAATTAACCAAACACCATACAAGAATCAGTGTGTACTATATAATACTATCCCTTCCATAATACAGGGAAACAAACATAGCCTAAGTCATTTCTCGATGTGGACTAATTAATTTAATATTATGCAGTAAAACCTAATACGACTAACAATCCCATTTAACCCTCCATGGGGTATGTCGTTATGGTTTGCATGAGATATGCATATTTGAACGTGCACAATCAATTTTTTATAAAAACAACGCAAACACATTATACAAATTGTGATAAATTTTAATTGCACCTTTATTATTTTACCCTTAATTTTACTTTTACATAGGCAATATAGTGAAGGAGTTAACTTTTTAATACTTTAAGCTAAATTAATATTTTGTTAACTTTTTAATAATCTTATTAAAATTAATGCTCACCAATAATAACTTACTAGCAAATAAACTTTATTGATTGGTATATATATTGATGATTCGATATTTCCAATAATTTTTTTCATAAAATAACTAAAAATTGTTTAAATGTTTGAATAAAAAGCTCCAATCAATTCATGTTAGGAAATTTGGTAATATGCATAACATATTCACTTATTAATTTCTCATAAATTAAATATATTTGACCATTTCTTAAATAGTAGTTGCATAAATAATTTAAGTGCTCTATGGCTATTCGTGTATGTCAATAAAATTGGTCACTTGACAAAGTTTAATGTCTTTTCTTGGCACTTACTTTTATTAAATTAACCCATCACCAATTGGTCTTTTGCATTGAATTTGTGGTTATTACCATTTTGACTAATTTTTAATGGCAAATGAGCACACTGACCACAGTAAAAAATAAGTATCCATTTTATTCAGTATATGTGAGCACACTATATTCAAATTAGGAAAATTGAATACAATGTATAATTTTAAATCAAATCGAATCTATTGTATTCAGTTTTGTACAATGTTAATACACCATATTCAGTTTTTAATTCGATGAACACACTATATTATGTTTCAACACATTTAATAAACTGTGTATTTATTTTAGCCAGATAATACAAAACTGTTTTCATTCATGTCAAAAGTTATTCTTTTATAATGTTTTTAAATTTTCATTTTTTTATAACTTCATAGCATTTTTTTAATTTTATATGTTCATTACCTTCCTTTCATATTGCAATGTTTTTTTTCGTAGATTTCCTAGAAATAGGCATATTTTTTTTGAGTTCCTTAAGGTATAATTAAACCTTTCTCTTCTCCTCTATTGGGATTTCTCAATGGAGTTTTCTAAGCCTCTTAGATCCTTTCAACTTTTTTCTTTTTCCAGTTTTCTCAAGTTTAGGAAAATAAATGAATTTTGCTCCCTTAATGGGTCATCCCTTGTCTTGCATCCCCCTTCATTTTGTCGTTTTCCTTCTCCAGTTTCCAATTCACCATTAAGAATTGTGGTTTATGGATGGAGATTGGTTAAGATTCTGTACTTTTTTCTCCATTTTTGACTCGGCTCCTTGTTGGAACTGAAGAGGAGGAGGATTATAACACTATAAGACTTGATAATTGAGAGGTGGTCTTTAAATGTCAATATATAATTTTTATTATTTTTATAGGAAATTTCTTTATCTAATGTATCTACGTGTTTGGAAATTTTAATAAAATTCCCAATTTCTATTTCACTTATGTTGTCTCTTTATTTTTTGCTTGGTGTATATATGATTGCAACTAACTAAAGATCTAAAAACAGATAATGATGTTTGATGATTTTTGAAACTCAATTAAGATTCCCTTAGACAATAATAAATAATATAACTATTTTATTATAGATATCTTCAAAACTCAATTCCACATAGTAAAGCACACTACCCAATGTGAAAAATATGTATTCATTTTATTCAATATACGTCAACACACTATATTCATTTTTCGAAAAAGTAAATATAATGTATTATTTAATTCAAATCGAATACATTGAATTAAATTTTTTACAAAATTAATTCACCATATTTAGTATTTAATTTGGTGAATACAATGTATTCTGTTAATATATAATGAATTAGTTATATTCACCAATGCAATAAACGAATACACTATATTCAATTTCAACAAAATAAAAATACTATGCATTTAGTTTGGTCAGATAAAACAAAACTGTATCCAATTCGATTAAAAGTTAATTTTTTAATAATCTTTAAATTTTTAAAATATTTTCTAACTTTTTTATTAATATTTTTAGGAAAAGTGAATATAATGTATTATTAATTCAAATCGAATACATTGAATTAAATTTTGTTCAACTTTAATTCACTATATTTAGTATTTAATTTGGTGAATGCAAGGTATTCTGTTTATATATAATGAAATATTTATATATGATAATGTAGTGAGCGAATACACTGTATTCAATTTCAACAAAATGAAAATATTGTGTATTCAATTTGGCCAAATAAAACAAAATTGTATCCATTTTTGGTCAAAAGTTAATTTTTTAATAATCTTTAAATTCTTTTTAATATTTTCTAACATTTTTATTAATATTTTTCGAGAAAAGTGCCTATTGTATTACTTAATTCAAATCGAATACATTGAATTAAATTTTGTATAATGTTAATTCACCGTATTCAGCATTTAATTTGGTGAATACAATGTATTATGTTAATATATAATGAACTAGTTGTATTCACTATTTCAATGATCAAATACACTATTATTAATTTCAACAAAATGAAAATACTATTTATTTAGTTTGGCCAAATAACACATAATTGTATCCATTTTTGTCAAGCGTTAATTTTTTTTATAATCTTTAGATTTTTTTTAAATTTTCTAATGCTTTTTGTTAATTTTTAAAATTTATAGATGCATCTCTATTGTATGTGTACAAAAAGGATACTCTACTTTTAGAGATAGATGTATGTTTTATTTAACTTTTGATGGGAATAGATGAAACTTTTCATTACTATAATACAAGTTTTAACCCCCATCCATCAACCCTTATTGATTATCCCTAGCAAAATGACATATTGCAAGTCATGCATCGCAATTCATCCTACAGTCCACTTGACCCATACTTCACAAGGTTTGTTCGTCTAACTACAGTAAAGGGTCAATCCCTCGCTCCATACTATTTTAAGTTGAAGGATCCCTTAAATTAAACATTCAATATATATATATATATATATATATATATATATAGTTTGCTCATAAATTCGTATGTTGTGAACTACTATAGGTGACGTCACATGGTTACTTATGTTATTTGTCCTTCAAGTGATGGTAACTATTTTTTTAACTTAACATTCAAATCTCAATTTTTTTTAGCATCGAAAGGTTACTATTCATTTGGCAAAAATTTCAATAGCATAACGGTTATAATGTCATGCTACCCAAACCAGTAATTTGTAAAATTTACACTCCCAATAGGCAACCTCCAATACCCCAACAACGACATAACACTTTTAATATGAATCACAATCCATAATCACAATGCAATCATATAACCATCATTTAAGCAGTTATTTTGACATAAATTTACTATTATTTAGCATCCGTTACATAACATATTACACACCGATGTTTCAAAACTAATACATAATACATAAGTTTCCTACATTCCATAAAAACTCCATATGTACATGCCATTTATTCTTCTTCACTTGGTCTTATGCTCTAAATAATGATGTTACATAGTGGTGGATACACTACACAAAATTTAATTTACGTAAACTATTTTATATAAAATTATCATTTTACCCTTTATTGTTACTTATTAGCATTTAACTTAGAATTTGTTCTCTTAATGCTTTAAATTGCCTTTTAGTACTTTAATCTTTTACTCTTCTACTATTCCTTACTTATTTCTTACTTAAGTGATAAATTGTGAATTAGTCCCTAAGCCTTCCTTATTTTTCATTAATTTTGGTTCTTTTTGCTTTCTTTGGCTTTAATTCTACTTTAAGCTTAAAATTTACATTTTAGTCCATATACTTACTAATAAAGTGGTAAATTATAGTTTGCTTCCTGAACTTTTTCATAATTATGATTTTACCCTTCTTTACTTATATAACCATTTTAACTTTGTTAACCACATTTTCATTTAAATTTATGATTTTACCCTCATTTTCTAGGGTAATTACATTTTTACCCCTTTTTCACTAATTAATTATATTTTTTACTTTATTTATTATTTAATCACACATATGGCATCTTTTATGGAAAATTGACTGATTAGTCCTTATTTTTTTGCATAATTACATTTTCCCTTAGTTGTACCTAGTGGAAATCCTCAAACCAAATATATGGGATAAGGACTAATGATACCAAATTAATGATACCAAATGAGCTTGAGCGACCACTTGACTTGATTAACTACTCTAGAATGAGTTAAGGTGATCACTTGATGTGACCAATGGCTCAATTGTAAATCTAGTGCATGCAAGTCAAATGTCAATCATCACATAGTGGTACCATGGTATATGTCCATATGACTAATCATTATATCCTCAAATCCTGAATTAACCACTATTCACTAAGGGCAATTATTTTAACTATCTAATGTCACATTATTTAATAAATTTTTCTTATGTTCCACGTTATGCCATACTGTCCATTTGCCTATATCATGAACATTTTTGCTTAACATATGCACATTCATCATAAATAAGGGAAATATCAATCGAATGTAACACAAACATGTCATTTCTTTATAGTACTCAATTTAGCCACAAATTGTCCATAAACATATATTATGATTTCTCATGTATTTTCTTTTCCTAAATATTTCTTTAATCATTTTAAGCCTTTTATTTAAAAGTATGTATTCAATTATATCTATAACCTTTTATTACATAATTGATCGCCATTATGTTAACCTTAATTTACATTATGTACACATGAAATTTAAATTTCTAATTATACATGTTAAACTTATTTATCATTGTAATATCCAAATTATATATTATATATTAATTAATTGATCCATAATCGTATCCAAATAGAAATTTCCTTCCATCTTCGTCCACTTCCTACTTCTAGGATTATCACCCCCATCGTCACTATTAATACTTCCTTTTTGCTCATTCATTCTATACAGAAACAGTAAAATTCCTAGCCATCTTCTGTAATTTTTATATCAATATTTAATGGAATTATCTTCCCTTCAATTAAATATTCAGCAAATGCTACTACATAAGCTCTACAATCATTGAAAAAATATAAATAATCATAAAATAAGTTATATTTTATGAATAGTAATACAATATATGAACTCAATATTTTAAACAAATGTATCACAAAATACATGTCTTATTATCTGAGCATATTTGATGTCAATGGGATGATTTCTTTTTTCATTGTGAACATTTTGTATGTCATTTTTTTCTACTCAAAAATCCAACAAGACTTAAAAAATAGGAAATCACAACACTATATGCTATCACCACTTTATAAATGATTGTTTGCTTAATTGGTGAATGCATAAAGTCATATATAATAAATTTTCTTCCTTTCAATATGTGTCTGACCAAAATCCAGTGGAAACCATCAACGTTGATAGGGAAAAGGATATGATCAACTTCTACACATAGACTTTTGCCCATCATCATATTCCTAATAATATACTCAGACACTACATGTTTAAATGTTATGAAGTATCCTGAGGGTTTCTATCAATTATTATCTTTATCCCTTAAAAAAATATATTAATTATAAAAGTGAATCAAAGTATAATGACACAAACATAAACAAACTTAAGCTATGATCTAAATATCAAAAGTGTACACTAATTTACCTGGCTATCTTTTTAGATATAATGCCATAGTTAACCTAGGCATTAAATTCTATTAACTTCAAAATATCAAAGTTTCTTTCAATGCTTATATTAAAAGGATGATCCTTTATTTCAACTATCCCTTCACACTTGTATGTTTGGAATGAATCTATCCTTTGTTCGATTCCCAATTCATCCTTCAAAAAATTTCACACAAACTATGTAAAAAAATTAAAAAACTATAGCTATACAAATAAGCACTAAATAATCATATCATATGTAATGTAATAAACTTTAAAAACATTTACGTAAAAACTGATAAATATAAAACTTATAGTTTTAATAAAATTTACATCTGTGGAGCATCCCTTCTTATCATGCTGATCTTGATTAATCTACATTTTCGTATCTTCTTTAAATAGATTAGCATGATGTTTGTGATCTTAAATAGCAACTTTTTCTTTTGGTTCTTGGGAGGAAGTTGACAAAGCACCCTAATGACAATTAAATATATATGTTAAAATAACGATTTTATTTTAACCTAAAGAAGCATACATTATGTAATAAACATAATAAATTACATTTGTATCAAAAAAGCACTAATTGCTCATATCATATGCAATTTAATGAACTTTAAAATCATTTAAGTAAAAAAATATAAATATGAAACTTATGGTTTTATTAAAATTTACATCTCTCCTTATCATATTGATCTTGATCAATCTACATTTCCTATTCTTCTTTAAGTAGATAAGTATGACATTCATGATCTTAAGTAGCAATATTTTCTTTTGGTTCTGCAAAGGAAATAGACAAAGCACCCTAATGACAATTAAATACATAGGTTAACTCACCATTTTTTTTAATCGGAGAAAGCATATGTTATCTAATGAGCACACTAAATTACCTTAGTTGTATCATAAAAGCACTAACTACTCATATCATATGCAATGTATGAACTTAAAAAATAATTTAGTAACAAATAATAAATATAAAACTTATAGTTTTATTAAAATTTTCTTATGTAGAATCTCCCATCTTTTCATGCTAATCTTGATGTATTTATTTATTCTATTTCTCCTTGAGTAGATCACCATGATGTTTATGATCTCTATTAGCAAAATTTTCTTCTGCTTCTTCAAAGGAAGTCGACACAACACCCTAATAACATTTAAAATTATAGGTTAAAATAATGGTTTTGACTTAATACAAGAAAGCATATATTATGTAATGAGCACACGAAATCAACTTAGTTGCACCTGAAAAAAAACTAACTACTCATATCATATACCATGTAATAAACTTACAAAATACTTAAGTAACAAATGATATATATAAAACTTACATCTATAGAGCCTTCCTCCTTATCATACTGATCTTGATGAATATGCATATCTTGTTCCTCCTTAAGTAGATCACTATGATGTTCATAATCTTCATTTGTAATAGTTTCTTTTCTTTTAATTATGGAAGTTGACATAACACCCTAATGAAATTTAAAATTATATGTTAAAATAATGGTTTTATATTTAATCTAATAAAGCATACATTACATAATGAGCATAAAAAATTACCTTAGTGGTATCAACAGATTATGGATTTTATGGACTTAAATAAAGAGATGCAATCAAATTAGACATTTCAGCCATTATAGTTTTCACATTAGATTTGATAGTGGAAATGTCTTCTTTTATAGTTTGTGATAGCTTTTATCATTTCCAATTACCTTTGAAATAGTTATTACAACACTTTCATCATGTTAGTAATGGGCTCATTCTATTTGATATTTTTTATCCTTCTTACTTCATTATCTGGATAAGGAATATGGTAAGGAGATGCTATAAAAGTTGTAATATGTTCATCCTTATGATCATCATCTTGGTATTCAGTTAAGTACATGGCCTCAAGTTTTTCCATATCAAAAACTTCTTTGACCATGATATCCATCAAACTATGATCACCATTTTTCTTTGGATCTATTGGATAAGGGGGAGAATATTTTGTACCGCCAACTAAAACACATGATAAATAGTGAAAAAGGTCAATTATTAATTTACCAATATGAAATAAAAATAAAGCTATGTATCAAATTTATTCATACATTATGTTAAAATTTAAGGTAAATGTGTCAATTGCACTCTTATTTGTTAATAAATTGTATTGAGTTTGGCCAAGTGAATAAGATATATTTACTTTTATAAATAAATGGTATTCAGTTCTTTCAAAAACATAATAAATTGTATTTAGTAATTTGAATAAACAATATTCATGTTGCACAAGTGTAAGACAGAGTACTTTTTCTGTTTGAATGCAATGTAGCGAGATTTGCTATGATTGAATATAGTGTAATCACTTTGTAATCATTAATGCATTTTAATTAGTTTTTGAATACATTGTATTTAGTTTTTTGCCTTAGCATGGGAAATATTATTTATGCAATTAAATACATTGTATTAGGTATGTCTAAAGGCTTAACCTTATATAGCAAATGCTTGCAATGTTTGTTTATACAAAATATAATGCAAAATAAAATAAAATTCAAACAAATATCAGAACACCAAAAAATAACAAACTACAAATAAGTCAAGCAAGTTACCTCTCTATTAAACAATTATTTGTTCAAACTCCTTCATTGTGAATAATTTTTAATTTTCCATTTCAGGATTATAAGTAGCTTGTCTTCATAAACCTCTTATTAATTTTAGAACAACATTCGTAGAACCAAACTTTAAAAGCCAATGGAAATCCTTTCAACATGTAGGATAATGGTATCCCATTACAAAGACTTCCTTTAAAGCTTTAGATTGTCTTTTTAATAACATATCGACCCTAAGGATATTCATTACATAATCCCCTATCAATAATTGCAATATCCTCTATCTTCATCTACATATACCCAATAGCTGCCAGAAGAAAGCTATGAATAAAAAAGAGTATGGCCAATTTGACCCCATTCTCAATAGACTCCTATTTTCTATTCAAAAAAATATCTTCAATTAAATCCCTAGTGACTTTTTTTTCTTTCAAAATATTTATTAATAAACTCAACACCATCATTAGATAAATGTTTTTGAAAAAAGGTACTAAAATGGCCTTCATGTTATCTCAAAGGGGTTAAAATGCCCATAAAATATTTTTAGAACAAAAATGGCCCGATGTTTTAAAATCGGTACTAAAATACCCCTTTATCAATCTACTATTAACTCCTAGGCCACATTTAATTTTAATCCAAATATAATCAGGGGCATTTTAGCACCTTAAGAAAAATTTTAGGGGCATTTTAATATTTTAAGGAAAACATTAAGGACATTTTTATACTATACCGAAAACATTAAAAATTAATATTTATTAAATTAGATATTAATCAATATTTATTGTATTAATTAATAAATACTCTTTATATAAATGTACGAATAAAAAAACAAATAAATTACATAGCTCAAGAATATTTATTAATTAATTTTTTTAATGAATATAGCATTGAAATTTGATTATAAAAATGCCCCTAATGTTAAGATTTTAGAAAAAATGTTCGTAATATTTTCTTTAGACTACAAAAATGACCTTAATATTTTCATTAGGGTATTATAATGTATATATCAACATTAAAGGCATTTTTGTAATCAAATTTCAATATTATATTCATTAAGAAAAATTAATTAATAAATATTATTAAGCTATATAATTTATTTATAATTTCATTTCTTACTTGTACACTTATGTAAAGAGTATTTATTAATTAATGTAATAAATATTGATTAATATGTAGAATAACAAATATTTATTTTTAATGTTCTCTTTACAGTACAAAGATGCCCCTAAAATTTTTAAAAGTACTAAAATACCCCTAAAGTTTTTCTCACAGTACCAAAATGCCCCTATAAGTTATTAGAGTACTTAAATAGCCCTAAAGTTTTTCTCATGATACTAAAATGCCCTTAATTATATTTGCATTAAAAATACATGTGGCACTGATGTAGCATATTTTGCCAGTGTCAACGCCACATCAGCATCGTTAACTCAGAGTTGACCGTAACTTGATGGAAAGGCATTTTAGTACCAATTTTAGAACATAATTGGCATTTTTGTTCCAAAAAACTTTAGAAGCATTTTAGTACCTTTTTCCAACATTTTTTATTGAAGTCTCCTTCACACTTCTAACCAATAACATAGGAAAATTCTACTAACCCAAACTTTATCACTACACCATCCACCTTTACCAATAATTACTGCTTATTATCATTAATAACTTCTCTTAGCAATGGTGAATGAATGAGTTGCCCTTAACCAGCAACTTTAGGCATTTCTAAAAAGTAACCAAAATAGGTTTCTTTAAACATCATTATTTCATTTTTATTCAACTTCTCTTTAATTGATGAAATTACATCAAACTCCATGCAAAAGTTCACTTTACTTATGAAATGATCTTTACTATGAAGATATAAATCCCCAACCTAATTATAAAATACACAACATATAATAATGTTAACCCTTAAAATATTAGGTAACAAATACTTTAAAAATAATATCATTTTAAAGTCGATATAAGTGCAAATTTTTATTTAAGAAACACAACGAATAAAAAAACAATACCTTCATTTTCAATATTGGTTGAATCAATTTCCTCAATATCTATTAAATACATAGTGTATTATCAAAGTCAATGTTATGAAGTTGATGATAACTTTGATTTTGATATAAGCATATCAGTGGATGCCAAAAAAATATAATAATAAAATAAAGGATGGTTAAAAAATCTATAATAGAATGAATAATGAAAATTTTCTACAAGATTGAAAAATTATTGGAGCAATGAAAAATACAAATGTTTCAAGTTAAACAAGTTAAATTAATTATATTCACTTTTATGAAATGTATTCAATTTGCCTAATTAGTTCTGTTCACATTGTATTTAGTTTGTGTTGACAATATTGAATATAAGGTAGTCAATGTTAAGTATACGATGTACTCAGTTTAGTTAATACATTACATTTAGATCTGCTTCTAAAAATATAATATAATATATTCAATTTTGCAATTCATTATATTCAATTTTGATATATAACAAGTATAACACCAAAACCCAAGGCAATTTTTAAAAATAAAAAAAAATAATGGTTTGAAAAATCATACATTTTAAAAAATAATAAATCAAATGTATAATTTGAAATTACATTGAAAGCAGCCTTGGATCTATTGATGTGCTAAAATAGCAAATGTAAGGTTCCAACTTATACCCTAGTAGAAATTGGATATATTTGGCATTCATTAGGAAGGTGACACTAAGAGGTAAGTGCTTAGAGAGTAGTAAAGGACATAAATAAAATTAAGTTGAAAGATTAAGAGAAAAATGGTTATTTATATTAAATTGTACATATGCATAATTGAAAAAAAAAATATGATATCAAGGGACTCGATTGAAAAGGAAAAGAGAAAATTTTGGGGTAAGAATAAGAAATTGAAGAAGGCTAAGGAGTTAAGTGCAATTATCTAAAATTAGCCAAATGGACCAATAAGGTGCTAACACTTAATCTCTCTAAATTTCTCATAAAATATAAAGAGAAATTTGAGTTTTTAAAGGGACTTGGCCGGCCACTCAAGGCTAAAATTTCATCCATTCCAACCCCTAAATAACCCATAAATATTTCCTTACAAAATTCTAACTTAATTCTTTGAAACAGAGAGAAATTAGTGGTTAAAATTTTAAGGTAAAACTACACTCTTCTTCTTTTATTATTTATATGTATGATGAGAATTCAATTGAAGGAAGATATATATGTTAATATTTGTATTCTTTCCTATATAAAAGGAGAAGTAAGCAAGAATAATGAGAAGGAATTTAGAGGGATTGAAAAGTACTTTTTTTACATCAAAGAGGTAAAGGAGTTTATGTTCTTATTTTATATGTTTATAATTGAATTAAGTTGTTATATGTAATACAGATGATCTATAATTGATGTTATAATGAAGAAAATGGTGATATAATCCATGGAAAAGATGACTAGTGCATTAGAAAGTGATATAGTGAAAATCTATTTAGGTTTCACTTGAAACAGTTTTAGTGTAAATAGCATAACTTTTACTATAGATGTCTAAATGAAGTGATTTAAATTTAACATGAACGATAAGACATATATATATCTACAACCTTTTAGGGGACCTTAAAACATGAATCTGCTACTAAGTTGTTTAAAATTGGGCTTGAAGTTATCAGCCCTTGTCATTTTATGATCTAGGCTGTCTATAATGTTTTAGTGATATCTTGAGATTTAAAAGCCATAATTGAGTGATTTGTGATGGTTTAGAAACTAGAGACAGAGTAAAAGTTTTTAGAAGGTAACTTTGGCTAAATATACGGTTTTTAGGTCTAAAAGTGCTTACAAATAGAGACTAGAAATCTACCTTTGGGCAAAATGGACCTCATTGTCAGCAGGTATGACGTACTGACTGTGACATAGTTCAAATTTAGTCTAAAATCAAAAAAAAAACTTACATCATAGTCAGTAGGTATTACCTACTAATCGTGACGCCCTTTTGTAACCTAGGTCATGGTCAATATGCTTTTGGTACTGACCATAAGGTAATCCAAAATCAGTACATAATCAAAATGACATCTATGTAACCATCAGCAGGTATAAGCTACTAATCGTGACCCTTCCCTACCTCTTTCTAAACTTAATTTTAAGGTCCCAAATTGTTACCGAAGCACACTTAGACCTCCCTAAACACTTTTAGAGTATTTTAAGTGTAAAAACAAGAGTAATAAGTGACATAAAATGAGTGTAAATCATAATGAACTAGTGAAGTAAAGTTAAATATTAAGTCTTAATGCATAAGAACTTGTAAAGTTAATAAATATAAATGAATATAAATAGTTATATTAGCAATGTTATATGCAACTAAATGAATGATTGCATGTTATATTGAGTGTATCAATGCCATGATTTTAAACGTGTCAAATACGATGTTCTTGAGTGATTAGTGACTTATTGAGGCTTGAATTTCACATAGTAGTGGATCGATAAGCATGCCTATAAATGGGATAGTGATTGCAGCTGCTAGTGTTGTCACATAAGGGTGACTAGTGTTTCAATACCCATTGGTATCAAGTGACCCGAGACTTTTATATCTCTAGTGTTTGATACTGCTTATCGGTGTTTAGTGTTTATACCCGTATCCAACATTTATTGGAATTCAGGTGATATAAGTGTTTTGATTTGTGAATAATTAAAAGTGATAAATAGTGTAAGTGTTTCAGTACCTCTTGATAGTGATAGTGCTTCTCATTGAATAATAAAGTGAAATGAGAAAATTGCATTGAAGTCTTATTTAATATATGCAACTACAATGATGTATGTATGTATGTGAGTTCTAATATGACAAAGCATGTTAGTAGTGGAAAGCGGTTAAAGATAAAATCTCTTATAAGTGCCTATTAGTGTAAATGCTTTGTTGATTCAATGTGTCTCTTAATGATATTATAAGTGTATGTGTTTTGTAATATAAAAAGATATGTTATTGTGATTTTTGAATTTAAGACTTCAATAAGAAGTCAATTGCACTATTTACTCCCTACTGAGCCATTGCTTAGCATGGTGTTTTTCCTATGTAGGTACATAGGTGTAAAGTATAAGTGCCGAGTTCAAGTCAACAATTGTAGGCCACTAGAGAGGATAGAAGTGAAGACTAATTTTAGCATAGAGTTAATTTTTTGTAAATGTTTAGTGCAAAGGATTTGGAATATATGTAATGAATTATTTTGTAAATATACTTTAGTCATGTGATATATATATATATGTATAAATGTGTTTTGTGCAAGAAATTTTACAGAATAATAAGTAAATAAAATGGTAATAAGAGCGAGCGTTACAGTAAAAGCTTCCCACTACCAATATGATGATAGTGAAACCAATCATCGTAAGAGAGTATTTACTAGATATCAATAATCAATAATAAACGAAAGAAATGAAAAAAAAATTACAAGGGGATTTAGCAATTGAGATAAATGACATCGATGATTAGCAATGATAGATTGAGGGAGAGTAAAGTTTCCTAAAAATAGAGTAAGTGAGAAATAAACACTTGGGTGATTAGATATACTTTCTCTTTCCACATATGGCAAGGGGTATTTTTGTAATTTATATAATTTTAAAAATTATAAATTATAAAGGGACTAAATTGGTAAATAAATATACCAAAATTAGGATAAATGCAAAATTTTAGTACATAATGACGAAGCAAAATAAGAGTAACAACAATACAAATTTATTTTATTATTATTTATTTATTTATTTAAATATCATTTTATTAATCAAATTCCACATGTACAAAAATGCTACTCTGTTTCCATCTCTTTCAACCTTTTGTAATTATTCAACTGTTCAGGTTCCTTTTACCACATTCAATCATATATTAAGTATCCCCCATAAATTGAAATTTTACTCCCCCTACACTCAACTTTTATTCTTATCTTCTATCACTAAAGAACATATTGCAAGTCATGGAGGACCTTAGGAGGAACCCAAGGCAAGGCAATATATTTTGGTTAACTTTTGATCGTCCCAGAGAATCATTGGCAAGTTTATGCCTTTTTTTCTTAAAGTTACCCTTGTATTAAACAACACTTTTACTATTTTTTTTTATTTCATTTGCAAACCAACAAATCATGGATTCTTCTATATATTAAAATCAAATCAAATGCTTATACTTTGCATAAATTTCCAAATAGGGCAATCCACGCTTTATGTCTACCATTGAACGAATACATTTCTATTCAAGTTGGTGAAAATGCATTCCATTTATTTAAAGTCAGGACAGTATACCAATAAAGGGAATATCATCACTACATTTCTAAAAGTATCCTGTGAATACATAGTTATTTCTCCCTGATGTACCCTATAATGATTATGATGTACAATTTCACTCTATTTTAATTTAAAATCTGAATTTGGCAAGAGTTCATAAATGAAATAGACTACGATAGGCCACCTAACAATGCAATCCTTAAAGACAACGTGACCTGGCTGAGATATTCTACACTTATGGACAACATTGAGAATTTTCATTTGAACATAACTGAGTTCGAGAGGCTATCTAGGATGGTAATATTTATTTAGGGTTGTAGTTAAATATTTCTTATATTATTTGTGTTCGATATATTATAGATATAATTATTTTTCATAATTAATCATTAAAATGCCATCATTTAAATGTAGTTTATACCAACCCATTTTGCAAAATACTTATGCATAATGAAAAATGATGTGCAGTTGTGGTACATAGAGGTAAACTACTATTTACTGGTGGAGTATACTTTTGTATTAGGATTAGATGATGAAGTCATTAGTGGATACTTCGATGCCGACTTTAGCACATTTACAGTTGGGTTTGGGTTTCATCTTTGTGACACAATGGAATTTTTATTGTTTTATGACAAGGATGAGTATGTTGTGGTTTTGCCATCAAACACTAAGCCAACTTGATCTCGATCTTGAATGTTTCCATGTTGTTTATGGACATTTAGTTCCTATTTATATTTTTAAATAATTTAATGTTTAAATTTTAATTTCTTCATCTTTAATAAGATCAATGTCATTATTATCCATTTTCAATTACACCACATAACATGCGAACAAACATATAAAATTTAATTTTGATATGCAAATTTAAAGATACATAGTATATAGGTGAGTATGGTTGATTTATAGGATGTTATTTAACTTATTTTGGAGTGAATATAGTGGTTTACATTGAGTAAATACAATATGCAAAAAGGCGAATACATTATAGTCAGTTTCTCGCTAACTTAAGACAATATATTCAATATGCATATTATAAAAAAATTTAGATTCAGAACATAATGTATTCAGATTTGTTATGCCTTTGTTTATGTTGTATTCAGTTTGCAGTATATTTACCTTTTTTGGTTCTAACCTATTAATACATTAGCTGGACATCAATATCACAAAAATTATAGTTACAAAGACAGACATCATTATACAGGTTGTAAATTTTATTTATTTTCTTGCTAACTTAATACAATATATTCAATATACATATTATAAAAAATTTAGATACAGAAAACAATGTATTCAGATTTGTTATGCCTTTGTTTACGTTGTATTCAGTTTTGTAGTATATTTAGGCTTTTTTTATCTAACCTATTAATGCATTATTGAACATCAATGTAACCAAAATTAAAGTTGCAAAAATAAACATCATTATACGGGTTATAAATTGTATTTAATTTCTTGCTAACTTAATACAATATATTCAACATGCATATTATAAAAAAATTTAGATACAGAAAACCATGTACATATTTGTTATGCCTTTGTCTAAGTTGTTTTCAATTTTTCAATATATTTAGTATTTTTTTTTTTTGGATCTAACCTGTCAATACATTAGTTGGACATCAATATCACCATAATTATAGTTACAAAGATAGACATCATTATACATATTATAAATTGGACTCAATTTCTCACTAACTTAGTACATTATATTCAATATGCATATTATAAAAAATTTAGATACATAAAATAATGTATTCATATTTTTTATGCATGTTTTTACATTGTATTCAATTTTGTAGTATATTTAGCTTTTTTTGGCTCTAACTTGTCAATATATTAGCTGGACATCAATATCACCAAAATTATAGTTGCAAAGATAGACATCATTATACGGATCATAAATTGTATTCAGTTTCTTACTAACTTAATACAATTTACTCGATATGTATATTATAAAAAATTTAGATACAGAAAATAAAGTATTGAGATTTGTTATACCTTTGTTTACGCTGTATTCAGTTTTACAATATATTTATCTTTTATTGGATCTAACTTTTCAATGCATTAAACGAACATCAATATTACCAAAATTATAGTTGCAAAGATAGACATCATTATATGGATTATAAGTAGTATATAATAACAAAAAAAACTAAAAACACAATATTTGTTCATATATATAACATGTACCTATTTTATTTCTATTTGTAACATGTTTGTCTACAAATTTGAATTTCCTATTTAATCTTTTTTCGTATTTCTAGGATTATCATCTCCGTGATCACTTTTAATTATTCATTTTTGCTTATCCCTTTTGTATAGATATAACAAAAGTCTTAACCTCTTCCTATAATTATTTACATCCAACTTCATTAGAATTATCTTCCCTTTAATTAAATATTCAATAAAAATAGCTGCATAAACTCTGCAGTCACTAAAATAAAAAATGTCAATATCTTTTCTATTCCATGAAATATTAATACAAAACATGAACAATCAGGGTTAAAGATATATATCACAAATACTTATTTTCTTATGTGGGAAGATTCACACCATACATAATGTCAATCGGATGTTTACATTTTTTATTTTAAACATCCTCTATAGCATTTCATCCCTTTAAAAAATCAAAAAGACTTAAAAAATGAGGAATAATTACACTACATGTTGTCACCACTTCGAGAATGACCGCTTTCGTTTTTGGTAAACATAGAGAGTCGTAGATAAAATATTATCTTTTCTTTAATGATAGCCTACCCAATATCCAGTAGAAACCCTTTACATGTATGGGGAAAAAGATAAACTTCCAACCATAGTTTATTACTCCATATCATTCCCCCTAAAATATACTGAGACAACACATGTTGAATATTTACACATGTTGGGTTCATGGGTTTTCTTTTAACATTTTATAGGCATATTGTAATCTTTGGTCAAACAGGCTATCAATTGTCAAAGAACATTATACACTTCCTTTAAGCCTTCTTTTCTTCCTTAGATAATAGAAAATTACATCTAAATTCTATAATAATAAATATATATAAGCCATAGCATTAAGAGTTAACTAAATACAATGTATTCAATATTTAGATCACATTGTATTCATTTCCTAACAAAAATGAATACATTACGTAATTCACTTCTAATGGTTAAGTAAACATACCGAATTTATGATACAATCTCCAAGAGACATCAAAGTATACCAATGAATCTTATCTCTAATTGTTTCAATATAAAAATCAAAAGGTTAATCCAAAAGTCTAAATTTGGCATCATATACCTTGTCCTTGACTCTCCTAAAAATTATTTAAAAAAACAAATTAAACATATTACAACTAGACAACTATAAACAAACTAAAGATACGATATCAATGTCAAAAGTGTACATCAATTTACTTGGCTATCTTTTTAGAGATAATGCCAAAGTCGGCCTAGGAAATGAATTTTGTTAGCTTTAAAATGTCAAGGTCTCCTTAATTGCTAATAATAAACAGATGAACTTTTCCTTCCACAATCTCTTTACACTTGTCTGTTGATAAAGAACCCATCATTGGTTGGGCTCCCAATTCCTCCTTCACAAAATTCACATAAAATAATGAAAATTTTAAATAAAAAAAAACTTTTCATATTGGAAAACAAGATTACATATGCATATCATATTCAATTTCATTAAATTTAAATACACATAAGTAAAAAAAAAAAGATAAATATAAAACTTACGATTTTATAAAAGAATGCATCCATTATACACCCCTCTTTAACATTGTCATATTCATCAATATGCATTTCTTGCTCTTTTGTACGTACATGACCATGATGTTTAAGTTTCGCTTCTTCAGCATTTTCTTTTGTTTCTTCAGAAGAAGTAGGAACAGAACCTTATTGACATTTAAAAAGGTAGTTTAAGAAATTGATTTTAAATTTAATATATAAAAGGATACATTAAGTCTTGAGTACAAGAATTAGATTTTGTGGATTCGAAGAATGAACTACTAAAAACTTTGAAACTTCAACCACCATGGTTGAGACATCAGCTTTGATAGTATCAAACTGTTTTTTAGAATTGAGATTTCCTTCATGAATTCCAATTGCCTATTATATATATATATATATATATATATATATATATATATATATATATATATATATATATATATATATATAATCCCATTCATCATTCACTATCATGTACATTTTGTTCTGAATTTTATCCTCTTCCTTCATCAATAAATGGATGAGGACTATGGATAGGAGGCGTGAGGGGAGTTTGGATATCTTCATCCTTGTGAACATCATCTTGACGATTAAACAAATACATGTCCTCCATTTTCTCCTCATTCGATACCTATTTCCCAACGTTGTTCAACAAGCTATAATCTACACTATATTTTTTATCTTCTCCTCAGTAGATCGAATATTATGCACCTCTAACTGTAACAAAAACAAAGAAAACAAAATTATAAATAGATATATACAAAATCAAAATCCAATCTAAAAAAAATCAATTATCCAATTTATGCATACAATCTATAAAATTATGAGTAAATGCGAATATGCTATTTTTGTTAAAAAAAATTGTACTAACTTTGTCCAATTGAATAAGGTGTATTATCTTTTCTGATAACAATGTATTCAATTGACAACATTATGAGCAGTACTCTTCACTCTACAACACTGAGAATATAGTGTATTATATAATTTCAACACAAAGACATTATTTTATTTTTGATTGAATATAGTGTATTGACATTTATCAATAAATAAAAGATATAAGGTTCTAGCAAAATGGTTAATAGAGTTTATTCAATATTTTGGATACACAATATTCAAGTTGCACATGCGTAAGAAAGAGTATTTCAGTCATCTTAATACAGTGTAAACAAATTGTTTTGATTGTTTACAGCATAATCAACTAGCAAATATTATTACATTGTATTCAGTTTTCAAATTATAATGTATTGAGTTTCTAAGTTATAATGTTTTAGATTTGTGAGAAGTTAATACAGTGTATTCCATTTAAAGAAAATTTTATACACAGTAATTCAAAAGAGATATAAAATCATAAAAAATAAAAATAAAGTTGCAGATTAAAAATAAGTCAAAGCTAATTGCTTCTTTATAGAATAAGTATTGGTCCTAGGAAGCCTGTCTCCAAAAGCCATAGCAAACTTCCTATCAGCTTCAGAGTAACATTTGTATAGCCAAGCTTAAAAATTCAAGGGAAATCCTCTCAACCTATAGGACGTAGGTTTCCTATTATAAAGAATTTCCTTAAGGCTTTGGAATGTCATGTTGAAAACATCTTGGCTCTAAGGATATTAATTGCATAATCCACTACTAATAATAGTAAAAAGAATTTTCCTCATCAACCTACCACCTATGCCCACTAGAAGGAATTTGTTAACAAAAAATAGTATGGCTAATTTGACCTCATTTGCAGCAGATTTCCATTTTCCACTCAAAAATTTATGTGTTATTAAATCAGTTGTTATCTTTTTTTTTCCAGAAAATATTTCTAAATAAACTCGATACCATATTTTTTTAAATTATGTTTGTTGAAGTCTTTTCTATACTTCAGACCAATAACAACTGAAAATTCTTCAAATTCAAACTTTGACACCACACCATTCACCTTTAATCATAATTCCTACCCTTTATCATTATGAACTTCCCTCAGTAATAGTGAATGAATGAGTTTCCCTTGACCAATAACTTTGGACATGTCTAAAAAGTAACCAAAACAAGTTTGTTTGAACATCCTTATTTGATTTTTATTTAACTTCTCTTTAATTGATGAAATTACATTAAAATCCTTGTAAAAGCTCAATTTGCTTTCGAAATGATCATTCTCATGAAAATATAAATCCCCAACCTGAGAATAATATGCATAATAATGTCAATGATAAACCTTAAAATATTTAAAAAATTAAAAATTATTTAAAAGAATAACATTATAAAAGCAATATCAGTGTCAAATATTCAACATATACAAAGCAAATTAAAATTATACCTTCATTTTCAACATATACAAAGAAGACTTCATCATATGAATACATAAAATTGAGTACCCTCACATGAGAAAGTGATAAGGGATAAAAGGAAAGTGACAAATTTTCTAATTTGAAGGGAAAAATCAATGAAAGTAAATGAATTCAACGAGAACATAAAAGGGTACAAGCAGAAAGAAAAAGAATAAAAGCGGAGAGAAGTAACAGGAGAATATCGAATGATAGGAGATAAATTTGGGGTGTACCTGTGATTACAAACAAACAATTGATCAAAAAAATCCATGAAAATAAAAGATCTAGCACCAGATCTAATTCAAGAGCCTAATTTGTTCAAGATTAGATCTTCACCATCAAGCTTCGGACATTCCCATCTTTATCAAGACATCGATAATAAGAAAAAGTAGAGAGATCATGAGAGAGATAGAACCAGAGCAGAAAGAGATAGAGAGAGATAGAAGCACATAGAGAGAAAAAGATAGAGATAGAGGGAGAGAGAGAGAGATGAAAGCACACACATAAAGAGATCTAGGGAGAGATGAAAGGCCAGAGAAAGGGGCATGAAGGGAGAGAGAAAAAAATAGATATAAATATTATCGGTTAAGTCGGGTTAAGGAAGGTTTTAACTCGAACCAACCTGAACCTAAAATTTGCCCAATCTTATAAACTGAGCCAACCCTACTAATTTAAAAAATCCTACCCGAATGCATCGAGTCAGATCAACTTAACCAAGTCTATCGAATCTGGTTTTTCACACCCCTAATTGCCATTGATCAAGCCATATATAAGCATCACACATTTGATGAATAAATAGCCAATTATGTACAACTTGATACTCAACTACATATTTATGCACGCATCAACATCTTGTTATTGGCTAATTTTATATAGCTGTATGCACATTGGAAAGGCCTACTTCATTAAAATCAAAGATAAACATGTGGCATCCCTAAACACAACTTACTCTATAATGCCCTATATATGAAGGAAAATTATAGCAAGAGCTCTTGCCCATTATATATACATGAACCAATATCACATATCTTCTCTCCAACATAATTATAAGAATCACCGAGATGGAAAAGACTCAAAAAAAAGGATCAAAATGAACCCGGCTCTACCTACTTTGCCTACAAGCTTAGAGGCGATGTACCATGCAGCAAGGGAAAAGGTTAGTTCCCTAAGGAATGAAATTGTTGAGCTAATCAAAAGGGTTGTTGTAGATAGAGGATTCAATTATGTTTGCCAAAAACTATTAAAAAATGCACTATTACTTGAGTCGTATGACATTTTTGTTAGGTTTTTGTAATACGTGCCTAACTGTTGTCCCAACAAACCACCAAGCACTATCATTGAGAAATCTGATGACTCATATTGCTCATACTCAGGGAAGAACAAGGATGCACATGCTGATGCCTCTTTAGAGGTGGAAGTTTAGATTATTGCTTTCTTATAAGTGTCATGGTTTATGTTGAACTTATTTGACAACAACTTATTACATTTTTTCAAGGTTTCTGTCATGGCTTTCTTATTTACCAATAACAAGTTATTCCAATTTGTGTATAATTGCAACAACATAATCCAATTAAGCACACTAACTAGTAACAACTCACATTTCATGTCCACAAAACTAGAAAGCAATATTGAGTTTAAATCATTTGTGCAAAACTCAAACATCCCGTGGCATAAACATAATAATTTAACAATAATCTATGTAACCAAAATTTATCAACAATATCCAATACTGTCCAAAGCATTAATCTATGATGTAACACACCAAAAGCCAAAAAATAGGCAACAAGTTAACAATAGTAACATAAATAAACAACAGTTATGACATAAACAAAAAATTATATATTAATGTCAAACTGATTTCAAAAATTCCCACATCAGTACTATGTGGTATTCTTGTAGAAGAGGAGCTAGCATTTTGGACGAGTTGTCGAAGCCTTTCAAAATAAATACTGATTCACCTAAACTAACTTTTAGAAATAGCAAAACCAGGTCGAATCCCAAGAGAACTATGTGATTAATTTCTCAATGTTGAAAACAAAAATATAAATTCAAATTGGGGGTTTTGAATCTTTGGATTAAAACTAAAAGTAAATTAACAAGAAATTAACAGAAAGAAAAAAATATTAAATTAAATGAAAATCAATTTTACCAAACTTCCAATTCAAAGGTATAAATCTCATCCAATTTTGACTTTGATCATAGACATAAAAAAATGATTTCTCAATCCAAGTACTCAGTCTACTTAATCGAAAAAGCCGTAGAAAGCAATAATTCTCCTAATGTAAATGACTCAAAAAAAGCATTTAAAATCAAGTCTTATCATCAATTTAACTGGGCACGATAGCATTCCATATCAATTCAATGATAGCATTAAGAATTAATGAGAATGACTAAAACAAAAATTAATTGATCGAGATAGCTACAATTCAATTAACTTTGCACTTTTATTTCCCTGAAATCTATTATGCAAGCTATGTAAATCGGAAAGCCAAAATTACACACACATAAGCCAATTCCTTGCTACTAAAATCAATCATTCATGACAATTACGGATCACAAACTCATGTATAGCAATAGAAAAATTAATATTGAATTAAGGTGTCAATTTAATTAATATAAATAATTCATAGAAAATAATAACAAGAAAATAAAAATTACTTAGATTGATGAAATCCTTATTGAGTTCAAAGCCTCACAAAATTACAATCGAAATCAATTAACCCTTAAATTGGAATTAAAAACTTAGCCACTCATACTAAAAATCAAAAGAACTATAAAAGAAAAGAATTCAAAACTAAGAACTTAGCACTAAGAACTGAAGAATAAAAACTAAGAACTCCCCTCAAAGAACCAAATGCACGTTTATATATCTTGGAAAAGAGAGTCAGAACAAACAATTGCTTCCTCTTTCAGTAGACTTCCAATAGAAGTAAAAGACTTCCTGTTTAAGAGTTTTGAAAAATCCTTGCATGCCTTGGAGAAACCTCTTGATCGGTCGAGCAAGATGGCAATCGGTGGAGCATGAACAATTTCCCTTTTTTCTTTACTCCGTAGAGTAACATCTTACTCTACCTAGTGTTTTGACACTCCACGGAGTGGATTTACACTCCATGGAGTGTGAAGCTTTTGCTAAAAAAATGTGAATAATTCTCTCTTTGCTAAGTTATCTCAAAGGCAAAACTTTAATTTAAGTCCTTCTAACTTTCTTTACTTCTTTCAATTAAGTCCTAAAAACACCAAAAATGGATAATTAGACAATTAAAACATCAATTGAAGAAACTAACTATTAAAACAACTAAATTAACACAAAAATATCCTAAAAATATAGTAAAAACACATTAAAAACATAGTTAAATTCACATTTATCAAATAACCCACACTTAACTTTTGCTCATCCCCGAGCAAATCTGAACAAACCAACTTCTTAGAATAATCAAACTCAAAATTAGATTTAAACAATTTGAGATTACATTTAACATTTAACAAGAGCACTTAATAAAATCATGGCTAAATAAACTCAAACAAGGAAATAAGAATCTGTTTCCATATGTGTAAGACCAAAACAATTTAAGCAATTTTCAAAAACAAAACTCCAATGCATCTCATAATCAAGCTTTAAAATTGAAGTATATGAAGTACACTTAAAGTTTCGCACTTGAAACTCTAGAAACACTATAGACCTCTCCTTTAGCACCAAAACCCGAAGGTCGTCTCTGCTAAACAACTCAAAGCAAAATATAGAATCACTCAGGTCTTAATTAGGTTGAAATGAGGTTTAAGGTATTGGCTATTAAAGAATGGTCAAAAGATAATCAAAAAGAATTAGCCACTTTTTACTTGAATAAATCACATTTCTACATTTTCAAACTATTAAGCACAATTCCCTTTTCAAACTTGCTTATTTGATATTCTTAAGCATTAAACAAACCTAAAATAGAAGTAATAAAACTGAAATCCCTCTCATTTTTCTTATTTATGAGAAGTCCCAATTTCTTTCCTTTATAACTACCCCACACTTAAAATTTTGCCATATGCTAGCTTTATTTCTTTTTCTCTCTTTTTCTTTTTTCTTCTAACACAATTTTTTTCCTTTTTTTAGCTTCTTTTGCTAGCAAATTACAAAAAAAGGGGTAAAACAAGGATATTTTACAAGCACTTGACTTCATCACACAATTCTTGCCCCAAATGATGCAATCACTCTCATTACACTTAATTTAAATGGCCAATGAATGTAAACCTATCCAAATCTAGAGTGGCCAATTCTAGAGGATAGATAAAAGCTTTTAGATTATATGGTTTATAATGAGTGTAACAAAAACAATAAACATGGTATGCTTTAAGCATACCTCATTAAGCTCCAATTGGCTAACAAAGGCTAATCGTATCAAAAGGTAGGAAAACAGCCTTATAATCAACTCAATAAGAAAAATCTGCCTAGATCACTTTCTAAGTTGCTTTTATGCTTCGAAGGGTGATGAGAAAGGTTCTAATGTCCTAAAATTCCTTGCTCAACTATTTCAATCCACTGGTTTTTCTAAAGTTCAAAAAATGATCTTTTATGCTTTAAATATACGAAAACTAATAATTATAAACCAAATTGAGTAATAGATTAGCTTAAAATTTTAGTAAACAACCTACTTGCCTTACTACTAAATTATAATCTTGATTATTGTACAATCTAAATTTAAGTTCAATTCGTTCAAATTCTGAGAAGAACTAGGGCAAACTAAGCTTTATGTAAGCTAAGTGATAATGCTAATTAACTATGTATTATAATGCTTTAAGGATAAAAACAACTAAATGACAAGGACTAGCAACTATTCATATCATTATTGAGTTAGTTATAGCACCAAGTTGCTCCTAACATTACTATTACACATCAAAAAGTAAACTAAAAATAAAAAAAAACAACATAAAACAAAAGAACATAAGTGTTTTCATAATATAAAGAAAGAGAAAAAGTAGACTTCCTAGATTTTAGAGAAACTCTAAAGCTTAGAGAAGCGCTACCCCCCTCACAAAAATTGTTGTTGTCCATAGCAACTCAAACTTGGCTCACTCGGATGGCGGAGGTGATGGTGGTGGGAAAATACTTCCAATTACATGCACCTAACTCAATTATAATCATAATAATCTCAACCACGTCAAGAACAATGCAAGATCTCATTTCAAAATAGGTACAAATGCACAAATTCGGGAGAGTAGAGTAAGAAACCAACAATGAAATTAAACAATTTAAAGGTACAAAGGACCTTACTTGAGTGATGATTAAATGTATGAGGAAGATTTAGCAAGCAAAAGACTCACTCAATGAAGTAGATTTTAGAGAGGCCAAATAAGAAACTTAACAATCGAGAAAAGCTAGCAAATACAAGAGTGTGTGCAAAAAGGAAAAAGAGGGATGATTTATGGGCACTAATCGGTGGAGTAAAGGGCACTCAGTGGAGTGTCCTTTCACTCTACCAAGTGTGCCTTCACTGGATACCAAGATCGATTTTGCAAAATTAAATCCTTTTTTTAAACAAGAAAATTAAACATTGTACAGAGTAAATTGACACTCTACCGAGTGTGATTGCACTCAGTGGAGTATCCTTTTACTCGATAGAGTGGTTACACACTAGACTCCAAGCATAAAACAACATGATTTTTTTTAGAAAACTTACAACACTCTGTAGAGTAAAAACACACTTTATCGAGTGTGATTTCACTCTGTGGAGCATACTTTTACTCCACAGAGTATTAAGACACAGTACTCTTAAACATAAAATCATATAAGAAACTATGCTTAAACTCTTTAATTTTTCACCTAATACTCACTAAAAGATCATGTCCTCTCTTATAATTAAGATTAGTAATGATCACCTGATTGAGACTTCAATTTGCACAAAAATTAAATCAAGAATGTACCGTTTACTTAAGGAAATTACCGATTGCTTGATTTTGGTTTTCCTGCACTCTGTTACTGCTAAAATTCCATATGAAGGCTATTAAAATCATGAGATATTCATTCCCTTGTAACTTGAAAAACTTGGGACGCTTAAAAACTTAAGAAAAATTAAAATGGCAAAAACTTTAAACAACACAAACAAAACATATTTGTTAAAATGAAAACCTATTATAAGAAAAGGGTGAGAAGAAATAGTTCTAAGTTTTTGTTAGTCCTCAGCTCGACTTTTAGGACTATCTTACTTATTAAGAAGTACCAGAGTACTGGGGGTCATTCAAATGTGTGCTAATGACACATTGAACAATTTCATCCTCATGAAAAATCTTCAAGCAATGGCCATTGACTTTAAAAACTCGACAAGTGTCCAAGCTTTTAATTTCCACTGCACCATAAGGACAAACATTAGTAACAACAAATAGGCTAATCCAGCGAGAACGAAACTTACCAGGCATAAGCTTCATACGAGAATTGTATAACAACACCTTTTGACCAATCATAAATTGTTTCCTAATAAGCATGCTATCATGAAACAATTTAAATTTCCTAATAAGAACATTTTTTTGTGCAAGAACATCCTGCACAATAGAATCAATCACATCGATATGACAAAGAGAATGCACATCATTAGGGTGTTTCATGGCATCAAAAATATTAAACTTAACAATCTCACCATCAAATTCAATCGACAAAGTACCCTTATCTACATCAATCTTTGTCTTTGTCGTTTTCATGAAAGGTCTTCATAACAAAATCGAAGCTGATTTTGAAGAGGGATTACCTTCCATCTCTAAGATGTAAAAGTCAATAAGAAATATAAGCTCGTTGACTTGTACTAAAACATCCTCAACAATCCCTAGAGGGTGAATATAAGAACGTTCGGCCAATTGAATAACTACACCAGTCTTTTGCAAGTCATTTAATTTCAACTCTTGGTAAACAGAAAATGGCATCACATTAATTGAAGCTCCTAAGTCTAACATAGCATGCTCAACTTTCTTTTCACCGATCACACAAGGTAATGAAAATATACCTGGATCCTTGCATTTTTCTAGCATATTCTTTTGCAAAATTGCAGACACATTCTTACTTACCTCAACCTTCCCTTTTTCTTTCATCTTTCTCTTGTTGGTACACAACTCCTTCAAGAACATTTCATATTTAGGAATTTGCTTGACAAAATCCAGCAAAGGAATGTTGATTTGCACTTTCCTAAATGTATCCAGGATCTCTTTTTCTTGCTCATCTTCCTTTGTTTTAGCTAACCTGCTAGGAAAATGAGGGGTAGGAGTGTATGAGGAAAGAGATAAAGAAGGATCGAATGTTACCTTACACTTTGTTCTAGAGGGAGCTTCTTTTTCATCATCCCCCTTGCCTATGTCAACTTCTTTTGATGGAGTGGACCCTAAAGGAATTTCTTTTCCACTTCTTAGTGAGATTGCACTGCAATTCTTCTTTGGATTCACTTCTGGTTGTGAAAGCAACTTTCCAGAATTTTGAACTTCCAATTTACTAACTGACGTGGCCAATTAAGTAATTTGGTTGCCTAAATTCTGAATGTTTGTCATTATTTCCTAAACGTTGGCTCTTGTTTCCTGTTGAAATTAAAGAGTATTATTAGCAAGATTTTTAACAATATCTTCCAAACACATACCTAAGGTTGGAGCCTAAGTTTGTGTAGAGACTAGAGGTGGTCTAGTGAAGCTTTAAGGAGGTGGCCTTTGTTGTCTTCCTTGATTTCCATAGCTAAAATTAGGATGATCCCTCCATCCAGGATTGTAATGATTAGAATAGGGATCATACTTCCTTTGAGGTAGACCAGGAAATCCTCCTACAATATTGGCTTCTTGTGTGGAGTCTTGTTGTAATGTGGGGCACATATTAGTAGAATGCCCTTGAAGTGAGCATATTTCACATGCCTTTGTTGTTTGCAGTTGACCTACAGCCATTTGACGAACCAAAGTAGTTAAATTAGAACGTTGATTTTTAAGTTCACTTACCTCATTGACTTGCTTGGTAGATCCTCCGCCTCTTGTACCAAATTGCTAGGAATTTTTAGCCATGTTTGAAATCAATAATTTGGCTTCTTGAGCTATTTTGTTCACCAAGGCTCACCACTTGCTACATCGATCATACTCCTATCCATTGGTAGTAGTCCCTCATAAAAATATTGAATCAGGAGTTGGTCGAAAATCTGATGGTGGGGAAAACTAGCGCACATCCTCTTGAATCTTTCCCAGTATTCATACAATGTCTCTCCCATGATCTTTGTGATGTCATAAATCTCCTTTCTAATGTTGGCAACTCGTGATGCAGGAAAACATTTCTCCAGGAATAACCTTTTCATCTCATTCCATGTAGTGATTGAACTGGAAGGAAGATAGTAGACCCAATCTTTGGCTTGATCCTTCAAGGAGAAAGGGAAGGCTCTAAGATTGATTTTCTCCTCAGTCACACCCTGTGGTTTCATTTCAGAGCAAACAATATGGAATTCCTTCAAATGCTTGTAGGGATCTTCACCTGCACAGCCACGAAAAGAAGGAAGTAAATGAATCAAACCAGATTTTAATTCAAAATCATTTGCAAGGTTAGGAAAAGTGATGCATAAAGGTTGTTGATTCAAATCTGGCGCAGGCAGCTCCTTGAGAGTTCTATTAGCCATCTTTTCTTCAAATTCTTTAAAGATAAAAACACCACAAATTGTCGAGTCTATCTCCAACCCTTATTTAAGGCATCTTGTCCTTAATCTAGCTTCTTTTCTCAATCGATGCATTGTCTTCTCAATTTCAGAATTATACTGCAAATTAAAGGTATGAGAAGAACGAGTCATAAAAAATAGATAATTAAATAAAATAATGAGAAACTAAAAATATAGCTCCTCGGCAACGGTGCCAAATTTTGGACAATTTATCGAAGCCATTTATAATAAATACAGATTCACCTAAAATAACTTGTAGAAATAGTGAAACCAATTTGAATCCCAAGAGAACTATGTGATTAATTTCTCAATGTTGAAAACAAATATATAAAGTAAAATGGGGGGTTTTGAATCTTTGGATTAAAACGAAAAGTAAATTAACAGAAAGCAAAAATATTGAATTAAATGAAAATCAATCTTACCAAACTTCCAATTCAAAGGTATAAATCTCATCCGATTGCAACTTTGATCATAGACATAAAAAATGATTTCTCAATCCAAGTACTCAGTCTACTTAATCAGAAAAGTCATAGAAAGCAATAATTCTCCTAATGTAAATGACTCAAAAAAAACATTTAAAATCAAATCTTATCATCAATTTAACTGGGCATGATAGCGTTCCATATCAATTTAATGATAGCATTAAGAATTAATGAGAATGACTAAAACAAAAATTAATTGATCGAGATAGCTACAATTCAATTAACTTTGCACTTTTATTTCCCTAGAATCTATTATGTATGCTATGTAAATCGGAAAGCCAAAATTACACACACATAAGCCAATTCCTTGATACTAAAATCAATCATTCATGATAATTATGGATCACAAACTCATGGATAGCAGTAGAAAAAATTAATATTGAATTAAGGCATCAATTTAATCAATATAAATAATTCATAAAAAATAAGAACAAGAAAATAAAAATTACTTAGATTGATGAAATCACTATTGAGTTCATAGCCTCACAAAATTACAATCGGAATCAATTAACCCTTAAATTGGAATTAAAAACTTAATCACTCATGCTAAAAATTAAAAGCACTGTAAAAGAAAAGGATTCAGAACTAAGAACTTAGCACTAAGAACTAAAGAATAAAAACTAAGAACTCCCCTCGAAGAACCAAATGCATGTTTATATATCTTGGAAAGGAGAGTCAGAACCAACAATTGCTTCCTCTTTCAGTAGACTTCCAATAGAAGTAAAAGACTTCATATTTAATAGTTTTGGAAAATCCTCGCGTGCCTTGGAGAAACCTCTTGATCAGTGGAGTAAGATGGCAATCGGTGGAGCATGAATAATTTCCCTTTTTCCTTTACTCCGTAGAGTAACATCTTACTCTACCTAGTATTTTGACACTCCACGAAATGGATTTACACTCCACGAAGTGTGGAGCTTCTGCTAAAAATGTGAATAATTCTCTCTTTGCCAAGCTATCTCAAAAGCTAAACTTTCATTTAAGTCCTTCTAACTTTCTTTTCTTTTTTTAATTAAGTCCTAAAAACAACAAAAATGCTTAATTAGACAATTAAAACATCAACTGAAGAAACTAACTATTAAAACAACTAAATTAACACAAAACTATCCTAAAAATATAGTAAAAACACATTAAAAACATAGTTAAATTCACATTTATCACGTTTGTGCTAGTAGTGTTGGCTCCACTACTAGCTTTTTTTGCATGTCTACGTTAAAGAAGTTAGCTTGTAGTGGCTACTCATTCTCTTGGTCTGTTGCATTAGAACCAAAACCTTTAATATTACAATTTTTTCTTATGTTACTATTTCAATTTGGGACCACCGATGGTGTGACACCCTAATTCTATACTTGGTATCCAATTGACAGAGTATTTTTATTGATAATATTATATATGCTTAATCTAATTATTTACCAATAATGGAAGTTATGATTTTAACTTAGCATTGACTTATAATTTTAGCTACAAAAATTACTATTCATTTGGTAAAAATTTCAATAGTATAATGGCTTATAAGTCATGCTACCCAAACCTGCAAATTGGCAAAATCACATTCCCAAAAGACAACCTCCACCTCCAATACTTCAATGACAATCACAACACTTTTAAAATCAATTCACAAGTAAACCACACAACATACATCACATTATACATATAATATCATATCCTTTAATGTTTAGTATTCATTATAAGTCATAATACATATGTCAAGTTCCAAAATTGATTAAGACATAATACACACAAGTTTACATATTCAAAATATCTTCACATGTGTATGCCACTTGTTCTCCTTCAAGCATCTTCTATTACCTATCCCTACACACAGTCAAAAAAAATCACGTATTAAGCAACGTTATTGCCTAAGGTTGGATACACTACACAAAATTTCATTTATAAAAACTATATTTACAAAATTACCATTTTACCCTTTTGTGTTATTTATTATTTTTTAACTTAGAATTTCTTTTTAAGTTTCTTAATTACCTATTTATTCTTACTAAAGCTTATTTTTCTCCTTTTCTTATTTGATTATTAACTAAGTGGAGAATTACCATTTGATCTCTAAACTTTTCTTTTCTCATTTATTGTGCCAAATTCACACTAATGTTGTCCTTTTTAGTTGCTTTTTGTTTTTATTCTATTTTAAACCCAAAATTTATATTTTAGTCCTTATACTTTTTCATGAGATGGAAAATTATAGTTTGGTCCCTAAACTTTTCCTTATTTAAGATTTTACCCCTTTTGCCTATTTGATCATTTTAACTCTTTTAACCATTTTTTTAATGTCAATTTACAATTTTATTCCTATTTTCTTGTATAGTTATATTTTTTCCCTTTTAAAACCAATTAACCTCATTTTTCATCTTTTTCATTATTTTATCATATAATTTACATTTTTATGCGTAATTTACCATTTAGTCCCTATTTTCTCGCATAATTATATTTTTACACCTAGTAGTGCCCGATGAAAATTCTCAAACTGAATATACGGGATGAGGACTTCAACGATGTAAATGGACTAGAGAGACCACTTAACATGCTCCGACTGCTCCAATATGAGTAGAGGGACCATTTGACATAATTCGAATGCTTCACAATATGTGTGTATGTTTGAGGTGACTACTTGACATAGCCAATACCTTAATAATCAATCTAATCTCATGGTGCTACTGTGATATATATATCCCTATGGCTAGCCATTATATTTTATAATCTTGGATTACCCACTGTACACTAAGGGAAATTATTTAATTTACTTTATGTTAGATTTTCATATAACTTTCATACTAATCACATTATGCCACAAGTTTCATATTCCCATTAATTAATGCTTATTACATACCTATTCAAAATGTACGTATATAATGTCATATAAAAATGATGGAAACATACCAATTTCTATAGGAACACCATTCGGCCTCAACATGTTCACACACATGCAATGTGTTTTCTTACTCTTTCTCATGCCATATGTATTCTATCATTTTAGGCATTCATATGTTGATACATATTTGTTAAAACTCCTTAGTTACATATGTGAACATCATTATGTTCACTTACACAATATTACATCCACATGAAGTTTTAAGTTCTAATCCATCATATTACATTCATTCATCATTATATTATGCATTTCATAATAAATATACAATTAATTATCAAATTATCTCGTATTATGCCATAAGATATAATTCAGCCACTTAGGGTTCTCATGTTCTATAGTTGTTTTCTCCACTAATCATCATTTTATTTCATGTTGTTTCACTTTGCTAACATAATATCTCAATTTATTTCTTCATTTTCCTTAAGTTTACATAGTGATATAATGTAAATTTTTGTTTAATTCAAAGAAATACATGGAATTAGGTGTAGTTTTATATCAACTAACCTGAAAGTAGCTTGAAAATCACGTATTGTTCCTTCTCCTTTCCTTTTTCCTCCTTGCTTTTCTCTTCTCTTTAGAAATCCCCTTTAGGCCAAAATTGAGGAATAAGTAGTAAGTTTATACCATGAATTTCAACATGAAATTACTTAATAATAACTCTACTAATAAGTTCCTACAATTCTATACCAAAATTCCTAATTAATTTCAATAAAAATTCAAGAATTTACCTAATTAAGTTAACTCTCTCACTAAAAATTTTAAATTTCCAAGCTTTCTTTTTCTCTAATTCTATTTCTATGTTGAAGATGATGTTTTCTAGTATATGTGAGTTAAATTAAGGTTGGAAAAAGTGGGAAGAAAAATGGTAAAGAAGCAATATGAAGGGTGGTTCGATTTTGAGAGGAAAAAGAGGGAGGATGGTAGATTTTTGGGCAAAAATAAAGAGGATTCTAGATCTCTCTAGGCTTCCTTTAACCCACCAAATCAAGGATCAAGATTTATCTATTTACTATTTGATCTAATGGTTTATTTTTAAGCCACTTGTCATCACCACATTGAATTCAGCAATTTTTCTTCCATAACTGATGAGTGAAGGTGATTATGGCCTATTTCCTAATAACATTTATGCCCTTGAATAAATCAAAAATGATAACTAAGCCCCTTAATTAATTTAACCTCCAGTTTTTGCCATTTTTCAGAATCTGATATTTCCCTTATTAGAATTCTCTAAAATTTTGTCCATATGCAAAAAAGTATGCAATAAGGGGTGTCTAGAATTTTAAATTATTTTGATATCATTTCGAAATACTTCCAACTCCAAAGGTAAAATTAGTTGATCATGAACATGAAAATTAAAACTGTCATAAAAAAATTTTTCACTTTCAATAGCTTATTTAGATTATTTTTAATGGGTTTATGCAATCAGAATAATTTTTGAAGATCTATGGAGTATTTTTGAGTTCATTCAAACTTATGGTCAACTTAATTTACTACAGAACAAATTGTTCACTGTCTATTTTGGAAATTTATTTGAGCTCAGTTTCTTCTCAAATTATACCACTGGACTCCTTTTAATATATATTATCTCATCTAATGATTAAGTACTAACTTTCCAATAGGTCACCCATCCCAAAATTTCTTTGGATTGCATACGTTTAATACTTAAGCACTTATGAATTTTACTATATGATACTAATGTGATCTCACCAAATACCATTTCAATGTTACTATTTATGGTTTAAAATATACTAGTCATGTCACATGAAATTTTAGGGCGTTACATATGGTATTCTACCAACATCATATCGAACCATAATAGTTTCACTAATAGTATGTACTACATTCAAGTCCAAATCATCCCCATTTTTAAATTCTCTAACCACATCAAGTAAAGCAAAGTCACTTTCTAGCAACTTAAGCTATTTACTCTTCGAATCTTCGTAGCAAAACCTCTAATTTCTTAATACACAATCAATCTTTCAATCGATGTGAAACTTTGGGCTGGATTTGAGTAATGTAAATTCAAATAAATCATGTAAGGCCCCAATGCTTGAGGTGCACTACAAAAAAATAGGAAATTAGCATTGGCAATTTTCATCGCTATTTTAAGAAATTAATTAGCGACGAAATAATTTCAGTCGCTATTTTTCTGTTGTTAATGGAAATTTTTGCGACTGAAATAGAAAGTAGTCGCTAATAATAGCGATTAAAATTTTGTCGCTAAGATAATAAAATTCATCGCTATTTAATCCCTAAAATTAGTCATCTTTAATGTATAAAAGTATTTACGATAAATTTTTTTCGTCGTTATTTTTAGTCGCTAAGTATTTGATTGTTGTTGCGGCAGTTTGGTCATAATATTGTGTCGTCACTAAATTTTTGCGACTAAAAATACCATCGCTGCTTTTAGTCACTAAGTACTAGATCATTTCTGCGACAGTTTTGTCTTAATATTTTTTGTCACTAAAATTTTGTGACTATAAATTCAGTCGTTGTGGCTATTGCTAATTTTTGTTTATTTTTAATGACAAAGAAAATCATCATTATTTTAGTCACTATTTTGATTCTATTTACTTAATTAACACAATTTTAGTGACAAAGAATTTCGTCGCTGTCTAAAAATTTTTGTTTTTAATATTTATGAATTTATTATTTATATACCAATGAATAACAAATTAATTAATTGTTAACAAAACATTGAACGTACACAATACATAAGTATATAAATGTAAATAACAATATATTTTATAAATTTATAATATAAAATACAATATCCAATTATAACAAAGAAACAATTAAAAATTACTTGAAATACATCTATGAGTTTATCATCCTACAAAGTATCTTCCTAAACAATAAAAACCATAATGTTAAAAATAACATCCAAATTAACATTAACAATAATGTTTAAATAAAGCAGTTCATAAGCAGTGGCAATGTAAATTTGAGGCAAAATCGCAATTACCGTATGGAGAATCATGTGAATTATCTCCTTATAGATCTGAAAGAGAAACATCATCATGTGCCGGCGGTGTAGTATTAGTATTAAGCTGAACTAGTAGTTGTTAAACCCCCAAGTGACGAAGCAAAGAATGAATAGCCCATGCAACAATCTCCTCGATATCTTCCTTTATCAATAATGTCCCATTCGAATTTGAGGTAGTACTTGTACCTGCATAACATGATATACCAGATGGAGAAACAATAGGTGGCATATATGAGCCAAGTCCGTATATTTTTTTCCTTTTATTGCATCGAGCAGCATGTAAAAACAACTCATACTCATCCACGGATGACTCACCTTGCGATCACTCATATTGAAGTTGCTCATAACTCTCCTATAAAACCATAATAATTTTTAATAAGCGTAAATATAAGAACAACTCACAATTGACAATTTGATATTTAAATAATTGTGAAAACTAAAACAATTGTATTCTATGTTACTTACATGTATCTCCCTACTACGATCAACCACATATGTCTTCCCATCATGATTTATAGTGTGTGTGTGCAGGTAGGCCTCAGGAATTGTAGGTGGCCGGCCATACTCTTTCTCTTATATTAATTGTAATATAAGCAAAGCTATTAGAATAACATATTCATGTTTATTTTTCCACTCAAGCAATGCTCTCTTATTTTAAAAGTACTACCACCATCGTCACTAAATCTTATCCTGACATAAACAAAAAAAATCCATACAAGTAACTGCTACTCAAAAGCACTGCACCTAAATCATGAAAACCCAAAATACATACACTTGCATGTTACTTAATACCATGCTCTTAAATAATGAAAACTTAAAGTACACGCACATCAAACTTCAAGTGCAAACATCCATCATCTGTTAATGATAAAAGAATTTCAGCATTCATCATCTACTTTGATGAAGAAAATTAAAACACATGCAACTTGGGTAACTAGAATTTTTTCCACCTAAGAAACTTATATGTTATTTCATCACATTACATGTTGTCAAAAACCCACAGAAAGCATATATATTATAGAGCAAGGTACAACAGCAAATTAAGAAGATTGCAAGCCATATACAAAAATAAGAGCTTGAGTGCATGAAACAAGGAATTTACTAACAACCTGAAAGATCCAACAGAATAATCAATTTGCTCTCCATACATATGGTTGCACGAAACATAATTTCAGCTTACTCAAATCCCGATAGCAATTACAAAATATTATGCAAAATAAGATTGTCACTAATACTAAAGGATTGCTTCACATTATAATTTACATACTCATCAATCGCAAGATATGCTCGCCAATAAAAATCGTTCCACTAGTGTATGATCTAGGATCTTTGTCTTCATTTGCTCCATAACAATTGAGCTTCTTTTGATTTGACACTTGAATGCACGTAGAGAGATTGAAAATCTAATTCCACCTTTTCCATACTGGTTTTGAAAAGTATTTTTGCTTTTCTTTAGCCAACTTTACATGGTAAACGTAATCCTTATACCTCTGTGCAGCCTTTATATCCCCATGGGAATTCCAAACTAAATAATCTAGAACAAATCCCTTGCTGAATAGGTGACCAATAATAGTGTCCATGTCATCAAACTTGTTGTTCTTACATCTAATGCATGGGCACCTTATATGATCACCACTCATTTCTTCAGGATGAGAAGTAGCGAATTTAATAAAATTATCTACTCTATATACGAATGAGGAATTAATCTTTCCTCCTGGATTCCATCGATTATTCATCCAACTATGATCTAAGGATTCCATTTAGTCTAAATTTATAAGTTTTAACAAAGTCATGAAAAAAATAAATAAGAAGTTTGCTAAATGTATAAAGTATTGGAAAAAGATACCATGAAATTAAAGCATGTACAAAGACATGCAATTATAGCAGCATCCAAATGAGGAATCCATTGCATCTATTAGCTAGAGAGTGAAATTAATTTATGTCTTCTTTAAGAATAGCAAAATATTTAATTACAAAATAGTGGGCATGCATTCATTTGAGTTTACATACTTTAGAGTTAGAACTATACTCGTACTAAAAGTAATGAATGCTTTTAACCAAAAAGAAAAAGAGAAATTAGGGAAAGAAATAAATATCCAAAAGTGTCAATAAGTACTGTAAAAAAAGAATATAAATATCCATTATGCTCATTATTCTAATTGAATCTTAAATAAGAAAAAATTTCTTTTAAATGATTTATGTTAAATGCATATGACAAACTACATCCATCTGTTTACTTTAGAATTTTTTACTCGCTATAATGATCATTTCATACATCAAATTCAAAATTAGCCCAGGCATTCTAAAGCATAAACTTAGAGAAAAGCATGAAGCTGGTACTACAACTATTGCTTTCAACATTTCAAATTCAAAATCAGGGCAAACTAGTACTTACAAAGCAGCCGGAGAACCACCACCAAAGTCATCATCCAAATCAAGAAAGAAATCAAACAATTGACTAGAAACAGAATATTTTAACCTCTTTGGAGTACAAACATTACCCTTCCATCCAACATGAAAAAGAAAGCAAAGGAAAGAGGGAAATGGATAAACCCGTAGTTTTGATGTAAGATCCGAAATCTCCATATGAGATTTGCAACTGGGTGCTTACGGCCTATGTAGTATGTCTTTTACTGTAGTACCTGCATCAATTTCGTTTGTATCAAGTGTACGTACTAAACTGAAATTGTCACTGTCTTTGTACATGAAATAAAATAATAGTGGTCATTTGATCTCAAAATAGCTGTCTTTTGTCATTAACTCGCTATTGGGACCAAATTAAAAGAAGATAACAAATTAATATAAGTTCAACCATTTGAAATGCCTAACTCATCTTCTTCTGATGCTGACATTTTTAATCAATTCACAAATTAATATAAGATGACAGATTTTTTCAATTTATCAAGGCCGTTTTGGGCTTTGTTTTTATATTTAACTACAACGGCGTAGAGGCATCGCACAAGGTCTACCCTGAATATCAAAGACATTTTTGTATATTTTTATAATTATATAAATTCGCAAACAGCGAAATATGATTTTACGAACAATGATTTCTTATTAAAATTATTCCAATAACTTTATTCTTATTTAATTTATTTATAAATATATATATTTGACTACAGGTGTTTATAACACATTGAAACCACTAAATTTACCAATTCAAATAAAATCGCAATTTAAAATGTGTAATATTGAAATAAGTTGCGATTTTACTCTTTAAAAATAGTGAAATCAAACTGCACGTGATAGCCAAATTGCATAAAAATTTTGTATTTATCCATTGCTAATAAGTAATACAAGACATTTTTATTTCAAACTTATTAAAAATTATTATTATAAAATGTCATAAACATATTCATAATTTCATTAATAATTACTGTAAATAATAATAATAATTAAATACAATAGTTGGATTATTTTGAGCAGTTTTCCTTTTTAATTTTTAAATTTTAAAAGATTAATCAAGTAAAGTTGGCAACAATGAGCATAAAAGAAAATTCAAGAAAGAAAGGAAAAGGGCAAAATAAGTCATAATTAAAAAATATAAAAATATAATAAATAAATTATAAATAAATTGTTAAATAACAATAATTATCATAAAATGTGTTAAAGTAGATTATATATATCAATGTTATTAAAACCGAATCGGATAAAGAATCGGAGAGCTCAATGATTCGTGGTTCGACCGGTTCATTGGGGTTCAACCGAATTTTTTCATTTTTTAAAAAATATATTATTTTTTAAGTTTTATATAAATATTATGAAAATATCACTATATAAAAAAATTAAAAATAATTTAGAAAAATATATTTATTATCAAACATTAATAATAAGACTATATTTTTAAGTCATCCAACATTTATAACAAAAATTTAGATAAATATAGTAAAAAATTGTAAATTTTTAAAGAAATTCTTCAAATATAAATTATAAAATTTTATTTTATTCATAAAAAATTCATTAAATTGTTTGAATTTTAATTATTTTGTATTTATAATTTTATTTTTTTTTCAGAAAAAATAATATTGTATGAATATTTTGAACAAAAAGTTGGTTTTTCTAAAATCAAATCGATTTTTTATCATTTAACCCGGTTTTTTTCAGTTTTATCCCGGTTTAATCGGTTTTTTGGCGGTTTAAAACAGTATCTTCCGGTTTTATTCAATTCGATTTTTATTCATTAAATCAATCGAACCAGCTGACGGTTCGCAGTTAAACCGGTTCGACCTCCCAATCCGATCCGATTTTAATAACCATGATATATATATATAAATCTTTTTATGTGGCTGTGCCACTGTAGGATAGGCTCCTATTTTAAAGAATAAAGGACACATGTGAAATTAAAAAGACTATTCTGGAGAATTAGGGTCGATTTGACCAAATATGGGGTGACTGAGAACATGTAAGGAAATTGACAATTAAAAGATCTAGTTTAATTTAATACCATTGGGAAAAATAATTAGTTTAATACATTTAAAAAATATCGCTTGGTCACTAAGAGAGACGCCTTGTGGAAATTAAAGCGCCAGAGTCAACGAAGGCAAGTACTACATCTACACACCAATAGCATTTTATCTAATCTAATTTAGCAGAGATTGCGAATCAACATCACATTCAACATGTGTGATTCAATGCATTATCAATTAAGTATTTATTTATTTTTGTATTAATATCTATGTATATATAGTTTTAAATTCAAGATTTGATCTCTGATTGCAAAATAAGGATTTGACAATGGCATTAGCTTGCAAACAATGGTTTATCTGTTAATATAAATAGGAATCAAGAAATCAATAAAATTTATATAAATCAACAATTTCTTTGTCATGATAAGATAAAAAAAAAATTTCCAGAAATTAATAAAGCCAAGTCAGTCCAAATTCTTACCTAATATTTCTTCTCAAAGTATAATTAATCTCTGCGAGCTTTTCCAAATTCTTTTGCATATTCTGCACTCAAACTTCATTTATAAGTGCATAAAACACACAGATCAAAGGGACATTTATTTAAATAATGTGTTTTAAATAATTATTTACGAAATTGGTATGTGTCAGAAAATATTTACACAATTATGTTGTTTTCTGAAACCGTTGACACGTACAACAGTTTCATCAGAAATCTGTTGGATGGCACGAAAATATTTATACTGAAACTGCTGCACAGTACAGCGATTTCAGAGTCTGAAACCGCTGTACTGTGCAGCAGTTTCAGTACAAATATTTTCATACCTACAAAATATTAAATTAATAAAATTTTAATATAATTTAATTTTTTTAAATAAAACAAAAATTAATTAATGATTATTTTCCACCATTTGCATTGAAATGAAGTCTTGCGTGAGAGCAGGTTTTAGAAAGATTTTAAAATATTTATTTTCCTCGAATTATGCCATTTTAAAATTATTTCCCGCAATTTTAAAATATATAGAAAGATTTGTATATGATTGTTGGCGTGCAAGCAGGTTTTATCTCCTCTCTTTGTTTAGATTCTTAATAGGAATTAATGTTCATCAGCATAAATATTATTTTATTTATAATAAAATGCCATATATGAGCAAAATTGACATTGTAATGAGCAAAATTGGCAAGAGACGAAATAATTATATTTGAAAATTAATTTGAGGATTTTACTGAAATGATGGTACAATTAAAATAAAACGTAAAAATAAATTTTATTTATTTATCTTACAGTAGGATGATTATTCCTATTATAAAAATTCGCTTGTAGTCGGGATATCTTGAAGCATTTCTATATATATATGATTATGCTAGTAGTGGTTTCAATAAACTTTACTCTATAAAAATAATTATGCTAGTGGTTGGTTTGATTCTAAATTATCTTTTAAATTGATTAATTGTATATATCTCTGCTCCACCGGTAACAAATGAATTCATTAGTAAGTAGCTAAGTACCTCTAAGAATTTAGAATTCTTGGTCAAAAGATTTTCTTTTTTTTTTTTTGAAATTCTAATTTTTTTCTGTAAAAATTGATTATTCAATTATTTTACTTACCAAATACAAGTTAATTTACACATATATGCACAAAAGCTCAATTAAGATGTTCATATGTGCTCCATACTAGCAATATAATTTTGCAGCTTCAAACATCAACAAATCAATTTTTTTAAAGTGATTTTAAATAATTTAATTTTCATGTTCCATTAAACTCATTTCACTTAGTTTGATAAAATGAAAAATTACGCCGGTATTATATTAATTTTCTCAAATACAATTCATGATATTATACATTTACCGATAACATAATGTCCTCTAAAAAATATGAAGATTATTTGCCATATCTGGCATTTTATTATAAATAAAATAATATTTCTGCTGATGAACATTAATTCCTATTAAGAATCTAAACAAGGAGAGGAGATAAAACCTGCTTGCACGTCAACTACCATATACAAATCTTTCTATATATTTTAAAATTGCGGGAAATAATTTTAAAATGGCATAATTCTAGGGAAATAAATATTTTAAAATCTTTCTAAAACCTGCTCTCACGCAAGGCTTCATTTCAATGCAAATGATGAGAAATAATCATTAATTAATTTTTGTTTTATTTAAAAAAATTAAATTAAAAATAAATTAAATTATATTAAAATTTTATTAATTTAATATTTTGTGGGCACAAAAATATTTGTACTGAAACCGCTGCACAGTACAACGGTTTCAGAGTCTGAAACCGTTGTACTGTGCAGCGGTTTCAGTACAAATATTTTCGTGCCACCCAACAGATTTCTGACGAAACCGTTGTATGTGTCAACAGTTTCAGAAAATACCTCAATTGTGTAAATATTTTCTGACACACATCAATTTTGTAAATAATTATTTAAAACACATTATTTAAATAAATATCCCCAGATCAAAGGATTTTTAATTTTTTTCTTAAAAAAAAACAGATTAATAAACCTCATAATGGGTACTCCACAGATATATCTCTTTATTCTTCTGATATTTATCAAATATTTTCTTTGTCATGCAGATGATATGGAATTGACAATAATAAACAATAATCTCCATCTTCTAGGGTTTTGAAAATTATAAAAAATATATATAAAAAATCAGTTTTGAACTAATTTATGTACTTACGTTGTGTTAGGACTAGTGAATTCATGCAATTATTGAAAATAAAAACAAAAAAATTCACAAACGAACCTCTTACATATCCTCATGACGAATGAGGCTTTGAAGGCAACATTAACAATTCACCAACAAAAACTAAAAAACAAAGCAAGAAGACTATAATATTTATTATCATAATAAATAGAGGCTCACCGAAATATGGATGCAGTGGAGGAAGCCGACGGTTGGATGCAAGTGGTGGCATTGGGAATTGAGAGAAACCGTCGATGGCCACTGAAGCAAAAAAGAAGAGAGAGTTTCGTCAAGTGTAAAAAGGAAACGGTAAAACTGTGTAAAATGACCCTAATTCATCTTTTTATCCCTTAACTAAACGGCGACATTTTGGTAATTTTTTTTAAACTAACGACTAAATTAGCGATGGAATATTGTGTTGCTAAAATTTTAGCAAAATAACGTCAAAAATTCCCGCCAAAAATTGCGACTGCACATTCCATCGCAATAATTACAACAAATCAACAAAATAAGTGAAAAAATTAGTGACCTAAATTTAGTCTCAAAAAAAGGCGACAATGGTGCCGCCAAAATTTAGCGATTGAATTCTTTATATCCGTCACTATTTAGTCATTAAAAAGCTTCATTGAGTGGAAAAACTATTTTTAACGACTAAGTGTTTATTTAGTCACTATTCAGTCACAAAATAGCAACTATTTCTAATCCGTCACTAATTTTAGTCATTAATTTTCAGTTTTTTTTTGTAGTGGTATGGTGGATTGGGCTTTAGTTATGCAAACTATTTTGCATTGTAATCCCATTATGATTTGCCTCACTAAAGTACACATTGCCACAATTCATGCAAAATCTTTTTAAAAAATTGAGAATGAATTTGTATAACAAGGCGGTTAAGGCCAAAGTAGAAATATATAAGTATTTTGAGTAGACCTGGCAAAATTGATCAAAACTCATGGATCGATCCAAATTCACCAAAAAAAAATTGATTCAAACCCAACCCAATCCATATAAATATTCATTGGGTCAACCCAAAATTGATCCATTTTATTTTTCAACCCAATCCAACTCAACCCAATACCCAATGGATCAACCCAAAATTAATCCATCTCACTTTTCAATCCATTGGGTATTAACTCAATTGGTGTTTTCAAGATTTAAAGATCTTGACCCATTGGATATTAACCCAATGGGTGTTTTATGTGGGTTGTCAAAACTTTTCAAGTGAGAATGAATCTTAGCCATTGAAATACCAAAGGAAAAGATGAATCTTCTGAAGATTGAATCACAAAGCTTGAGCAGGAGAGATCCCATAGATGAATTTTTCTGCTTAATTTTGATCTCTTATGTCTATAAATGGAATCCCATAGATGGAAGTTTCTCGTTAAAGGAATCGCCCATGCTTCCTCCTCGACGTGACCTTTCAGTTGCTGGCAAGAACAACCATTCCAAGCCATCGGCGGTGCATTTTTCGATACATGCTAGATCTTCATCGACTTATCAAGACTCCCAATGTACAATATCCACTGCTCGTCGGAGCTTGCAGAATCTTCATCTTTCTCCGCAGCCAGAGACTTTACAGGGCTAGTGTGACCAATTAATAACGATAACCATACATGATCTTTCCCCAGTCTTCTCCATACATTAATTCCCATATCTACTGATCCACTAATCACTAGACTCCCCGCGGTGGTTAAGCAAAGAACTGCCAGTTTATGGCCTCTCAAAGCGCCGTATAACCCATTATGTATAATATATTAAAAAGAGGAAAATCACATGCATCTTCACGAGGGAAAGAACGGTAAAGGAAATGCATTTTTATTTTCAAAGGATACTCTTTCTTCAATATCTTATTTCACCTTCTCTGAAAATTGCATTTCTCAGGAAAGTTCATTTCTTCATCTTCTTGTGTGATTTTGTTATGGGTATTAACCCATTGGGTATCATTCATGGGTCGACCCAAATCAACCCAACCCATTAATGACCCATATTTTTTGACTCATTAATAACCTAACCCATTAATGACCCAACCCAAATTCATCCAACCCGCCCATTTGCCACCTCTAATTTTGAGAAATTAAATATGTAAAAATATTGTTTAATTATTTTTTTATATGTAATTTGCAGTAATATTGGATGTACATTTTAAGGAAAACTTTGTGGTTGTTGGTTTCATTCTAATGCATAGACAGGTTATATTCTAAGTAACCTTTTAATAAGCTGAGTACAATATATTCAGTTTTCTAAATACATTGTATACACTGAGCAAAACTACTTGTATGACATTATATTGTCCTATAGCAAAGTGAATACAATATATTCAAAAAAGCATAATTCATTATATTCACTTTTAGAAAATTGGATATATTGTTTTCAGTTATCCATACAGAATACGATGTATTTAGTTTGCCCAAATTAAACATGGTGCATTCACTTTTTATTCATATGATGTATTTGATTTGCCTAAAAGTAACACAATGTATTTAGTTTTTCTGAATATGCCACTTTCACTTTATGGAAAGGGAATGCAGTGTATTAGAAAATTCAAACAAAGTTAATACATTGTATTAAGTTTTCTTTAAATGAATAAATTGTCTATAATTTTTGGCAAAATTAAATATACAATAAATTTGTGTAATTAAAATTTTTATATATAATTTGCAGTAATATTGGATGTACAATTTATTATTGAAAATTTGGTTGATGGCTTGTTTTTAATGTTGTGTTAATGTATTGATGTGATAAATTCAAAATAACTTTATGAAAAGTTGAGTACAATGTATTTAGAAAACTTAATAAATTGTCAACCATGTGAAAAAAAAAAAAAAAAACTGAATAATTCTTACATTGTATTCTCTTCCGACAAAGTGAATAAATTTTATTTAGACAAAAAAATCAATATATTAACATTGGGTAAATTTAATATATTGTATTTACTTTTCCATAAAAGAATAAAATGTATTCAGATTGCATAATTAAATATGATGTATTCACTTTTCACAAATACTATTGTATTCTCTTTGAGAAAAAAAGAATACACCGAATTCACTTTGGCTAAATTGTATACACCGTATTCTCTTTAGAAAAAACATAATTTAGTGTATCCACTTAGAGCACTAAGTCTCCTCTCTCCCTTGACTTGCAATTTTTTACTATGATGATCCCTCTCTCGATAAACATACAGTAGATCCTTATTGCATAATATGTTAATAGAAAAAATTTTACACAAATACATGATTAAAAGTTTAAAACTAAAAAACTTGATTCCATTGTCTATGGGCATCATAAAAATCCAACTAATATATTTTGAGTAAATTAATTACTCTATTGCTTTGTTATGATAGAGATTTGCATTCCAACAATCATACCAGCGATAAAAAACTCGACCGTCTCTCTTCCACGAGTCTCGTGCGATCCTCTACCACTATCGCTACATGCACTTAAGTCAGAGCAATTAACACATGATAAAGTACCTCCCATGCCTTTTGCATTAGAAATATTTTCTTGATTTTTAACATTTTTGGGTTCAAAATTTTTATGATTTATCAAAGCATCTTCAACTTCCTCATAAATTTCTAAAGATATGTAAGGACTACCACCAACATCCAATACTTGCCACGAGCATTCTTTCCATGACATGTATATTCTGATTTCTTTGCCTTTAAAAACAACATAGAACTTCTTATTTGTCTTCCTTGCTTTGTTTATCCTCCTTGCTTTGTTCATTCCAACTAAAATATTTTTAGCATATACCAAAATGATATGAGTAGAGGGAGAGAATGTATAAAGGTTTCAATGCCAAATCCTTCATTTTATCTCAAAGATACCAGCTTGTTTGGGACTTATTTCTTTCCCTGTTGTTACAAATAGGTTAGGTATGCGTAAGTTAGGCTATTTGAAGTTAGTAACCTTTTTATGAGTTTAATTTTGATTGATTTGGGTTGGCTTCAAATGACACACTTTATGAAGGTTATTTTTATCATTACAAGTTAATTAAAATTTACAATTACATATCTATCTTTATTTGAACTATTAAGCATTTCTATTTTTTCATATGATTGGATTGAAAAAAAAATAAAAAAATAAAAACTATTGCATTACACATCAATCTACAACTTTATCTAGGTCTCCCTCTAGCTTACGGTTCACAATTTCCATTTGGTGCATTTCCGTCAACGGCGTTTAGCTGAGCGAGGACAATAGCATCAACCCCAAAAAAACAAGAAACGGACCTGTAGATCTTTTTCAAGAAACATCAAATCATGATTTTGCTTTTCAATAAGCTATCCAATAGAAAAGCAGAAAATGAAGTCTGATGGTAAAGAAAAAGAAATAAACAAGAAACTGACGTATCCAATCTCACTTTTTTTATTCTATTTTATTTTATTTTATTTTAAATATTATATTTAAAATCAAAAAATATATATTTATTGTTAATTATCATATAATTTATTATATTTTATTTTTAATCAATATTAAATAAAGTATTTAAAAATAAAAAATGTTTTGATTAATTACTATAATTTATTATAAAAATTGAGATATTTTAATTAATTTTTTAATAACTATAAAAAAGAGAAAATTATTTTTTTAAATGAAATGGATTAGATATCTTTTAAAACGTAATTATGTATTTCTATTTGACTCAAGCCTCAGCTTGAACAACAAAAATCAAGAAAATCTGTTTAACAAGAGATTATCTTCTCTCTTTCATGGTGATTATTTCTTACGAAAATTTTATATAAACTGTACAAAATAATTTAATTCCGCCACCCTTTCTTCGTTTACTAAACAAAATTTTAGCCAATGAATGCAAAGTTGCTTAGAATAAGTCTTAGTAATTGAAGTGTATAATTTAAATAACAAATAAGATATTTATATTTTTAATCATAAGATACCTGCATGCGTTGTTACAAAATATTTTCCAAGAATAATTTGATAATAAGAAAGTACTTATATGTTATAGTCATATATTTAGGAGGCCTAAATGGATTGACTCGAATAAATTTAGGGTTGAATGTTTCAAAAAAAAATTTAATCAAATTTCGAGTTATTAAGCTAATATGTTCTTCTTTCAAAACTAAAAGCTTATCTTGTCTATACTTTTTGTTTTATTTTTCTCTTCATTAACTTGAGATGCATTGCTAGCAAGGCTGAGAAAAATGGTCAATTAACCGAAAAATCAATTTAAAACACAATTGATTTAATCGGTTTTTATTTTTAAATTTTAAATTTTTCGATTTTGGCTCCGATTCACCATCTGAAAAAGTAGACGATTTTGATTAACTGATTAATTTATTGTTATTTTCGATTTTGGTTTAGTTTTTGGTTTGCGGTTTTGTAATTTTGGTACCAATTTATTATTATTTTCGATTTTATTTTGGTTTTTTATTTTTAATTTTGTGATTTTGGTACCAATTAATCGTGACAAACGGTTAACTGGTGACTAATCGTTAATCAGTTTATATATATATATATATATTAGGGATGTACACGGATATTGATCTTCTTATACTCAACCAAAGTACATAAAAAAAAGATACAAAAGCGAACTGTACCATTGACTTTTAACTAGAATCAAATCAAATTGTATCGTTAATTTTATTTGAAATAAATTTAGATATTTTATCTAAAACTGGACCGACAATCCTATTAAATTGCACCGAATTATACCGAAAGACCGATATTTATTAATTATTATATATAATACTAATAATTTATCTATAAATATTACTTATAATTTTTATTTTATATGTACTATGTAAAGTTAACTTCATAATTATTTACATTACATATTTTAATATACAATATTAAGATAATAATTAGTTAATAAATTAAATATTTTAATTATTAAGAATAGAAATTTAATTATTATAATAATTTAATTTAGCTTTTCAATAAGCTATCCAATATTTTCAATATGCTTAATTTAATTTAGCTTTAATATTACTCAACTACTATGGCCGACAACAGTATAGTACAGTAGGGGATGATCCCAAAGGACCAATTCACCTCATATTAGAATAGAGCAAATAATCAGATAGAAACTATAGGAGATTATTACGAACCTACCATACACTACAAAAAAAATACAGAATAGCGACAAAAATTTGCGACAACACAAAATTCGTTGCTAAATGAACAATATAGCGATAATTTTGCGACAAAAAATGACTTTTGTCGCAAATATTGAAAGATTTGGTGGGAAAATAAATATTGCGACAAATTAGCGACAATAAATTCTTATTGTTGCTAATATCAGGCGCCAAAATTTTGGCACAAACAATTGCGACGATAAAAGCATATTTAGCGACAACATTGTTATAGCTAATTAGCGACAACAATGTTGTAGCTAATTGGCGACAACAATGCTGTCGCAAATTAGGCAAAATATACTATTCCCTTCTATGGCTCAATTGACGACAATATTATTGTAGCTAATTGGCGACAATATTGTTGTAGCTAATTAGCGACAACACCGTTGTAGTTAATAAATTAGGCAAAATACACTATTCCCTTCCTATGGCTCAATTGGCGACAACATTGTTGTAGCCAATTAGCGACAACACTGTTGTAGCTAATTGGCGACAACAGTGTTGTCGCAAATTAGGCAAAATACACTATTCTCTTCCTATGGCTCAATTGGCGACAACATTGTTGTAGCCAATTAGCGACAACACTGTTGTAGCTAATTGGCGACAATAGTGTTGTCGCAAATTAGGCAAAATACACTATTCCCTTCCTATGGCTCAATTGGCGACAACATTGTTGTAGCTAATTAGCGACAACACCGTTGTAGCTAATTGGCGACAACAGTGTTGTCGCAAATTAGGTAAAATACACTATTCCCTTCCTATGGCTCAATTGGCGACAACATTATTGTAGCTAATTAGCGACAACACCGTTGTAGCTAATTGGCGACAACAATGTTGTCTCAAATTAGGCAAAATACACTATTTCCTTCCTATGGCTCAATTGGCGACAACTTTGTTGTAGCTAATTAGCGACAACACAGTTGTAGCTAATTGGCAACAACAGTATTGTCGCAAATTAGGCAAAATACACTATTCCCTTCCTATGGCTCAATTGGCGACAACATTTTTGTAGCTAATTAGCGACAACACCGTTGTAGCTAATTGGCGACAATAGTGTTGTCGCAAATTAGGCAAAATACACTATTCCCTTCCTATGGCTCAATTGGCGACAACATTATTGTAGCTAATTAGCGACAACACCGTTGTAGCTAATTGGCAACAACAGTGTTGTCGCAAATTAGGCAAAATACACTATTCCCTTCCTATGGCTCAATTGGCGACAACATTGTTGTATCTAATTAGCGACAACACCGTTGTAGCTAATTGGCGACAATAGTGTTGTAGCTAATTAGCGACAACACTATTGTAGCTAATTGGCGACAATACTGTTATCGCAAAATTAGGCAAAATACACTATTCCCTTCCTATGGCTCAATTAGCGACAACATTATTGTCGCAAATTAAGGAAATATATTATTTTATATTTTACTTTTAACTATTTTTATATAATTAAGGAAATATATTATTTCATATTTTACTCATAAAGTTAATACTAGAATTTTATAATTTTATAATTCTAGAATTTTTATTTGATTATTTTTATATAATTTTAATTTTTAATATTTAAATTTCATTTACATTTTAATTTTTAATATTTAAATTTCATTTATATTTAATTAAATAATTTATTTTAATAAATTTAACTAACTAAATTAAAATAATTATTATATTTATATTCAATAATATTAATTATGATTAATTATTATAAGTTATATAATAAAATAATTAAATTGAGAGAATATAGCACTCACAAAATTTTTAGCTTGGAAAAATGCTGTAGCAAATTTTGCTACAGCCTATTTTGTAGCTAAATTCATAAATTTTTGAGGGGATAAAAAGAAGTATTGGCGGATTTCATTTTTTCGAAAAAGAAGTATTGGCGGGCACTGAAACCCTCGGCTTTTACAACAAGTTCTACATCTCAAATAAACACAGTCTTTCTTAGCTTGGTTACCACAATCTTGACAGTTCATTCCTCGACCAACTCCACCCTGCCTCATCCCCGTAAACCCTCGGCACATGCATGGCTTCTTTCTCCACCAAGCCTAGGCGGCCGAGCTTAAATCTGCAACCCGCCAATTCGGTTTCACCCGGATTCGCTGCGCTGCCTCCAATGATAAGAAGTTGTCTGCTCGGCTTTCGCAGGTTCAGCAGCTTCTACAAGAAGCTGAGGAGCGAGCCAGCTCTGCTGGGAATGAGCCGCCTCCAAAAATCACAATGGGCACTTATTTTTCAAGTGTTTGGAACTGAATTAGTGTCGTATCAGTAACAGATCACTCTTCGACATTCTTATAAGATGAAAATTCCTTTTTGGGTTTATAGCACGTGAAACGGAAGAGAAATGTTATTTAGGGATTATTGGCCATTGGGTGTGGTTCAATTGACAAACTAAGCTTGTTTCAACTTCTTCACATCCTCTGATTGTTTATGTAATTCTGAATTTTAATTACCCATCTTCAGTGTTGCTTTGTTTGTAATGGTGTTATTTTCTTTTTTTCATTTTTTTCACACGAGTCTAGCTATCTAGGAAGCAGAAGTGGTTATGTTACTTTCTCTGGTACGGTCTTATAATGTTGTTGGCGTCCTACTTCAGTTTGTGGTAATTTCAGCTGTAGTTTTGACAATTCTAAGGATAGCAGAGCGCATCTTCCCTGGGCTTTTATTTTAGGTTCTGGTTCAATTTGTTATGTTGGTCAACCTAAAAGTAAGTTAAAGTTTCTTCATCAATGTTCCCTTGCAGACCATGCAAGTGTAAGTTTTGCTAGAAATGGTGGGCCTGGAGGTCAGAATGTGAATAAAGGTTCGTTATGTTCATTTCCTTATATTTGGTATGGGATCACTGTTATCTTCTGTCTGATAACTTGTTTTCCAGGGACTTTGACTTAGTTTAACTTGTTTTGTAATTGAGATAGTGAACACCAAGGTGGAAAGCACTAAAAAAAGTTGTTATAAAGAATGCAGATTGGCTTTTTTTGGCTATGTAATTGAAATGAACACTGAATGTAGAGAAAGACCAAATGTTAAGGAAGGAGAGAGAAGGAAATACAAAGGATTGCATAAGTATACAAACAGGGCAGCTACAAATTAAACATCTCTACTATTTCTCTCATCCGTTGGAGTTTCATTTTCATCTGACATTGCATTTCCTTATTAGAAAGGAAAGAGTATGTCTCTGTGGTTTTTGTCCTGCAATTTTACAAATTGTCAACTTCTGTTTATTACAGGAGAAGAATCGAATCAACAAGGATGGTGAGCTCGTGATTTCTTCAACAAAGATAAGAACTCATAAGTTATTCTCTATGCCTTTCCTTGTCTTTTTTCACTTATATAAACATTTGATGATGGACATGTTGGTTTAAACCTACTCTTTTTTTCTCAGGGGTAACATTGAAGATGCTCTAACAAAGCTGCAGGTACCCAGACTGTCAATTTACTTAGTTTTATGAACTTGGTGTTTTTTATTATGTGATTCAAACAGCAAATGTGTTTAAGCATGTAGCCGTACTGTTTGTTAACTCTGAAGGATTATGCTATTAGGCTTAGCTGTTACATTATACCTTACCCAGCTGTTTAAAAGCTGGAAAGCAATGTTAAAAAGGTAAATTAGATAGCTTCATGCATTAGTTTCACATTACTTCGTCTCAGCTTTATAATGATGAATCTGCATAGTTAGGAAAGGTATTTCTCACATCAGCTATCGGTTATTGTAAGATGTATAGGTAGTTGTACTTTTTGTGTTTTAGGATTCCTTTATTTCGTCAACCTTCAGCATGCCAATTGCCTGTGCCAAATCTTATATTTTTTTCCGATTCCATACATTTTGTTTTATAAATTCTTAGAAGCTTTTGAAGTGGATGTTTGGTTTATCATGCCATTTATTAATTATTTGTGCACCGCCTATGTTAAACAGGATTATGTGCCAACTGTTTTTGACAATTTCAGTGCAAATGTGGTTGTCAATGGAGCAACTGTTAATATGGGGTTATGGGATACTGCAGGTAATATTTACAACTTGTCTTCTATTTTTCTTCTTTTCCCTCTCAATAGTTTATTATATATGTTTTCTCAGTTTAGTTTTAATATGTTGTGGCCTGAACAGGGCAAGAGGATTACAATAGATTAAGACCTTTAAGTTATCGTGGAGCTGATGTTTTCATAATGGCATTCTCTCTCATCAGCAAGGCCAGGGTTCTTCCCAGGTGGCTCACTCTCCTGGTGCTCAGCTTTCCCTTTTGCTGCTAATCCAGAAGTCATTTCTAAGAATGTTTCATCGAAATTTATTTTTCGGTTACCTGAATATTATGTTGTTAAATTATCTAAATTCATTGTGGTGGTTAACAGCATAGATAAAGGGTAATTGGAGACGGGTAATGGCAGCTGATTCAGTAGATATATCAGTTTTAAGTCTAAACAGATCATGGCCTTCATTTTTTTTGTGATGATATATGTTTTCTCATCATTGGATGCTTTATTTAAAGTAAAATCACAATATTTCTTCTTGAATTTTAATCTTCACTTTCTCTATCTTTTCCAATGAGCCAGATCTTCGGGATGATAAGCAGTTCTTCATAGACCACCCAGGTGTTGTCCCCATTAGTACAGCTCAGGTAATATATGTTCATGTTATGGCAGATGCTGTATGATGTTTTACTCTTTGACAAGAAACGGGTACAGTCCATTTGTTACTGGTGTCCCCCATTTTTCTGTTCCCCCTTGCTTTTGGAGAAGCTCATTTATTGTTATTGCATTTTCTATTGTCGGATGCTATCAAGTCTTAAACTTCTTTGAATTCCTGATCTCCCATTGAAAGTGAGATTTTATGTTTGATCAGAATGTACCAAATCTTTGAATTCCTGATCCCCCAAAGCTAACAAGGGAGAGTCCATTCTTGATGCACCAAATCTTTAACATTTACAGGTAGGTAGGTAGTTGTGCATGTCATTTAAACAGAAAATCAGGATGCATATGCTGTGCATGAACAATCAAATTTACCTTTGTTTGAATTTTTGTATTTCTTAAAGGAAATGTTCAACAACTTGGGTGATTTATTGTGTACCATCATCGGGTTTGACTCTTTCTCATTGCAACCTAATGCCGGTGCTGCTGGAGAGTATGCTGGGTTGATGGTCATCCGTGCATATCACAAGGTATGATGATGCCTGCTTGTAAAAGAACTGTTTTATACTGTTAAGATCTACATGTGCAGTTTTTTTTATTTACAATTGCTTATTGGAAAATGATTTACAATTGATGCCACTGTTGAATAATTGAATAATTACAATTGCTGCCCCTGTTGAACTTAATCTTTTTTTCTATTTACTTTTTTTTTAATTGCACAATATTTGTTTATGCTAAAATTCATTGATTTTTAACAGTTGATGTATATGTTTCATTTTCTTTTTGAATTCTAATATTACAATATATTTATAAATTTTGACTTATAATAATCTTACTTTTAGACTATTTTGTTTAGAAGAGTTAAAGCTAATCTAGTTTATAAGTTGAAGGATAATAATTCGAATGAAGAAGGTAACGTTGAATTCTCTTAAAAGTTTAAGGGTTAATTATAAATCATATATGAATTGATAATTTGAGTCCGACATTGCAAGATTTTTTTTTATTTGATCTAAAATTGATAATTATCATAAGTATGGCTTTTCTTTTTTGAGGAGTTGATTATAGAATATTGTGAAGGTTATTTGCTATGGACGGAAAATCCTCTTTTCTTTTACCTGGATGTTTCTTACGATAATGCCTATGTTGCCCTTTGGTATTAGCCTAGTCTAAAGGGAGAAATAGGTGGGGACGCTCGGCTATATATTTTGGAGTCCAATGACATTTTCAACCATGGTATTGCTTTAGAGTACAAAGTTTAGGGGATGTGGAATTATCTGAGCCAAATTCTAATAGATGAAAGTCACTATAGGTAGTAGCTGGTATATTAGAATGGGTGCTGGGGGCTGATTTTTTTACTGTGTTTAGCTGGTTCTAGAATATATGGTGGTCAAGTCATGGTAAATCCTAATTAACCCATTTATTGGGTTTGGTATTTAAGTTTCTGCATGTTACCCATTAGCCGCCACTCAACGTAGGTTGCATACTTTTAGCATCTTTTTAATGCATGCAAAGATGTTGGTATGCAATTATTTCTTATTTTTGATCCATGCATCATTTGATTACTCACAGTGGACTTTTATGCTTTTTTTATTTTTAATTTGATTTAGAAATCTTAATTGATTTTAACACAAGATAGCATATTAGACTAGACTTGCTTATCATTCTAATTCCATAGCCATGCAATAGATTGATAAAACCCCATAAACAACCAAAGCTAAGCTTTTTAAGATTCGATATTATTCTTAGAAATCTCGAAAAAGAGATCCACTACTTGCGTTTTTATTAGGTTTGTAGTAATTTTCTATTTGTTTCTCATAGCTTGTACTTGCAATATTTTACCACTATGCAGATTGAGTTTTAAGTTGAGATTTGTGCTGATCATGAACAAGAGATGGATCGACGGGTCAGACAAATCCAACAATAAATGGAGATGCAACAACTTTTTTCAGCAGTAGATTTAGGAGCAAATGTATCTATTTACATTATAGTTATAAGTATATAGTATGACATTTTGGGTGACATTTGTTATTGTTATATATGCATACATTATTTTAGATATACAATTAATGATATCAATTTGTAAATAACAATCTTTTCATGAATATATATCTTTTTGTATTAAATATTAAGTAATCTATAAATATAAATTTGTCATCTGTGGTTTATCATTTAAATGATAAAATTTTCATATTAATTTAAAAATAAAAAAATACTTTTAATTTAGCGAGGGATTAGCATGTTTGAACAATAGCTATTTAGCGTTAACAATGTCGTAGCAATATAGTGACGAAAACACTGTCGTCGCAAAATTTTGCATTAACAATATCGTAGCAATGTTTCGTCGCAAAATTTTGCGTGAACAATGTCGTAGCAATATTGTGACGAAAATACTGTCGTCGCAAAATTTTGCGTGATCAATGTCGTAGCAATGTTGCTACGAAAATACTATCGTCGCAAAATTTTGCGTGAACATTGTTGTAGCAAAATGGCGATAAATATTTAGCGACAAAGATCTGTCGTCACTAAAATTTGGTGACGACGTCTTGTTGTAGCTAAATTCTGCTACAACGACTTTTGTTTCAAAATAAAAGTCGTCGCTAAGTTGTCACTAAATTGATTTAGCGACGAAAAAATATCAGTTAGCGACGAATTTTGTCGTCGCTAATTTGCATTTTTTTAGTAGTGCATAGCAAAATAAATCGTCAAGACTTGCATCGTGGTATGGGTGTCCCTATGGCTAGCCAATTATATCCTAAACTAGATTAAACTGTCAGACCATTACTAAGAGCAGCATTCTTTGCTCATTTCAGAATTATTTTTCATATTTCTGACATTTCAATTTGCTTTTGCATTTTAGTATACTATCCACACAATGCTTTCTTATCATTTCAGTATACTCTTCATACAATGCTTTCTTGTCATTTCAGTATACTATTTATACAATACTTTTTTTTCAATTCAGTTCTTTATCTTTTTTATACATTTGACTTTTTCACTTGCTTTTGCATTTTAGTACATTAATTACTTGACATGTTTATTATTCTCATCCATTTCATGAATGATTTACTTTTCTTAAATTCACTTTCATATTTTTAACACTTTCACGTACTTTTATATTTTCATTCATTTGGCAATTGACTTTTCTGTCACTTTTACACATATTATGAATTATCTCATTATAATTAATTGTTTCTACTCATTTATGAATTATTCACAATAATTCAATAATTTCATTTTCAAAAATATTTATATAAATTCTATATTAATTAATACCATTACTTTGGTATACTTTTTAGTTTAGTCATCAATTTTTTATTTAATTGCAAAATTATCCTTTTTTGCACATTAATTACAAAATTGTCACTAATTTATTTATTTTCATTTCACATTCATTTATTGGCATACAAAATTTTCATTTGGTCCTTATTTTAACTTTTCATGCAAAATTTCATTTTAGTCCTTCAACTCATAATAGTTCATTTTTAGACTGTTTATTCACTAAATTACCATTTTACCCTTTTTAGTCATTACTTTATCACTTTTACTCATTAATCTCAACATTTGAAAAATTTACCATTTTACCCCTAAACTTTTCATTTCTTTTCAATTAGGTCATTTTTCATTCTAAACTTCATGTTTTACTATACTTTTATACTTTTCATTCACATTTACCATTATTTCTTTCTTTTTCATACTTAAACTTTTATACATGAAAAATTTTCTATTTAGTCCTTAAACTTCATTGCTTTACAATTTTATCCCTCTAGTTCACGTTTATTTACAAAATTGCCATTGGTTATATATCTTATATTTTTAATTCATTATACTTTTATGGAACTACAATTTAGTTTTCAGAACAGTTAAATTACCATTTTATCCTTTTTTCTCAATGCTTTGCAAAATTCCAATTTATCTATAAATTTTCAATTTTTTTTCATTTAAGTCTTTTATCACTTTAATTATATAATTCTTCATGCTTTTCATTGCTTTTATTTCTTCTTATGTTAAACACTATTAACATGCATTTGTCATTCATCAATATTTGGCATATTTCCTAGTTTATTCTTAATATTCATCTAGCCTATTATAATATAATCCATTTTAATCATCTTTATGATAATTTAATTACTTAAATCACTCACTCTCATGCTCAATATCATAATTATATATTAAATTAACATAAATGTCACAAAATCATTGAAAATTTCCTAAACATACCATTCATCCATAGTAAGCTATCCACTTAAATTTATTTTCTTGTATGTTTAAATTATTCAAAACATCATTTTTTATCATTTTAACCAGTTCTATAACAATTAATTCAATTGTTCATGCATTAATCATATACATGCATAATAAATATAATCACAAATCACACCTAAATCAATGGAAATTAGGAAATATTGTATTCACTTACCTCGAAAGCTTATTTTTCACTCTTAAACCTTTCTTTCTTTACCTTAAATCCTTAGAACATCATCTTTCTCCTTTGAATCCTATAGTGGTCGAATATATCCATACAATTATCATAAAAACCATGCTTTAATAATTGATTATATCATCATAAATAAACTTTACACACTAAAATCCATCAATATATATCTTTAATTTGAATTAAAAGGCTCAAAATCACTTACCTCAATTTTGTACCATAACTTTCAATCTTTGGTTTTTCCCCATTAATCACTCAATATTAAGCTTAGATGTGATCACCATGTGATAAAGAAGCCTTGATTTGCTTGAAAGAGTGGGCTTTAGTGAGAGATTTAGAAAGAGAATGAAAAATTTTAATGGAAGAGAGGAAGAGTAATTTGGCCATGGAGGAGATGGGAAAGAGCTATAGTGAGTTCTAGAATTTTGCAAATTTTTATGCTACTTATAGGGTTGATTTGGGATGGGCTTGGTTTAACCAAAGTGGTTGGCCCAAACTTAAGCCCAATTTGATCTTTAAGCCCAATAATGCACTTTAAATTATTTCTCTCTCTTATGAAGCTCAAATCCACTCAAAATCAATTTCATTATTTTTAAAATAATAAATTAAGCCTTTATAAAAAATTTTAGATTAATCGAAATCCATTTTTGATTCGATTCACTCAAATCGATCCCATTAGCAAATATTTTGTGTTACCGTAAAATTATTTTCTTACTATCAAATAATTCCAAATACTAATTAAAGTTTAACTAAAACTTTATGCAATTTTTATAGATCCTTTGCTATTTGTAAAGCCTTAATATCATCCCTCATTGTTGAAGGCCCAGCAGGGGTAACATTCGACCTTTCCTTTAGGAATGGAAACCTTACTGTTGTGTCATCAGTTACTCTCCTAGTCTCATTTCTTTTTTTTTTATTTCATTCAATCCTTCATTTTCCACATCTGAACTTATTTCTTGATTACTTTCTGATAACTGACTTGAACCCAACTCAAAACTGATATTTGAACCTAAATTTGATCTCAGTAGCTTGGATATAGATCTTCAAACTAGGCAATCATCTGACCCTCTGGACCACCTAGATGAGTTTATGATGGCTATGAGAATCAGATGTTAGGAGTGATGCATGAGCATGGTATATACATGATGCATGTATGCAATGAATGCTTTTGTTAGACGTTAATATCAACCACACACAAGCATATAATATGCTTTCAACCTAATTACTCTCACATAGGAGGTCATACGATCTCTTTCCTAGGAGGCCTTAGCCTATGGGTCAATAGGGTACCCAACAAACATGCATGGTGCATGGTAAAAAACTGACAGGATAACCTCTCTAAATTAAAAGTGTAGGTATATGGGTTTTGATTGTTGTGTATTTTAACTAACTCATAAAGCTTGGATTGGGCCATCTGGGGTATAACAACCTTTGATTGGTACCCTTCTAATTTATTTGAGTTATAAGGGTCCACATAGTAAGCAAAAAATTATTATGGTTATATAACCTAAGGAAAGTTGCTACTGTCATTACATAGGCTTGAGTCAAAGGTGATGAAACTTTAGAGCTACCTAAGTATAGTCTGTGCCAATAGGTCTAGCTCATCACAAGCATAATGACCAATGAGTCACCATTTTATACACCATTTGGTACTAAACTTGAGCTAGTGGGTCTTCTTGGTACCTTCTTACATTGAGTAAATGTAGGGCATGATTCAGGATAGCACCGGAGCTAAAAAAAGGATGCCTAACTTAATTCTAAAGCTCTAAGACGAATGTAAAAAAATATAGTTTAGAAAGGAGACATGATTAATTAATAAAATCCAATTATAGAAAACTTAACCAAGATGCTCTTTAGAGCAAGGTCTCTTTAGTCCCTAGTGGAGTCGCCATTGTGATGCACACTGAAGTCATCCTTCATTTCTAGGTTTGCTTTTGGAAGCTGTTTTTAGTATTCGAGACTAGAAGAGGCTTACTTTAACTTATAAATTGGCTACTTCACAATATAAAGGGATCAAGCCCAAATTATTGTCGGTAGTTAACCCATGAAGACACCTACTAATGGACCCAAAAGAGGTAGATTTCATAAAGTTGCTATCCAATAAAATAATGGAAAATGAATCTCAACCTTTTAATGCCCAAATGGAGATCGATGTTTGGGACATCACTCTTATTAGGCATCTTGGTTGGGGTTATTTTATAATTAAGTTTTACACTTAATTCTCTCTCCTCTCTCACACAATGCAAAAATCATAAGAACTAAATAAATATCCCAATCAATCATAAAAGGGCAATAAATAAATAAAAAGATAAATTAACTACTTAAGCTTATTATAGAAGCAAACATCCAATCAACAAGAGTAAAGTAATGTACATGCATAAATCAAAGAATTTATTTGGATTGAGAATATTGGTTCCCTCATGCACATTTTACAAAAAAAAAACTTTATTTTGTCACTTCATTTGGCTTTGGATGCAAAATTGGACATTGGTCCAAGTTTTAAAGAAAACTCAATTAATCTAATATAAAATATTTTAATGCCTTTTCCTTTTAATGTGCACAAAAGCCCTTTTTTACTAAGTATTACATCCCTGAAATAAAAAAAATACATCAAAAAAATAACATCAAATAATTCAACCTAAAATAAATAATAAATAAAACTAGATAATAAATAAATTAATGATAAAACAATAGCCAAGCGGGGTAATCGGAGAGGCCGAGGGTGGTCATTCAATCGGGAGCATGATTTCCAATGCAAAAACCAATATAATCCTCCAAGGTACAAAGATTTTCACACTACAAAAGGGAAAATAAGTTAGTATCATAAAATTCAATATAACAAAGAAAATAAAAAATCTGACTATAGAAAAAGAATAAAATTAAGTACAAAACTAAAATACTACATGAATACTATAAGGATTGAATGAATAACATAAAATATAAAGAACATGCATTAGACATACAAAAGATGCTTAGAAATCATCCACGGATGCCTAAAACAAAGCGAAAGACTCTCACAATAAGGCAAGGGACAAGATGAGAAGATGGCTCATGATGTCCCATTTGTCGCTTTGATAGACGGGCTTCCATTGAGCCATCTTTCCATCTATCATCGTTGGACAGAAAATGATGCAGAACTTAAAGGACAAAATGTGTAAAAATCATACAAGACTAATTTTAACTTAAAACATATGATTATCAGGCTCTAAATCATGCCAAATAGTGTTCTAACATCAAATCGTGCATAAAGTTCAACAAAAACATATTAAAATAGAGAATCACAACAATGGAGAAAAAAAAACTTAAAATCTACAATAATAGAGGAATCTATCAACTAATCATACCTCTAACATGCTTTTTGATTCAAATTTATATCTTAATAGGTTCTAAGCATGCCAATCACACAAACATAATGTTTAAAAATTTATATTTACAATAAATAATCATATAACCATGCATCAGAATTTTAGAAAGATAAAGTATAAAAGAGCCTGGAATATTATCATTAAGAGATATTCTGACTCTGAAATTGTTGTAGTCTAGATCTCCATACCAATTCGTGCTTCTTGTCTTTTCTTATTCCTTAAGCCTTTTTAGCTCTCTGTAAAAGTGATCCCCCTTGAAAACCCTAGATTTTTAAGTTTTATACTTAGATTAGAGTTAGAGTTGGATTTCAATAAAATTTCCAATTTCTAATTTTTTCCATATCACCTTATTTTGCTGCTTTGATTTTAGTTTGATCGTAAAAAGTTTCTCCCCCCAAATCAAATAATAAAAATTTGAGTGACTATTAGTGATGCTTTCATCAACCAAGGTAGTACTAACTCATTGGCTTTTCCAATCGAGAAGGGATGGCTATTTTTAGGCATATAATCTATTTCCTGAATTTTGACTATGAAGTCATCTAGTATGATAATCACATTCCGTCTAGCTTGCACGATAAACATTGAGACATGCTTTGCCATTTGAGCTTATAATCAATTTTATTAACTGAAAAGGCATTAGTTTTAAATTTTCATCCATTCATTTACCATGGTGACAATGATGATTACAATTCAAATATTGATCTTTCAATTAGAATTACAATGACTTTTCATCAAACTTTTGATCAGGATAAACATCGATCCCTTCGTGATAACCTTACTATGCTTGAAAAATAGCTTGCTTATTAATCTTTCGATTGTGATTGAGTTCTTTGATCGAGAAAGACGTCGATCATGTTACAATATTTTCTATTCTTAAAGAAATGACTTGCACATTAGTTTTTTTGATTTATTCACTGACCTTTCAATTGACCTTCAATCTTTTAATTGTAATTAAATCCTCCAATTGGGAATGCATTGACCTGATCATAATAACTCATCAATTTTTCAACTAGGATTCATCCATGCTTGGCAAAGTGAAATTATATGTTAATTTTTTTATTAAGATTTGTCGATTATTATTTTTCTCTTAATCGGGAGATCACTAGTCCATTTATAATAGTTTATCATCGTATTTGTCGATCAAAAAAACTTCTATTGCAATTATGCCAATTATTTCAATTTGGAATCTATTATTGATTAGGAATTCACTAATTAGAATTATGCTGTCTGCAAAGTGACAAAATATCTCAACTTTCAAAAGGCATTTTAGGAGGTATAGGTGCCTTTTTATTTTGAGGTTCTCATAAGGCTTTGCTAGGACTTGAGTATCCCTAGTTATATGTTGAGGTTACAGGGCTTTATTCATTTTCTTTTAGTTTCATGCTGCGCTGATTGGATCTTAAAGTTGAGAAGAGGGAGAGTTTCTAAGTTGGATCCTTCGGGCATTTTCTCTTTACGGCACTCCCATAAAGTCCTTACTCTCCCAATTTTGATCCTCATTATCACTTATAGGGGGAGAGGCCATTGTTTGGAATATTTTAGATCGTGAAGCTAAGAGTCTTCATGGCCCTTTTCATCTTTAGGTTATTCCATTCAAACTTTCTACTTCTTATCTCTTATTCTCATGCAATCTCATAGGTAAGCAACTGTGACTAATCCCTTCACGTTTGCAAGGGTTTCGCTTAAAGAAATGGTCATAGGCTTAGGGCATGATTTATTTTGTCTTAATGTGAAATAAGCATGCCTTTTTTCGTCTTGGCATAAAATGGGAGTTGCCTTCATGATGTGTTGCATTTCTTTCCCCTTATAGCTGATGAGAGAGGATACAACTTTGCAATCTTCCCAATGCTTCTTCTTCTAACCAGAGGAGCGCCATATCAGTGTTTGCCATAAAAAAGGAGGGATATTTCATCTCCTATCATACTTTCCTTCCTGTTTGATTTGATTGGAAATGGAGAAGGAGGTAGCCACATTGTTTCTCCTGATATTTTTCCCAGTAGGAAGTTCTCGTAGTCTCATGCATTATTTTTGCAATATCTCAAAGGAAAGATGTTTCATTTTCCTTCAAACCTAGTGCACATTGTTTCATTTTCTTTCAATCCTGGAGCTTTTCTCCAATTTGGCTTCCTTTAACCAAATATTATGAAAATTAAGATGGAAGTAGAGGGCTGGCAAAAGAATGTTCATTTTTGCAGTAGACCACAAATATATGAATTAATATTTATTAGTTTAAGTATGTGGAACAAGTAAGTTATCGTGGTTTGATGTTAAAAGTGCACACATTAACCTTTTTTTTTAGAGGTCTTGGGCTCAAATCCCATGGAACAAGTAAGTTATCGTGGTTTGATGTTAAAAGTGCACACATTAACCTTTTTTTAGGGGTCTTGGGCTCAAATCCCATGGATGGCAATTTTCTATATATTTTTTTCAATTATATCAAACCATTTTATCAGAGGCATGAACAACAATATTCCTTTCTTCCGGGATTAAATTAATACCGAATACTAGACTATAATAATAATAATAATAATAATAATAATAATAATAATAATAATAATAATAATAATAATAATAACTCTTTCATGTAGTCAGCTTCTCCTTATTTTGCAATTGAAGAAACTTATCCATGGTCCAACTTTTATTTGGTCGCTTAATAGAAATTTATTTATTTATTTTTCTTTTTATTGGACTAGTCAATATTGAAATTAATAAGTAAGAATTTATTAGAAAAAAATAAAAAGGTAAATTGTGGAGGTATGGATTGAAAATATTAGCCATAAAATTTGAGTTAGCTAACATTTGTTTCTCTGCTATTGAAAGTTTAGTGGAAATTGACATGTTTGTCCATGGGAATAATAAGTACAAATATTAATTAATTTCTTACATTAATTTTTAAATTAAATAATTTTATAATATTTTAAAATTTGTTAATATTATCTTTATTAATTTTTAAATTTATTTAATTGAATTATAATTCAATTAAATAATTTCAAAAATAAACAAAGATAATATTAAATAATTTAAATAAGTTATAAAATTATTTTTTTAAAACATTATTTATAAATTTTAATTAATTAAGAATAAAAATTAATGTAAAAAATTAATTGTAAATTCTATTAATTAAAATTTATAATTACTTTTTTCAAAAATTGAAAAAATAAATAAAGATAATATAAAATAATTTAAATTGATTATATAATTGTTTAATTTGAAAAATTAATTATAGATTTTAATTAATTAAAGTATGAAAATTAATTGTAATTTTTAATATGAAAAATAAGAAAAAGAAATGGTTTGATATATTTGAAAAAAAATGGAAAATAATTATTTATGGGATTTGAACCCAATACCCTAAAGAACTTAATGTGTGCATCTCCACCATCAATCTACAACAACTTGCATGTTTTATATATTTAAGCCAATAAATATCAAGTCATTTCTATAGTGATCAGCTGCGAAAATGAATATTTTTCTATTAACCATCTATTTTCGTCTTGATTTTCATATCATTGTAGATTTCACAATTGTCAGTTGCGTAAATGAATCACAACAATCTATTTCTCCAATTATTTTTCAATACATACCAAAAATTAAAATATTTTTTTCAAATACATTATTTATATAAAAAGTCCCCAAATTATGTGCATAAAAATATTTATTAAAATATGAGGATTAATACTATTGGTCTAATAATTATAATAGTAAATTTTAAGTTGGAATCAGCCATATAATAATAATAATAATAATAATAATAATAATAATAATAATAATAATAATAATAATAATAATAATAATAAACACCATTTTCCACAAGATTGATGTTGAATCTCATCTCTCGCTTTCATCCTTTTTTTTTTACAAAATTTATTAATATAATTAACTATTATTTGTGAAATAGATGTTGAATCTTATTTTCTCAATGGATAAGATACTAAAATGCTCCTAATATATTTCGATAGTAGCTAAAATATTCCTTAATTTTTTTTTGCAACATAAATATCCCCGAAATTTTAAAATCGATACTAAAATATCCATTTGTCAAGCTACCGTCAACTCTGAATTAATTGCATTGACATGGCATTGACACATAGCAAAATTTATCATGTTGGCGCCACGTGTATTTTTATTCCGAATATATTCAATGATATTTTAGCACTGTATAAAAACTTTAAAGCATTTTAGTACTTTGAGTAAGATATTAAAGCCATCATAGTACCCTAACGAAAAATATTAAGAACATTTTTTATATTTTAGAGAAAATATTAAAAATTAATATTTATTACATTAGATATCAATCTATATTTGTTACATTAATAAATACTTTTTTATATAAATGTACGAATAAAAAAATTATAAATAAATTATATAGTTCAAGGATACTTATTAATTAATTTTTGATGAATATAATGTTGAAATTTGACTACAAAAATATCTCTAAATATTTTGGTATTTAAAATAATTGGAGCAACCTATAAGAATTTACATATGATATTAATTAAAATATTTTTATAAAAAAATCATCAAATTATAAAATATGAATAAATTGGTGTTTAAATATATAATATGATTATTGCTAATTAAAACAAAAATTTGAACAATCTATTAAACATGTTATGGTATTTATTTATTATATTCATAATTCATTATTTGCTGATTTAGGCATTTTGTTTTATACAAATTTATCATTTTATTGTTTAATTACTTATAAATATTTAAATTATATTTTTAAGACAATGTATCCTATTATTTTTTTTAAATAATTACATATCAAGGTGAAACACAAACATCTAATGTCATATATATTTTTTTAATTGTTATAAGAAGTTGATAAAATTTTTTAATTTATAATAGTTAAACTCTTGATGCAACTATTAATTTTTTTAATTTTATTTTTAATAGTTTTTGTTGAAATATTCATAATTTTATGAACTAGTTAAAATAAATTATGTTTAATGTAAAACAATATGTACATTATTATAATTATTAAAATAATAATATCATTATTTAAAATATTTATCACGTATAAAATAATTATGCAAAAAATTTTTAATATTTTTTTAATAGTCTTAATAAAAATGCCCCTAAATACATTTTTGTAGTCAAATTTTAATATTACATTCATTAAAAAAATTAATTAATAAATATTCTTGAGCTATATAATTTATTTATAAATTTTTTCTTATTCTTACATTTATGCAAAAATATATATTAATTAGTATAGTAAATATTGATAAATATTTAATGTGACAAATATTAATTTTTTAATTTTTTCTTTACAGTACAAAAGTGCTCTTAATGTTTCATTGTGGTATTAAAAGGCCTCTAAAATTTTTTTATAATACTAAAATATTCCTAAAATTTTTTGTACAATGCTAAAATATCCCTGAATATATTTAAATTAAAAAAATATGCAGCGTTGATATGACATATTTTGTCATGTGTCAATACCACGTTAGCACCTTTAATTCGGAGTTGACGATAACTTGACGGAGGGATATTTTAATATCGATTTTAAAATATTAGAGATATTTTTACTCTAAAAAAATTTAGGAGTATTTTAGCTATTGCTGAAACACATTATAGGCATTTTAGTACTTTACTCATTTTCTTAAACAAATTTTATTTAACAATATGATTATTTTTTGGATTGTAAACCTATACACTGTGTACTTATGTGGGATTACTCGATCGTTGTTATTTTTTTAAACAATAATTTATTCAATTTATTTAATTCTTAATTTAATATTGAACAAAACTTAAAATTTAAGAATTTTTAGCATTTGTTTGCATGAGAATAATTTGGAAGGGAATTCAATTTACTTTAATAAATTAAATGAGAATAATATAAATTTAATTTACTTCATTATAAAATATAACAAAAAAATAAGGAGTAAATAGAATAAATATAATAATATAGGTAGTAATCACTCCAATTTCACTTGCTTTCATGGATGACCATGGAAAACCCGATATTTATTACTTTGAAAAAAGGGTTACTGTTGCGACTCAGCTAGTTGACGAGTCTCTCTCTCTCTTATTTTAGTCTAATAATTTAGATTAAATTTATTCATTTTGTTTATTTTCCTCTGCTTTTCCTTTTGTTTCTATTAAGACTTTTACCCCAGCATCTTTCGATACGCCACTTTATCTCTTCTCTCTGCTTTTCAAGTTCTGAAGCAGAATTCTCTCTGCTTCTGAGGAAAACTAATTCTGGGTTTTTGTCTCTGTTGGGTATTTGTTTTATTGGCCTGTTATTAGAAACTTGGGTTTTGATAAGAAAAAAGATTTATTTGTACAAGTTCTGTGTGTTGTTTAGCATCATCATCCTCATCTGTAGAAATTCTCTTGGGTTGTTGCTTTCCATTTACTTTGGCAAGTTGAATTGTGACAGTAGAGGATTTCATTTTAAACGGTGGTGTGTTGATTTTGAAGCTGAATTGGGAGGTAGCTCTGAGGAAATTGTGAATTGTTGTATTGGTTGCAACAACAAGGACTTCTGAGGAACTTTATGGTTTGAAAAAGTTGGGATTTTTCTGCCTTCTCATTTGTAATTCAATTGGTCTTTTGGTGAAGGGAAGGAAGGGCGTTTGTCTTTTATTGCTTTTCCGGTCAGCAGAAAAGGGAGCTTCTTTTGTCATTACTGTTTCTGTCATACTAGGCGAGGTTTGTTCTTTTGTTTTCTTTCGATTTTGCTTCTGTTGTTTGTACTAGTTGGATGGATTCAAGGTATTTTTCAAAAAGTGTTTGGCCCCAGAAAAATTGTAAGATTGCTCTCAGGATTCAGAATTTTTTATGTACTGGTGTTCTATTTGGCTTTTTGTTCCTGGTGAATGAAAAAGAAAATAAATCGCCTAGTGTTACAGAATCTTATAAACATATCCAGATAGTCTTCTGCATCAAGAAATTAAAATTAACATTTAATTATGTGTGCGCTTTATTGTAGTCGCTCATTTGTAAAATTTTCTCGGATTAACTAACTGACTTTCTAATTTGTTTTCAATTGCTATAGAATAATGATTTTTCAAAGGTTAAGTTTGAACTCTTGAGAATAAGGTTGAGATAACTGGTTTTCAAAATTGTTTACCATTGATATTATGTGGCAATGCTGTAACAACTATTGGTTTTAAACAAAACCTTTTTCCTCTTTCGTTTCTGTTGATTTTGATTCCCAAAAGAGTTAGGATAAGCCATTCTTATACACCTCATGCTAAAGATACATAATCATTTTTAATGCACTTTCTACATGCTATAAATCATGTGTTCCGTAGAAATATGGTTTTCTTGTACTTGCTTTCGTATTTTTTGTTTTTAAGTTTTGGATAATAACCATTCGTGGTGGTTAACTGATTTTGCAGTCTCTAATTGCTCTTTCTACCATGTATTATGTGCCATTTCTTTCTTTTTGTAAATATCTTTTCTGTGAGGTTATATAATTTGATTTGTAAGTGTATAATTTCCTTTTAATTTGTTAATGATTAAGCAGATCTTGTATATTCCCTTTGAATGGGAACAGATGTTGCTGATGAAGTGGATGAACTGCCATATTCCTTCAAGGTATAGACATTTGATTGAAGACATTTTGGATTGTTTAACTAAGATGGAAACTAGTGATTGGGTATACCTAGTGATTCTGTGCTTTTTTGGGGTTTCAGTTTTATACTTTTCCTTGAATGATTATTGTATAACCAAGCATATGATAATGACTTCTTCTTCTTCTCCTTCTTCCTTTTTTTTTTTTTTTTTTGATAAACCAAAAATAATCACTCCCAAATTACCAGTTGAAAAAAAAAGAATAAGGAGGAGGAACATATACAATATATATTAAATTTGAATTTTATTTTATTTTGGGCCATACAGGCTCAAACCATAGACCGTCAAATCAATGTTTTTGGATGTTACTGGAATGTAACCTCAAATGTGCAATTTAATTGGTCACATTATTTTCATATATTTTAGGTATATTTAGAGGTGCAGCCTTTTTAATTAGTTTTTCATATGTTTGCACCTACTTCATATACTTCTCTAATGAATTACTAGAATTGGAGCTTATTGAATAGATGATAGTCACATATTTATAGTCTTTAGTGTGACTGTTTTTCTTATGCTGCTCTAGGATCTCACTTTTGGAGGATGAAAAATCCCTGATTTAATTTATATCTTGTGGCCTTTTCACTGTTTATTTCTTGTGGTATGTTGACTGTCATTTGAGTGACTTAGAGTGCCATCCATTAAAGTCTAGAGTTGGTTTGATATAAATTAGTTTCGTCAAATTCAGTGGAATCTGAAAATTTGCAGATGACATGCTTGGTATGCATGTTCATTTCTAATGTGAAATTTAAAATTCGAAGGAATTGTTTATACTTGAGCCAAATTTCCAATTCTACATTAGTTGGTCTTTAAATTAGTACTCCCACAGTTTAAAAACAATACTGCCCCCAAACATGGAAATCCATTTACGAAAAGGGTTAAATTCTATATTTGCTATTTTTAAACACTAAAAGTTGTATAGAGCATAAGCTGCTGGGTGAGGAATGTAGAACAAACAGTTTCCTGTAAAATTAATGGTTTATTTAGTCAAGGAAGTTCATATTGCAGGTTTCTTTGATATAAATAACTTAATCTAGTTAATGTTTGCAGGTGCACCATTCTCTATGCACGGAATTACTAAAACTAGTTGATAAAACTGCAAAGGTATGTCCAGAACTAGAAGCAGCTCGTCCAAGATGCTCAGGAATGCAGGCATTATGCCTATTAAATGCCACACTTGAGAGATCAAAGAAAATTCTTCGATATTGTTGCGAGTCTAGCAAACTCTATTTGGTAAGAATATGTAAATAATTACAATTAAAGATAGTTGGTGAAATAAAGTATTCGTCATTGCAAGATCTACATACACACACTCATCCCTCTTTAATTTTTCTCATCTCTTGATTTATTTTTCTCAATATTATGTTTTAGCCTTGAGACTAGTAGCTTCTTTGTAAACTTGGCCAGTTATATATTTCCAGATAGATTTTCTTGGATTATGGTTTGTTTTCTGGGAAATTCATGATTGAGCCATTTGATTCCTTTTTATTGTTTGATGCTATTTATTAGTGTACATATAGCCAGACATTTGTTGTGATAGTGCTATTTGTGTTACTTTAGGTAATTACTGGAGATGGGATAGTATCAAGATGTCAAAGATTGAGGAACAATTTGGAACAAAGCTTGGGCCAGATTCAAACCATGGTTCCAACAATGTTGGCCACTGAGGTTTGTCAAGTACTACGGCTCTTGAGTTTTCTTTTATTTTCTTTTGCCTGTGTCTGCTGGATAGAACATGGATGATGGATAGCTTTCAATGAGAAGATTGTGAAACTTGCAATCATATGTATTTCTGCTAGGCCCCTCCGTTACAAATACTTGCAGAGAGACGCAAGGGCAGATTGGGAATCCAGAATTTTGTTAAAAGTTAGTTAGGCTTTTGGAATTGGGTTTTCTCTTTTCATTTACATATAGGGGTGTGGAAGGCGTGAGAAGGTAGGTAATGATTTTCTAGTATTTTGATTGTGGAGAGAGGTGAGGCTCTCGAATTCTTCCCTATGTCTTTGTTTTTCTCTGTTGGTAATATCAATACAAATTAACCATTCGTTTGGTTATTGCAATATTTTCTCTTCTCCATTGCTGTTGTGTTCTTGTTGTAGTTGTGGTTTGTGTGGATCTTTTAGGGACCTACCAGCTAGTGTTAGAGCAGACCGATCCTTGCATGGAAACCAGACATCAAAAGATGGAGAATAGGGTAGAGGCTCTAGAAGGAACAGTGGGAACTATCCGAGCAGATTTGCAACAAGTTTTGGCGCGATTAGATCGGCTGGAGCGTTTGGATGTGGAAACAATGAACAGTTCCATGGAGCGTCTGCCACTGATTGAGAACAAGATTGAACAACTTCCATTGATAGAAGGACTCCATTCCATACTGAAGATTTTGTGAACTCAAAAATTTCTATTATCTCGAAAAAATTAACCTAAATAATGATACAAGGATATATTTATAGGTATACAAGTAGTAAAAGAAAAATTACTATTCTACCCTTAATTACAATCTATTATCTAACTAAATACATTAACCAACACTTCCCCACAAGTTGGTGCAAAGATATTACACATGCCCAACTTGCAAACTATGGCGTGAAAAACTCGACTACCGAGTCCTTTTGTAAAAATATCATCTAATTGTCTGTTCGACGTTACATGAAATAAGCTTAAAACACCATCAGATAATTTTTCTTTGATGAAGTGTCGATCAATTTCAATATGTTTTGTCCTGTCATGTTAAACTGGATTATGAGCAATACTGATTGCAGCTTTGTTTTCACAATACAAAAATAGTCGGTCCTTTTTAGCCAAATTCAACTCTGCTAATAACTTTTGCAACCATAACAACTCACAAATACCTTGAGCCATAGCTCTATATTCCGCTTCTGCACTTGATTTTGCAACTACACTCTGTTTCTTGCTTCTCCAAGTGACTAAGTTACCTCCCACAAATGTACAATAACCAGAGGTAGATCTTCTATCATCTAAAGATCCAGCCCAATCTGCATCTGTAAAGGCTTCAATTCTTAGATGACCATTTTTTGAAAAAAAAATACCTCTTCCTGGAGCTGATTTTAAATACCTCAAAATGCGAAAAATAGCCTGTTAATGAGATTCTCTTGGATCATGCATAAACTGACTCACCAAGCTAACTGCATAAGCAATATCTGGTCTAGTGTGGGATAGATAGATAAGTCTACCGACCAATCTTTGATATCTGCCCTTATCAACTGAACCTTCAGTTCCTGTTTGTAACTTATGGTTACTTTCAATGGGTGTATCTGCTGGTTTACATCCTAACATACCAGTTTCATCCAAAAGATCCAGAACATATTTTCTTTGAGAAATGAAGATCCCTTTGGTTGATCTGGCAACTTCAATTTCCAAGAAATATTGTAGCTTCCCAAGATCCTTGATTTCAAACTCCTGAGTTAAGAGCTTCTTCAGTCGAACCATTTCTTCTTTATCATCTCCTGTCATCACTATGTCATCAACATAAACAATGAGAAGAGTGATCTTACCCTTGGAGTGTCTCATAAAGAGGGTATGATCAGCATTACTTTGTTGATAACCAAATGATATCATAGTTTTGCTGAATCTGTCAAACCAAGCTTTCGGAGATTGTTTTAACCCATACAAGGCTTTCTTCAGTCTGCACACCTTTCCTTGTGTTCTCTCATCATCAAAACCAGGAGGAATCTCCATATAGACCTCTTCTTCCAGGTCCCCATGGAGAAATGCATTCTTCACATCAAATTGCAGTAAATCCCAATCCAAGTTAGCTGCACAAGATAGCAAGATTCTAATGATATTCATTTTAGCAACTGGTGCAAATGCCTCCTGATAGTCAACTCCATAAGTCTGGGTGAATCTTTGCTACTAATCTAGCTTTAAATCTTTCAATTGAACCATCGGCTTTGTGTTTTATTGTGAACACCCACTTACAATCAATTTTTTGTCTGAAGATGCAATTAGTTCCCAGGTTTCATTTTTAGAGAGGGCTTTCATTTCTTCAACCATAGCTTCTCTCCACTTTGGATCCTTGATAGCTTCTCTCCAATCCTGTGGAATAGACATAGAGGAAAGAGACAAGACAAAGGCTCTATAGGAGGGAGACAAAGAATCATAAGAGACAAAGTTAGAAATGTAATGTTTTGTACACGACCTGACTCCTTTCCTTTGAGCAATGGGCAAATTTAAATCATAATCAAGAAGTGACTCACCCGAGGATTCTGGCAGTGTAGAATGCATGATGGCTTCTTCAGACCTATTCTTCCTCGAGTATCTCAATAAGTCAGGTCTATCTAAACGACCACCAACACCAACAACATTCTCATTCTCCTCCCCCTGAACATCAACATTCTGCTCCTGAATAACAATCTCTTCGTTTTTTCTTTGAACTAGATCCTGAGGTAGCACAGGTACATTCATCACCACTTCTTCACTATTCTCTCCCTGAAGAGGTGATTGGATACTGCCAAAATAAGGTTCAGACTCCCGAAAGGTAACATCCATACTCATATAGAATTTCCTAGATTGAGGATGATAACACTTATATCCCTTTTGAGTTGGAGAATATCCAACGAACACACATCTCAGTGCTCTCGGATCTAATTTTCCAACTTTCCTAGTATGAACAAAGCAAACACATCCAAAAATCTTTGGGGGAACAGTATAGCCAGTTTTCCCTGTTAAGGCTTCTACAGGAGTCCTAAAGTTAAGAGCTTTGAGAGGCATTCGATTAATAAGATAGGCAGCCGCTAGTACAGCATCCCCCCAATATGACTTTGGAACATGCATAGTAAATATAAGTGATCTAGCAACTTCTAATAAATGCCTATTTTTTCTTTCAGTTACACCATTTTGAGCACTAGTATAAGGACAACTAGTTTGGTGAATAATCTCATGAGACTCCAAATAAGTACCAAACCTACTATCCATATATTCTGTCTCATTATTTGACCGCAAAACTTTTATTTTAGCATCAAATTGGGTGTCAACCATTTTATGGAAAAGTTGAAAACAAGAGAAAACATCACTCTTTGCCTTAATCAAATACACCCAAGTCATTCTAGTGCAACAATCAATGAAAGTAACAAACCATCGATTTCCAGACAAAGAGGCAATTTGTGTAGGTCCCCAAACATCAGAATGAATAATCATAAATGGCTCACTGGCTTTATTATCACTCAAAGGATAAGAGTTTTTAGTATTTTTAGCATACTCACAAGCATCACAATATAAAGAATCAAATTGAGTTTTAGCAAATAAACTAGGATATAGTTTTTCTAAAACAAAAAATGACGGGTGTCCTAATCGCCTATGCCACTGAATGATCTCCTGATACCCCCCAAAAAGAGCCAACTCTTGACTGTCTTCCAGCATATATAAGCCATCATGCTCTCTACCACTGCCAATCCTCTTCCCTGTTTGAAGATCCTGAAGAATACAAAAATCAGGAAAAAATTCAACCTTACAGTTAAGAGTTTGTGATAGCACTGACAGATAAAAGATTGACAGAAAATTGAGGAACATGAAGAACAGAAGATAATTTAATATTAGGAATACAAACAACAGAACCTGTCCCAGAAATAGGGGTTAATGACTCATCAGCCACCCTGACACTATCCCTTTTTAAATAAGGAGAGTAGTTAAGAAAACCTTTTGAAATGCCTGTCATATGTTTATTCGCACCAGAATCAATAATCCATGAATTATGATGAGAGAAAGTAGTACCTGACTTGACCAAATTAGAGGTAGCACTGGAGGAAGGAGTAAGTTGAGACAGAAGACGCCTGAAATGCAAAATCTCATCAGAGGAGAGACTCTCAACTGAAGCCGACTCCTTAGATGATTCCACTGTTTTCAACACGTGCTTGAGCCCTTGTTGGATTAACTCGTTTTCCCCCACGGCCCCTACTAGGTCTCCCATGCAACTTCCAGCAAGTCTCTTTAGTGTGCCTTGGCTTACCACAGTAATCACAGAGCAAATGATCTTTATCAAAAAGAATCCATTTTGGTTGCTCAAGAGAGGTATGGGCAGTCAAACCCGACTTGTCAATAGGTGCAGTATAAAGCATAACACCTCTCCTTGTATCTTCCTGCTGAATTAAAGAATGTGCCTCCTCAAGTGAAGGAAAAGGAGTTCTGCCAATAACTTAAACTCGCACTTGATCAAATTCAGAATTTAAACCAGCCAAAAAATCATAAATTCTCTCATTTTCAATCATCTTTTGAATCAACACTTCATCATCAACACATTTTGCTTGAAAATCCTGATAATAATCCAGTTCCTGCCATAAACTACCCAATTCAGAGAAATAATCTGAAACAGTAAGCTCACCTTGTTTTGTACCATGAACTTTGTTCCTGAGTTCAAAGATTCGAGCATCATTTCCCATTCGAGAGTAGGTGATTTTTGCAGCTTTCCATATCTTCTCTGCAGTGTCAAGCAATAAATACTGTCTAGAGATCTTAGGATGCATAGAATTTAGGAGCCAAGACATAACTAGTGAATTATCTGAGTCCCATTGATTAAAATTAGGATCTGTGACAGATGGTGGTTTTTTTACTTCCATCGATATAGGCCTGCAGCCTTCTAGCCTTGATCGACAATAAGCGCGATCTAGACCAGGCTAAATAAGTACTGCTTCCCTCAAGTTTAACTGGGCTAATTTGAGAATATGGATTGTCATTAATGGAATAATGTTTCTCAACTTCCTTATGATCATCCTTAATATTTGACATAATAAACAAGCCAAAAGAAGGATAAAAAACAGCAGGAAAAAGAAACCCAGGAAAAACAGAACCTGTTCATGCGTGACCCAAAAATCGAGGTGGTCGGAAGTCACCGGAGATCAGTGGGTTGGAGGCGGAAAAGGGCGGCGAGCAGGTCGGAAGAAAAATGGCAGCAAAAAAGTGGCCGGAGGTAGAGTCATGCGCCTCACGCGCCGAGAGTGGACAGAAACTGACGGCGGCGTGTGTGCTCACTCGCGGCTTCTGACTGCGCCGGAATTCTGGGTACAGGCCGAACTTGACCCGATCTATCTTCCTATGGGGGCGGTGTCGAAAGAGGAGGGCTGAAACATGACCTCCTAGACTCGCCCAAAAAGAAGGGTTACCGGAAAAATAACTAACTGCGGAAGGGAGTTAACTCGACCTTCGAAACGGCAGTAGCTCTGATACCATGAAGATTTTGTGAACTCAAAGATTTCTATTATCTCGAAAAAATTAACCTAAATAATGATACAAGGATATATTTATAGGTATACAAGTAGTAAAAGAAAAATTACTATTCTATCCTTAATTACAATCTATTATCTAACTAAATACATTAACCAACACATACTCTGCAAGCTTAATTTGGATAAAGCAGAGAAGGAACCGGTCACGCCAAAACCAATCCAGGAGATCTCGCAACTGGATTCTGGAAATCGTAGAGCCGGTGAACTTAAGGGGGGGCAAGATCATCAAGCGGGAACAAGGGAAAACTCCAACTCTATGTCCGTTTGGCCCAAATCGGAGAGCTTGCCGCGTAAGCTGGAACTTTTGGTGTTTGATGGGCAAAATCTGGATGGTTGGATACTACGAGCCGAACGCTATTTTGACTTAAATGGACTCACTCCGGATGATAAACTCCGATCAGCTGCCGTTTGCTTGGAAGGGGAAGCATTTTCGTGGTATTACTATGAAAACAGTCAACGGACCTTCCATGGGTGGGACGACTTCAAGAAGCTCATGCTGGAGTGTTTTCGCATTACCCAGGCTGGCAATTTGATGGAGCAACTCTTGTATCTCTGGCAGACATCTACAGTGGGGGAATACTGAAAACAATTCGAGCTGTTATCTGCTTTCTTCCCCGACCTTCCAGAAGCTGTTATGGAGAACACCTTCAGTAGTGGGCTCCAAGAAGATATTAAAGTTTGAGTTGAGGCTTTGGGAGCCTAATGGATTGGGCCGAATAATGAAGGTAGCTCAAATGCTTGATGATAAAAATGAGGCAGCTAGATTCAGGGCCATATCCAACCCCAATGGCCTCACCAACCATCGAGCCATATCCCGGCCTTTCATAGGTACGCCCTTGAGTATCAAGACTATTATTCCTACCTCCACTCTTAAGTCCAGCATTTCCCCTCCCAGGTCACTATCGCCCACTTCTTCTTGTTCTACGGCTGTTTCGGTCAACGCCTCTTCATCGACGCCTCAAGCTTCCCAAAAATTCCGGCGGCTCACTAAGGTTGAGATGAAATTGAAACGGGAAAGAGGCCTGTGTTTTCGTTGTGATGGCAAATTTAGCCCAGGACACCGGTGCCCCAATAAAGAGTTACAAGTCGTGTGGGTGGAAGAATCCAAGATATTTGTAGAAGATGATCCACAGGAGGTTGGGGCAGAGGAAGCTACGCTTATGGGCGATTTGGACCAATTAGAATTATCCCTCTCTTCCCTGGTCGGTTTGACAGCCCCCTACACTATGAAGATGCGAGGTACTGTCCTAAACCAGCAGGTTGTTGTCCTAATAGATTCGGGTGCCTCCCATAATTTCATTTCTTCTACTTTGATCTCTAAACTCAACTTGCCGGTCTATCCTACCAAGCGATTTCGAGTTACTTTGGGCACGGGAAGCAAATCAGCTCAACCGGGTTGTGCAGGTAGGTCTGCCTCCAACTTCCTAGAGTTGAAGTCGTTGCCGATTTCTTTCCCCTCCAATTAGGCAATACGGACTTGATCCTGTGGTACCAATGGTTGCTTTCAATAGGGGCCTCCTACATGAATTGGGTGGAGATGTCGATGGAGTTTGCAGTGGGAAATCAAAAAGTGACACTAGTAGGGGACCCCGAATTGTGTCGAACTCAGGTGTCTCTGCATGCTATGGAACAAACTGTCAAACGGGAGGGTAATTGTATATTGTTAGAAGGCTGCCACCTTGACTTGAATCATATGAAGCTGGATGGGGAAATTTCAGAAAGCGTTCATCCATAAGCTGCACCATTACTGGCCAAGTTCCAAAATGTGTTTAACTTACCAACTGGGCTGCCACCAATACGCAAACAGGATCATGCTATTACCTTGAAACCGGGCACAACTCCCATTTCGCTCCGGCCATACTGATATCCTTACGTTCAAAAGGCGAAAATAGAGAAACGAATGGCAGAAATGTTAGCAGCAGGAGTCATTCAATCTAGCACCAGCCCATTTCCTAGTCCAGTCCTCTTGGTCAAGAAAAAAGATGGGAGTTGGCGATTCTGTGTAGACTACCGTGCCCTAAATCGAGAAACTATCCTCGATAAATTTTCTATTCCAGTCATTGAGGAACTCCTGGATGAGCTTCATGGGGCAGTTATTTTCTCCAAAATTGACCTTAAGACTGGATATTTCCAGATAAGGGTCCGACCTGAAGACATTCCTAAGACATCATTTCGTATTCATCAGGGGCCATATGAGTTCAGGGTGATGTCATTTGGTTTGAACAATGCTCCATCGACATTCCAGTCTTTGATGAACGAGATATTCCAACCTTACTTTTGAAAATTTATTTTAGTTTTCTTTTATGATATCATTGTGTACAGTAAGAATCTTGAGGAGCATGAGGAGCACCCGAGGCAGGTTTTCACCACCCAGCATTCCCACTAGCTTTTCGCTAACAAGATGTATGTGTTTTTCTAATCACGAGAGGAATATTTGGGGCATATCATTAACTCAACAGGAGTCTCCGCTGATCCAGCAAAGGTGCAAACCATGGTAGATTGGCCCATACCTATTTCCTTGAAGTCTCTTAGAGGGTTCTTAGGAATCACAGGGTACTATCGGCGCTTTGTTCAGAATTATAGCTGAATTGCTTGGCCTCTAACCCAGCAACTTCGCAAGGATGCTTTCAGTTGGGATGCCTAAGCCCAACAGGTCTTTCAACGGCTCAAAGATGCTATGACGACACTACCGGTATTGGCTTTACCTGATTTTTCACAAGCATTCATTGTGGAGACAAATGCTTCAGGATTTGGGCTAGGTTCAGTGTTGATGTAGCAGGGCCGGCCTATTGCATTCTACAGCTAGAAATTTAGTCCCTCCACGCAAGCAACTTTGGTCTATGAGAGGGAACTAATGGCCATAGTCTTCGCTATCAAGAAGTGGCATCCCTACCTTTGGGTCAGCGCTTTATCGTCCGGATAGACCTAGAGAGCCTCGAATTCCTAGTTGAATAGCGTATTGTAGATGGGGATTATGCTAAATGGCTTAGGAGGCTGATGGGATTTAATTTTGAGATTCAGTACAAGCCGGGCACTGCTAATTCAGCGGCTGATGCTTTGTCTCGCATACCAACCGCAACCACTCTCCACTCACTCACAGCTCCCATATTGCTGGATTTCAAGGATGTGCCGGCACAAGTCACAGCTGACCCTTTCCTCTCCAACATCCTCAGGACTATCCAACTCCACCCTACTGCTCATCCGAACTTCCAAGTAGTGGGAAACCTCCTTCGGTATAAGGGGAGGCTTGCTTTACCCTTTGACTCTCCATATATCCCTTTACTATTATAAGAGTTCCATTGCAGCCCCATAGGTGGACATGCTGGCATGCGCTGCATCTACCAACGCCTCGCAGCCGAATTCTACTTGAAGGGAATGAAGCAAGTTCAGGACTTTGTAGCTGCCTACGATGTCTGTCAGCGCAATAAACATGAAACTATGGCACTTGCTGGACTGTTACAGCCCTTACCACCTCCAGACAAGGTTTGGGAAGACATCACCATGGACTTCATTGGAGGATTACCAAAGTCCAGTGGGTATGATGCTATCTTGGTGGTTGTGGACCGCCTAAGTATGCCCATTTCATAGCTTTGAAACACCCTTTCTTAGCCCCTATTATTGCTCGAGTCCTCCTCAAGGAAATAATCTGCCTCCATGGAATACCAAAAAGTATCATCTCCGACAGGGACAGGATCTTCTTGAGCTATTTTTGGCGTGAATTGTTTCGCCTCCAAGGGTTTGAATTGAAGCGAAGCACAGCCTATCACTTCAATTCGAAGTTGTGAATAAGGGGTTGGAGACTTACCTGCGCTGTTTTTCCATGGATCACCCATCCAAATGATCCACTTGGTTATCATGGGTTGAGTACCACTACAACACTGCAACTCACTCCTCCCTGGGACTTGCCCCTTTTCGAGCTCTCTACGGGCGTACTCCTCCCTCTCTAGCCCGAAATGAATGGGGTTCAGCAGCCAACCAGGAGGTTGAGCAATATCTGTCCAGCAGAGATGCTATTCTGGATGACTTGAAGCAGCAATTGCAGAAGGCCCAACAAAAGATGCGTTCCTATGCTGATGTCAAGCGACGTTCAGTTGAATTTGAGGCGGGAGACTTGGTTTATCGCAAACTCCAGCCTTACAAGCAGGCCTCCCTTGCAATCCGTATGAATGAGAAATTAGCTTCCCGATACTATGGACCTTTCCCTATTGAGAAGCACATTGGGGCAGTAGCCTATGCCCTCACTCTCCCAGCTCACACACACATCCACAATTTGTTTCATGCCTCCAGCTTAAAAGGGCTATGGGTACGCACCCTTTTTCTTCCACCATCCCTGTCTCTCTCACTCATGACATGGAGTTGCTAGTGGAACCCCTAGAGGTGCATGGAATCAGACCCTCCCCTACTGTTGGTTTGGCTCAAACAGAGGTGCTGATTTGATGGAAGGACCTACTAGCCTTTGAAGATTCATGCGAGCCTTTTGATACCATTGCCTCTCAGTTTCCTGCTTTCAACCTTACGGACAAGGTTGCTCTTTGGGCCACGGGTAATGCTTGGTCCCTCGTTACAAATACTTATAGTAGACGCAAGGGCAGATTGCGAATCCGGAATTTTGTTATAAATTAGGCTTTGGGAATTGGGTTTTCTCTTTTTTCAGTTGCATATAGGGGTGTGGAAGGCGTGAGAAGGTAGGTAATGATTTTCTAGTATTTTGACAGTGGAGAGAGGTGAGGCTCTCGAATTCGTCCCTTTGTCTTTGTTTTTCTCTGTTGGTAATATCAATACAAATTAACCATTCTTTTGTTTATTGCAATATTTTCTCTTCTCCATTGTTGTTGTGTTCTTGCTATAGTTGTGGTTTATGTGGATCTTATAGGGACCTAACAATTTCTGTGGTAATTCCCTGTCTGCCTTCTTTCTATTTTTAGTGCTTGATGCAACCGCATATGTTTCAAACTCAATAGGCCTGTTAGCTTGCACTTCATATGAAACTGTATTGCAATGTAGTATTAATTATGACCATTATTACCAGCTTTCTTTTTGTGATTTGATAATCTGAAATGGAGGTTGCAACTAATCTGGGAAAGTTTAATTGAATTATTTGGTTGGTACCTACATTTCTAGATCAAAAGTACGGGGAGAGGAATATAACACGTGCCTTGATCCCTAGTAATTTATACTCGAACATGAATCAAGAGAGGATGATCCAAGGCCTAGGACATGGAAAGTTTACACAAGAAGGGGAAAAGCTGCTGAGATGGATGTTGAGGCTAAGCTGACAGAATTAGTTAGGTAGGGAGAGGTGTGTGAAGAGGGAATAAGAAGGAAAAGGGGCTGCAAAAGAGGGGATCATGAGGAGAGCATCATTGCGGTTGTAGGCAGCAAGAGGCTGAGGCAAGAGGGAGGAGAAGATTACGGCTGAGGCTCCTACTCTTGAGGCTGTGTTCTATTTCTATTTGTTCTTTTGTTGTTATTTTGCTGTTGGCTTGTAAGGACTATCTACAGATACAAACTCTGTTGTATTCTGTTTGCTATCAATACATTCCATCATTTGAATCTTCTCTATCTTCGTTGTATTGTGTGTGTTATTTGTGAGGTTCCATCATTGGTCCGACCTGTCGGGTTCAAAACTGCCCGGAGCTAATTAAAACGAGACACCAAGCTTTGTCCCTACGAATCGATGAAATGTATAACGGAGTGGGGGAATTGGCAGTAAGAGTCTAGGAATTAACCAAATCGGTTAACGAAAGGAAACAAAGATATCAAAATGATAGAAAAAGGAATGAGGAATTCTGAAGTTTTGTTCTGGGTTGGATGAAGAGAATGGAAGAACAACTAGCCTTGGAAGAGGAGCACCGTTCAAAAGGGGAGACGGACGTTGAAGGATCCGGATACCCACGGGGACAGCATTCGGAGTAGAAAATAGAGGTTAACGGCAAACCCAACTACTTTGCAAACTCCAATGTCTCTCTGAAGATGGTGAAACTGCATGGCTTTAATGGGTCAACAGAGAAGACTCTGGTTTCGTTGCAATGGGGAACAAATGGGAGAAATTCACCGTTGATAGCAAAGAGGAGGAGAGCCCATTTAAGGCTCAATTAACCCAATTCATTTGGAGCGGGTCGACCCGACAAGTATTAGTAAATCCATTTTCCTAGGCTACCAATTCGACCCACCCCAATCGCTTCTCCCCAAAGGTTGCTACTCCACAGACCCACCACGACCATTCGTCGTTCAACGCCAATCGGATGGGTTCACAGAGATTTGCTATCCGACAACAATCCAAGACGGAATGGGAGGAGAGACATCGCAAAGGGCTGTGTTTCCAGTGTGGGCTCTCCTACTCATCTCAGCACCGGTGTTCCAAGGCAGAACTGAAGGTGATGTTGCTTGGCGAAGGAGAGGAAGCTGAGATTGAAGAAGAAGTTTCCAAAGCAGAGGGGGACAATCTCGAACCGCCAATCGATGGTGAGTGTCATGCTCATGAATTAAATGTCTTAGGGAGCGACGATGGAGCTTCAAAGGTAGAGGGGTCGGGATTGAACGCCATCAAGCTCCTGGTTACTACCAAGGGTGTGTCGACGGTGATGTTGATTGGAACCACCAACGAGATCCCTATGTTGATGCTGGTGGATAGCAACGTAAAGCACACTTCCAATTCGCCTTAGCTGTTGCCGGTTTTGGGATTTCAGTTAATATTCCTTGACATGGGTGCACTCATTGCTGGGGCAAAATATCGAGGAGAACTTGAAGATAGGCTAAAGGCTGTACTTAGGGAAGTTATCGAGTCAGATGGTCAGATTATCCTCTTCATTGATGAGATTCACACTATTGTTGGAGCAGGTGCTACAAATGGTGTAAGCGATGCTGGAAATCTCTTGAAGCCTATGCTTGGTAGGGGAGAATTGCATTGTATTGGTGCAACAATATTGGATGAATATCGAAAGTATATTGAGAAGGATCCAGCATTGGAGCGTTGTTTCAAGCAAGTTAATGTCGATCAACCTACAATGGAAGATAAAATTTCCATATTCGGGGGGTTGCGAGAAAGATATGAACTGCATCATGGTGTACGTATTTCTGACAGTGCACTCGTTGAAGCAGCAATTCTTTCCGAACGTTACAAAAGTGGACGATTTTTATCTGACAAAGCTATTGATTTAGTCGATGAAACAGCTGCAAAATTGAAGATGGAAATCACTTCAAAACCCACGACCCTTGATGAGATTTACCGTTCAGTATTAAAACTTGAGATGGAGAAGCTTTCTCTTAAAAATGATACAGATAGGGCTTCAAAAGATAGGCTGAGCAGTCTCAAAGCTGAGTTGTCTCTCTTAAAGGAGAGACAAGCTAAGCTGACAGAGCAGTGGGAGCATGAGAAGACTGTCATGACACGCATTCAGTCAATTAAGGAAGAGATTGCTAGGGAAAATCTTGAGATTCAGCAGGCTGAGCACGAGTATGATCTCAACCGCGCTGCTGACTTGAAGTATGGTAGCTTGAACTCTTTGCAACAACAACTTGTAAATTATGAGAAAGAGCTAGATGAGTATATGAGCTCTAGAAAATCCATGTTGAGAGAAGAAGTTACAGGAGATGATATTTTGCCGAAGTTGTCAGTAAGTGGACTGGTATCCCTTTGTCCAAGCACAAACAATCAGAAAGAGAGAAGCTGCTACATCTAGAGGAAGAGTTGCATAAACGGGTAGTAGGCCAGGATCCAGCTGTTAAATCAGTTGCTGAGGCAATTCAGAGATCTCTTGACAGGTCTCCATTGGAATTTCAGGTATGCCGCATTAAAACCTTTGGAATTACACTTGGGAATGGCAACTTGATTGGGGTAGATAAGGGATATATGGGAATTTCTAGTCAAATAGGTGACAACCATGGTTTCATTGACACACTAGAGACCTATGTTGGAGGGTGGGATTTGATATTAGGGGTGGACTGGTTACGAACATGGGGGAATGTTACTGCTAAAGGGGCAGTTGATGAACTGGAATCAGTTGTGGAAAGTACTTTGGAAAATGTTGAGCAAGTTATCTTGGAACACTTCGATCACGTTGTTGGAGATTGTTTTATGGACTGTGTGAACTATCTCATAGGGTTTGCTAACAACAAAGCTTCTCACCGTATTTTGTTTCCCATTTTTGATCATGTGAGACATGCTGGAAAAGAAAGCTTAATCTCATCTGATGATGAGTGGTATCAAGAGACCAGCATTCATTCACTTCAGTTATGGTGCAATCTTTTTAACACCTTCTACAAGGAGGCAATGCTACTGGATTGGATGAGGAATCTTGAAGCCGATTTTCCCGGCATCTCCACTTTAGTATTGAGGACAAGACTGATTTTCACTCCGCCGGCAATTATAGAGAGCAGCGGGCCCATGAATCAAGAGAGGATGATCCAAGGCCCAGGACATGGAAAGTTTACACAAGAAGGGGAAAAGCTGCTGAGATGGATGTTGAGGCTGAGCTGACAGAATTAGTTAGGCAGGGAGAGGCATGTGAAGAGGGAATAAGAAGGAAAAGGGGCTGCAAAAGAGGGGATCATGAGGAGAGCATCATTGCGGTTGTAGGCAGCTAGAGGCTGAGGCAAGAGGGAGGAGAAGATTACGGCTGAGGCTCCTACTCTTGAGGCTGTGTTCTATTTCTATTTGTTCTTTTGTTGTTATTTTGCTGTTGGCTTGTAAGAACTATCTACAGATACAAACTCCATTGTATTCTGTTTGCTATCAATACATTCCATCATTTGAATCTTCTCTATCTTCTTTGTCTGTGGTTGTGTGTGTTATTTGTGGGGTTCTATCACACCTCAGTTATATTTTATAATTCCTTTGATATTTTCTATTATTTCCCTTTTCTTCATGATTTGCTGTTTGTAATTGATTAGGAGCTTTTGTTTGCAGATCTTTCAAATTATTGATGATCTGAATGCAGCGAGATTTGTGCTGGACCCTTCTGATGAGGAAGCTGGTAAGGCTCTGCGTGAACTGATTCAGCAGGGCACTTCTGCATCTGATTCAGTGGAATATTCTGAAATGAGAGCTCTTAAACTTGCAGCTTCAAGGCTTCACATAACATCCCCAAAGGCCATACTAATAGAGAAAAGATCTATTAGAAAGCTATTAGACAAAGTTGGTGACAATGACCCTACCAAAAAGAAGATCTTAATATACCTTTTGCATTTGCTAAAGAAGTATGGAAATTCGATTGTGGAAGAGCAAACTGAGAATCCCAAAGCTCCTGATGAAGGATCAGTTGCACCCATGGACTTGAGCAATTCCTCTGTAAATAGTCCGTCTGTTGAAGTAAGGTCTGATCAAAGACTTGAGCAGCATGAGGCTCAAGCAGATATTCTAAGTAGAGGTGTACCCCCTGAGGAATTTAAGTGTCCGATATCTATGAGATTGATGTATGATCCTGTTATCATTGCTTCTGGACAAACATTTGAGAGGATTTGGATACAGAAGTGGTTTGACGAGGGTAATGATACATGTCCGAAAACAAAGGTGAAACTAGCCAATCGTTCACTGATTCCAAACACAGGCATGAGAGATCTAATATCAAAGTGGTGTAAAAAATATGAAGTCACCATTACTGATCCAAGAACACAAACATTTCCCTCACTGGACACATCTTCTACATCTATCGCTAGCTTAGGCATCTCTTTGAATGATCTGCATCTTCCCATGGATATTAGTAGCATATCACTTGGGTCTTTAGATGCTAGTTACACTTCAGACTCTTCAAGCATCAAGGTTGCAGACTGGTCTAGTTATATGTCAACTCAGAAAACTGATGATTGCCATAGATTGCAGTCTTCTGCAAGTATACATGAAACAGATTCTCAGTTCTTGACTAGACTTTCTGAGCATCATTGGGATTCCCAGTGCAAAATAGTTGAAGATGTCAAAAGCGTCAAAAGCCATTTGCTGTGCAACGATCTAGCTTGTAGTTTAATGTCATCTGAGAATTTTGTTGATCCCCTCATCAGATATTTAAGAGAGGCATGTGAAAAACATGATTTTAAAGCACAGCGATCTGGGTCTCAATTGTTACTTGCATTTGTGCGAAGGGACAGGTATTTTAGCCTTTATTGATTTTAATAGATGTATTGGAATTATTCAGATGCTTCTCTCTCTCAAGGTATAGTTGTGTATTTGTATTCTCTTTATGCTATTATTAACTTATCTGATTTCCAAGTTTGCAATGACTGTTGATATGCTGGCCCAAGCATAAAAAGTTGATAATAAGATAGTGGCTATGCTAGAGTACTTGATGAAATATTTTATTGCTGAACTTGGTCATCTAAGTTTGAGTGCTTCTGAAGAACTTGCTTAAATGGTCTATTAACTCCAGTTTTTATTTTTTATTTTTGTCTTCATGCGCATTGTTGTTGGCCAGGGTTATTACATGGAATGTGTTCATATTTCTGAATAGAATATAGTCTTGCTTGAATCTTTTTTGTTTTATGAATTTATATTCTTCAATGCAGAAGTGGAATGCTGTATTTGCATGAAGATGCATTTAGCCTATTGGTATCCCTTCTTGATTCTGAAGTAACTGAAGAGGGTCTTTCCACACTGGAAGTGGTATCCAGCCAGCCAAATTGTAGATCTAAGATTGCAGCATGCGGTGCGCTTGTTCCCATTCTAAAAATCCTTGACTCACAGAGCAAAGAATGCCAGGAACTAGCTGTTAAGATTCTGAATAATTTGTCCTCAAACAGTGACATTTGTACCCAAATTGTGTATTTGGAGTGCATCCCCAAATTAGTTCCTTTTATAAATGATGAAAGTATTGCAAGATATTGCATAGCTCTGCTAAAAAATTTGTGTGATAATGAAGAGGCTAGAGTTGCTGTTGCTGAAACAAATGGATGTATTGCTTCCATTGTTGAACTACTGGAACGTGGCAGTCATCATGAAAAGGAGCATGCAGTGGCTATTCTTCTTTCCTTGTGCTCTCAGCGTGTACAGTATTGTCAGTTGGTCATGGATGAAGGTGTTATTCCTTCCCTAGTTGATATATGTGTCAATGGAACTGATAAAGCGAAGGCAAGAGCGCAAGAATTGCTTAGGCAATTAAAAGATATTCGAGATAGCCATGAGCAACAATCGTGTGAAACTGATCTCGGTGCTGGAACAGACACAAGCCACCAGGCTAAAGACAAGAGAAAGTCTCCAAAGACATCTAGATTTTTCAGGAACTTTATGCCCTCAAAACCCAGTTCTCTTGCACCAAAAAAGAAGAGATGATACTTGGATGATATGCCAGCCTCGACTTCTTGGTGACTCAATCTTTTATCTTGGCAAAGATTTACATTCTTCTAGAGGTGGGCGGTTTATCGTATTGGTGCCATTACCACTTATACAGAACGGGCAGCAATATGGTCATATTATAGCTGATATGTTTGGGCTGGTAACGCTCTTTTTTGTTTGGTTCGCATACTTTGTTTCTCCTGACACTAATTCTCGACATGTAGAAATTGTTAGCTCTGATAAAATTTTTGAATGATGCATCTACTCCCATGTTCTAGCTGTATATAACTATAATAGTTAGTGTAACTGGCATTTGTCAGTTTGGAAATTTGAACTGAATTATCCCCGCATGACTATTGGAATACTTTCTTTGAATCCCCATAAGCTGCAGCCTGTTATATGCGTATGGCATTGTTTTTTCTTGGATACCAAACAATAATGTTTTATTCAGTGCAGTTTTTGGTACAACTCTTGCTGCTATAATTTTCTTTTATGGGATGTAAATATTTATTGACCGTGATGATATATTATGATGCTGAATGTGTACATATGATCCTATTTACCTTGTATATATTATTATGCTAGATATTTACAATTTTAATTTATTGGTAGGTATTTCTACCTTTTTTTTTTTTGCTTCTCTTGGCTCCAAATAATTGGAATGTCCAGAAGCTTATTATGTTTTACATTCTTTGGTTTGAATCTGTTGATTGTTTGGTGGTCATGGATTGGAGCTTAGACTAGCGCACAAATTTTCAAGCATTCATGACCAAAACCACGGGGGAATATGCTCATGGAGTGTGTAGGTTTCATCCTGGGCTCTCAAACCTTGTATAGATGAAATAGTTCATGGGGTGGTATGGTATAGTGTGATGAGGTGGAGTGATTTTATTTGGGGAAAAATTCAAAAAAATAAAAATAATTTTGATAAAAAATAAGTTTAGGGATGTATTAGAATACAAAGGGAGTTATCAAAATTAAATTACAAAGGGAGTTATCAAAATTAAATCAAGGTGATAAGAGGAAATAAAAAAAATGAAATAACATGCAAAATCACTAATTTGATGGTTTAAGAATTTGAACAAAATGAAATCACGAGTTAATCACGAAAAATTATAACCATGAAGGCTATATTTGGTTCATTGTATTGTATTAGCCTGTATAGTATTAGTCTGTATAGTACTAGCTTGTATAGTATTATTCTGTACAATATTAATTTGTATTAGATTATACAGTGTTTGGTATAAAATTGTATTAGCCTGTAATATTTTATACCGTGTTTGGCATATAATATTTTACTGTATTATTTTTAAAAATTATGTAATATTAAATTATTTTTAATGTTACCAATTTAGGCAAAAGTATTAATTATAAATTATAATTTTTCATGCATTAATCAATATTTTATCCACAATTTGATTCATCTATTGTTTTGTCCAACATCATTGTTGTGAGATATTTAGGTGTGCTAACTTTATATATGTACATTGCTATGTACCCTCTAATGAGTCAAACTCGATATGTTACATAAAAATTTAAAAAATAAAAGGTTACAAAGAAAAATGAAAAAAAAAAAAGAAAAAGAAAAATAATTTATTTCCTTAGTGCCATAGTTCATATTATCACTTTTAGAAACTTTCTATAAGCAACAATCTCGTAAATATAAGAATATAGAATATGCAAACTCTATTCCTGTGGCTAATTTAAGAGTTTAGATACAACAAAAACTACCAAGATTTTAAGTTGGTGAACCACGTGCAGCCTTTCAAATCCTACTTTCAGCAGCTGGATGAGTGGATCCATTGTACAAATCTATAACCATCAATCATTTGAATTACCTATTATTCCTTTTCAAACTAACACAAAAAATAACAAGTCAAGAAGGCTAAACTATACTCGGTCAGCTAGTCTTTTTCTTTTTAAAAGCTGGATGTATGATTCCATTGAAAGAATCGATAGTGTCAATCTTAGAAATACACTCTTTCACCCTCTTTATTAAAATGGGCATAGCAGAAATATTGCTGAATAATTCATCTTTCAGTAGAAGCACTTTCTCAGCGTTGCTTTGGTGTCCAACTGCCAATGCAGATATACTGGATTTTCCATCCTCTCTAAAGCCTGTACAAGAACAAAGAAACAGAGTCAATGCTACAATAACAATTTAGCGAGGTTGTACCAAGGAAGCATCGGAAGAAAACATCATCAAATGAAATCATGCCACTTGGTTTAAATTGAAAGTACTTTAAAAATTCCAGGAGCAAAAGTAGTGAGCAAATGAGCTTTTATCTTTTCATACAACTAGCATTATCATCTTCAATAGCTATCTAGAACACTTGACCAACACACATGCACAACATTATTACTAATCCACTCAAAGAATCAAATCTTGTAACTAGAAGGAAAGTTTTTATAGCGTATAGAGTAATAGCTATCCACAGGTGCTTGGAAGCTACCATTATCCTTGACCAATATACATGTTCCTAGATTTATGCAGTTACTACAACAATGACACAGCCTTCTAAAAGGAGCAGAAACGTAAGATACAAAAGAATTGCATTCAATTGCTATCACTTTTCAAGAGGAGCTTTCAGTCGAAGGATGAATGAGAGGGTCGACAATGCTATGTCTGCAAAGCGAGCATGAAAGACTTAATTGATCTTGCATCACATTCCAATTAGAAACATGAGATATTGTGCTAACATATTGATCTCTCTTTATGTCCAGTAATTGCCAATTAGTTCATCTTAGTCATATCATCTTAATTATCGAAGGTTTCTCTCACTCTCTTTTTCTGTTTTCTTTTTTCTTACATATGAATTTAAAATATGTAAGAAAAAAGAGTAGCAGAGTAAATAAGCCATAAAAGCAAACGGGTATTTTCCTGTGGTGTATTGAACTCAGTTAACGATGCTAGCATTCAAATAAAAAGAATCAGTTAGAACAATTGTTATATATCTAATTCAGAAAATTGCTAACTAAAATAAGAAATTTTGATAAAAGGTTTGGTTTCAAAGAGGTACATAAAAGGTTTCTTTATGGGATAATAAATAAACAATTTCCACAGATTTTTGAGAATATCTATGTATTTTAGCCATCATTGGCCAGTATATGCTATTATGGCAGCCATAAGTAATGTTTTCATGGGAATCACAATAGATTATTTATAATCCAGCATCATCAGATTATAAAATATGAATCCCCAATTGTAAAATGGTCTGCTCACAATAATTAGGAAAAATAATAGCATTACCATCTATGTATTATAAAACTACTATAGATGCAATCTTTAAAGAAGAAGAAAACACACCCAGCCAAGACATCTAGGCATCCTTGTGATTGTGATGGTAGAAATGCTTGAACAGCCATGCACATCCCTGCCAACAAACATGCAGTTACCACAAATTTCCATAAATTTTTAAGAATATCTATGTATTTTAGCCATCATTGGCCAGTATATGCTATTATGGCAGCCATAAGTAATGTTTTCATGGGAATCACAATAGATTATTTATAATCCAACATCATTAGATTATAAAATATGAATCCCCAGTTGTAAAATGGTCTGCTCATAATAATTAGGAAAAATAATAGCATTACCATATGTGTATCATAAAACTACTATAGATGCAATCTTTAAAGAAGAAGAAAACACACCCAGCCAAGACATCTAGGCATCCCTGTGATTCTGATGGTAGAAATGCTTGAATAGCCATGCACATCCCTGCCAATAAACATGCAGTTACAAGTTTGAAGGTGCTGAACTCCCTACACATCATGTCAACATTTGTTTTAATAAACCATTGATCAAACCTGGCGTTTTCATGTGGAAGCACATATATGCATTTTGTTTAAATATATGATAACTATTCATCAGTATATCTGATTATACACGCATATATACAGCAAGATAAGTGCACATAGAATTATATAAGGCATCCAATAAGAGTAACAAAATCTTAAAGGATGAGAAATAAACAAATAAAATTCTAAGTACTTTGACCACCATGGTTACTATATGATGGGGAATCCTAACCAATTATAGCATTTGCCACCAATACTGTTATCTTGTTACAATTTATTCTAGAGACAATAGATTAAACTAGGACCCAACTATCTAACAATTGAATTATAGCCAGCACAAATAATTGCTCCAACATTGCGAAGTCGATGAGCATTAAATTAACAACTAATAGCAGTATCATAATTAAAAAGTTAACAATGTTAGAAACAAACATCTTTTGTTGGCAGATCTACTTGGTGGACCACCAGAACAATTATCAGCTAACTGAAAAATTCTTTCTGTAGTATTAAGATCCCATAGCTTGACCTTTGCATTTTATTAAAATTCGAGCTATGAGCAATTGGAAACCCAAATGCTAGAAAATGCCAACAACTAAAAACTTCTTTATCAAAAAGCATGTGTAAGAGAGATTTATAGGTAAGTCCTCTACATCCTGATCTTCAATTTCTTCTTTTCCTATGTTTTTCTATCATTGGCTTGCATTTGGAATAGAAAGGAAAAAGAACCAGAGATATGAACAACATAAAATAAGAAATAGAAAATGTAAAAAAATATACATACCGAAAATAAGAAATCTGGTTGGCGAAGGACGATATGATTAATGGCCGGACAAGAAAACTCCGATGATGGTGGTTGAGTGAAAGAATAACAGAGGTAAGTAGAGAAGAACAAAAATCGAGCAACAAAGATTTAGGGCTTTTGATTTTATTATTTTTCTATAATAAACTTGAAATCTATTGGATAGGAATAGAGATGAGGATGAGGTGGCCGGAGATGATGAGGATGATCAGTAATAGTGACACTGGAATTAAAGTCAGTATAATACGGTGTTTACCGTATTATATAAACCCAAGAAATTTCGGTGTATTATTTTGTCCCTCGTACGAGGGATAAAATAGATGATTCTGTATTATTTAATCCCTATATTAATTTTTTAAGGAAACAACCAAACACAGTATATAGGATTACACTGTATTATATTATCCAGTTCTATGTCTAGTACACCGAACCAAACATGGCCGAAGATTATATTATCCCAAAAAATATATATCAAACCATAACATTCTGTACCATCTCATTGCAAATCATGATACAACTCAATTAATGACGAATGCATGCATGTAACAACGATAGTATCTACTTGACGCTTAGTCTTGTAGAAAGCCTCGATTACCATATCATATGCCGATCCTGTATTTTAATTCACAATTAGGCCTGCTAAAAAATGGTACAAGCCATTCAATTCATGCAATCTAAATTATTCAACCCATTCAACATAATTCATATAACCTATTTTAGAATTTAAAAAAAATATATATATATATAGATTATGGGTTATTGTATAACCCAACCATCTAACACATTGTTTTTAATAGCCCAAACTCAAATTCTCCAAAATCACTCAGTTTCTTCTCCTGCCCTATGCTGTCTCTCTCATTTTCTCTTCCCAAAATCTCATTGCTCCTCTCAGTCTCACATCGGGTCATCGCCAGCTATTTGAAGCTACTGTTATCACTGCAGTTCTTTCAGCAATAACATATCATCCTCATACTAAACCCAAAAATTAAAAATTTAAATTAAAAATAAATTTTCTTAAGTATGTTTAGTAGTATTATACCGAATGCCAAATAATTAAATATTTTCTTTCTAATAAGTCAAATATTTTTATTGATTATAAAAAAATTACAAAAATTAGGTTCATGTATTTAGTTATCACAATAATATTTCCATAGAAATTTGCAAATTTTAAATTGGTTACACAAAATTGATTAATCATGTAACAATAACAACATGAGAAGCAAAGCCAACAAAAGAGAATAAGTAGGAAGATGTTTGTTCAAGGTACATATTGTGTTTTGATGATAAGCAAAACAATCCTAATGTTTTGGGCTTTTTAAAGTTACCTATGTAGCTCCATAAATAAATAAGCTCCATAAAGAAATAAGCTACTTTGTGCTCTATCAAAAACAGATCAAGACTGAATTGTGCTCTAATTCTATCATAGTAGAATAAGGCCTTATCCTCAAACATATTGAAATCAGACATCATTTCATAAGGGATCATGTGCAAAGAGGGGATATTACTTTAAGTTTCATCCCTACATAACAACAACTTGCAGATATCTTTACAAAACCATTGAAAGAAGAACAATTTTGCAAAATCAGAAAAAAAACTAGGTATGGGCATATTAGAAAAATCTTATTGAAAGGTAAATACATTCTTTTTAAGATTTATTTTTTTAATAGTGATTTGCATGTGTTTTATAATTTTTGGGTTCATAGTTTCATGGGAATACTCTATTTTAAGTGATTTGTCATTTTTTATTCAGTTATTTTAATTGGCAATTTATAGCACGTTTTAATTTTTCCTATTTCTTTTCCTAAATAACAACATATGTTTTCGGGTTTAAAAAGAATTTTCTCTTTAAAATAACTTCCATTTTTGGGATATAAAGTTCCTGCTTTTTATTCTTAATAAAGATGAGTATTACTTGTTTAATTTTAAAAAGGCACCTTTTCACCAAATCGTTTAATGAAAATCTTATTTTTTTTGTCTTTTCTATATAAAGTGCATCAAAGAGTCATTCTTCTTCAAAACTCACTCTTTATCTCTTCATTCTCTCTCCTAAAACTTCAAAACCATAACAATGGTGAGAACCAAGACCCCCGCTCACAAAAAGCCTTTTCCTAAACCCAAAACCAAAGAAACTCCTTTCTCGCAGAAATCAAAATCTTCATCTATGCTTACAATCAAAGATATTCAAGATTTTCTTATACCTAAGTTGGTTTATTGGGGAGAACTTAAGGGGTTGTTTGGCCTGAATGACTCAATTGGAAAGGTATTTTAAATTAGATATTTACCCTTTTATTATCAAAGAATTTTATAGGTTTCAAAAAATCCTTGATGATGAGTCATTTCCTGTTAATATTGGAGATAACTATAAGATTCTCACATCCGGTACCATGGCTATTGTTTTCAATATGAAAAATGAGGGCTTAAGGTTGACTAAGGGCATAAAAATCGGGGAAATAGGTGGATTGAATAAACTAGAGTTTTTAAGTGAAATGGTACATATGGAAGAGTATAAAAGAAAAGAAAAATCACCACCCTCAACCAATATAAAACTGGAATTTTGAATTTTGCATAAATTTATTGTGGAAATTTTGGTTCTTAAGGCTGGTAGTGCGGTTCATGTGATTGATACTGATTTAATTATTATGTGGCACATATATAGAGGGTATCCGATTAATCTTTCATATCTCATATTCCATCAAATGGTACATGCTAAAGAAAATCAACGATTTCCATTTGCTATGATTCTTTCTGCCATTTTTCATTGTTGGAATCTCTCACTTGAGGATGCTGATTGTGAACCATTTAATCGTAAGTTAAGAATTGGAAAATATTTCTATAAAATGTCTGAATTGAGTCTTCAGAGATTAGGAAAAAGACCTTTATATGCTGGAATGGATAGATAAATCATTAAGAAATTCAAGTTTGAATCCACAATAAAAGAACTCATTCATAGCTTAAGAAAAAGCATTGGTGATCCTTTCATTATGAGAGAAAAATTGAAACTTGTTGATGAGGAATCTAGTAACGATGAAGAGCATTTTGACAGGGAATCCAATACTAAAAATTCAAAGAAAATAGAGGACGATACCAAAGAAGTAAAAAAAACGAGAAACCATAGAAAGTGATATGAACTTAGGTATTGGAATAGAGGTTGAATTAGAGAAGAAAGCTGAAGAAGTTAGGACAGGGATAAAGGAGGTAAAAACAGGAATAGAAGCTCCAGCACCACCTAGTCAAAGTATTGATTGCAAACCTGATCCTTACCATGGCTGAAATTATGGAGTATCCTGGAAGATTTGCGATCAACAATGGAGGACCTTACCAAATGGATTGAAGAAATATTTACCAAGACTGAATATGGTACTTCTCATACACCTTTTGATTAGTTTATTCCTAATACTTTACCCTCACCAACTCCAACTCCTTCACCTATTGTTGTTTGTCGGTCTATGCATTTGATTGCTAACCACAAATTTAAACTGATCCCTAAGCTTGGAGAAATTAGGAGCAGTTTACATCTAGAAAAAATTGAGTGACTTTGTTCCATTCATTTTCCACCGCTTTCTACATCTCAAAACTATGTTTTAAATTTTCTTTTATCGGATATTATTTTTTTAAACTACATATGTTTGACTACTTTGGATATTTGTTGATGTTTGTTGGATACTATAAATCATTTTTATGCCATGCTTTGCATATTAATGAAACTCACTTTTTATTGATGACAAAAAAGGGGAGAAAATTAGATGTGATATGATCATGTATGCTTATGAGTGTTTGTATGAGTGTTTATGGCTGGTTGAGTTTTATTATAGGTTTATGGTAAGTATATATTCAGGGGTAATTATACTTTTATACTAATTATTTTGTCATCATCAAAAAGGGTGAGAATGTTGGCTCAAGGCCTATATTGTATTTTGATGATAAGCAAAACAATCCTAATGTTTTGGACTTTTAAAGTTACCTATACAGGTCCATAAAGAAATAAGCAGCTTTGTGCTCTATCAAAAATAGATCATGACTAAATCATGCTCTAATTCTATCAAAATAGAATGAGACCTGGTTAAGTTATTTTTATCTAAAGATCATGTTTCTTTAGGAAACTTTTGTAAAATCATTTTCGAGGATTCACATGCTCACACTCATAAATTCATCTTATTCAAAAGTGATTTCTTTCCTAAAAACAAAATTCATTTTTGTTAATATCTTTTTAACAAGGGAAGAAATATATCTTTAACTCTTAAAAAATCTTTTTAAGGCATTGTCCCTTCTGGAAAAAGATTCTTAATCAATTATTTAAAATTAAGGAAAGCTTAAAATTAGTCTTTTATCAAGGAAATGATTTTTTAAAGTCTTTTCACACTTAACAACTATTATATTCTTTCCTATATATAGTCTTGTTTTTTAAAGTGTAAAAAATGAGTGAAGAATTTTAGTTTTTGAGCATCATTTTTCTGTAAGTTTTACTTCATCATGGGCATCGTTTTTAATTATAATCATTATATAGTGAGGTATTATCAAACCATGTGAGATATATTATGAGGTTAGGTTGCTAGGACCTACGAAAAGAAGCTAGCAAGTGTTTAGATCCTTTTACTTGGGAAAAAGGGTTAAGTACTTTTGAGTTTTTTACTTGGAAGAAAAACGTGGGATAGCTATCATGTAATAGGCTTTTGATTCTTGTCTACAAATAGAGTCACCCTCGAATGAGAGAAACTCTTAAGATGAATTGTCTTAAAGAGAGGACATAGGCAAGGCCGAACCTCTATAAATCTTTATGTCAAACTCTCTCTCTTTCTTTTTTTATATTTGTGATTTACTATTTATATGCATATGTTTGAATAGAATTCAGCTACACACTCACACATATATCACAACAATAATTTAATTGATTCAAATCTTTTTATATTAGCTGTTCATACATGTAATTGAAATTTTGTTGATAAGGTTGATATGGATATATTGAGTTATTTTCTTGTTATTATATATGATACCAATATATGTGATTGAAGTAATTTGTTCCATTTGCATCAAAAAATTTTAATACTCTATTCACCCCCCTTTAGAGTATATTTAGGACTTATAGAAAATTGATACCTTATAAGGATATGATAGAATTTCATAGCTAATGATTTTATTGTATTCTTCTTCATTCAAATTGAAACAATCACCGAGTTGTAAGTCGTTGATCTTTTGTTGCTTATGTAATAACTGGGATGAACCAAACATCTACTTCAAAGATGTACAACCATTTAAATATAGATCATTCAGTAGTGAAAGTTCCTGTATGTATTGGTGTCTCTTACAGTCATCAAGATCAAGTATTTTTAAATTAGAGAGCTATTTGATGGTTTTAGGTATGCTCTGAAAGTCAAATTAGAATCACCCTTAAAAATTATAATTATGTAATATAACTAAATCAATTAATTCCATAGTTTAAGAATTTATATGTAATTTTAAATTTTAAGGCGCTATTAATTTTTTTGTTGTTTTTGAATTTTTTTTAAAAATAAAACATGCATGTGGTATTTAAAAAATATTTATAAAAATAAAGTTAATGTTTTGTATTTAAAAATATATAAATATGAATAATTTATAATTATATATTTATAATATAATATAAACAATTAACATAATCCATATAACCCAATATGAACAAACCAACCCAACATAAAAAATTTAATTCATAACCCAACTAGTTTGGATTGGGTTTAATCCATTTACAAGTTAAATGGGTTGAATGCAAAATTAATTGTAACCCATCCAACATATATTTAAACACCCGTACGCACAATGTTGAGAAACATTTGCGACATAAACTAAAGGTAGATCCATCAGACTATGTTCATTTTCAATGAACCTCAGCCCTTATGCATAAAAGGTGATTATGCTTACTTCATTCCATAAGTCATTATTTAAGAATGTAATCAATCTAACCACCAAGAGCTATTTGGTGATTAGTATTCGATTAAGAGTCCAACAAGTTTTGAGTTTGATTTTTTTTATTGACGTTTAAAGTTATAATTAGGCATTATATCTCTCTTTTGTCAAAAAAAATATTGTGACTTTCTTTGCATGAATTCCGTTATTTTTTCTTTATTTATGTTAGTTTACATAGACTTTGAAATTGGATAATATATCTGCCAAAATTATATTCTGCTGTCGAGAATAGTAAAATAAGTCCAACAAATTTATTTGTGCGTATGTTGCATATCTTCTTGGAGCTATGCCATCTTTCTCTATTGTCTTTTTTTCCTTTTTCCTTTTCTTACTCTCATTTTGTCTCTTATTTTTCATAATGATAACAACTACAAAGTAACATCTTTTACCTCTTCCAAAGTTTCATTCTGTATAGAGGATTTGCTTGTGCTCGTTATTTGTTGCTATTTCCAAACATTTATGCCATGGACATAAGTATCAATAATTGCTTCTATTTTCTTTGTTTTTCTTTTTGGAGGACATCATTCCTTAAGAAATTCAAAGTCATTTGCCAAAAGATCTTAAGGATTCGGTATAACCTCATCAGTGATAATTGATACTTGCCTTCTAGAATATGGATCAATGATCCACCCAATTATCAAGTAAAATATAAGATCTGAGGCTAAAATAAATGCATTTAGGCTTAATGAAACTTCATATAATGTAGCATTAAAATTTGATGGGAGTGGGTCCAGTAAGGGTTAATATAGTAATATTTCTAGAAGATCCCTTGCACTACAAACATGTGCAATTTAGCAACCAATTTTAGTGCCGAACATAAATTCATAACTATTTAGCATAGATTTTACAACTAAAGAGGTGTTAATCTTTTCAATGTTGGAGTAATTTATAAGAAGGGCATCTCTTAGCTTTCCCCAATCTTGTTTTATGATAGTTCTTGAATTCTATTATTATTATTATATACTTAACAAACTTGAATGAACTTATACACTGTATTGCCAACAAACTATATAGTTTAAGTACATAGGTTTTATTGAACACTTTAAAATAATGGTTACATTATACTATTCAGATACATGTCATTGATGTGCACAAATATGCCATCCGATACTCTGCAACTACATATTATGTCTAGTGTTTAGCAATATTAAATATGTTTACTTCACTTGACTCTAACATACTACTCTACTGTCAATTTAACTATAACCAACATATGTGTTAATTTCACTCATGGTCACTGAACTTATGCCTAAAAATGTAAAAGTAATTGAATAATTTTTCATAATACAAAAGTCATTAAAGTTAGCAATATATAAACAAAAGTAATTATAACCAGTTTTCAGTGAAGATCAATGTTAGAAAGTACATGTGGCATGCTATGTTAGCACCTTACGTACATGTTGAAATGCATTTTATGCCACGTTATTAGATGTATTGCCATGTCATCATACTACATGGCAAAACACCCCTAAGAAACTGACATGTCATCTGATGATGTGATAAAAAAACATATTCACTTGTGCACAAGGTGCTGATATAGAGTGCCATATGTACTTTCCAATGTTTGTTTTTATCAAAAATCAGTTATGATTATTTTTGCATATAATATTACTAAATTCAATGACTTTTGTGTTATAAAAAATTCTTTCATTACTTTTGCACAATTTAAATATAAGGTCAGTGATTATGAGTAAAATTAACCCCTAACATATTTATATCAATATGCACATGCGTATTACTTATTAGATTATTTAGAACGTAACATATAACCACATAATCCTCAACAGGTTTGCATAGTGTACACCTCAATTATGTCATGTATATTTATCTAATTATAAGCTAGTAAACAATAATCACGATTATATGATTTGGTTCAGACTTATCACATTTTAGGAAATCGAAATTGCATAATTTTACATTTACATTCAATACATAAATTTCACATAAAAATTCTTAAATATGAGTTAACTTAGTGTATTTTATCATGCTATTATATACAGATAAAATTAGCTCATGTCTTAATAATCATTGTGCTTTATGATTGGTGCATTACATTGTCATGCTAAAACATTACTATGTACCTTTTATATTTTTTCTCTAAATCTCATTTAAGCTATGCCATTATATATATATATATATATATATATATATATATATATATATATATATATATATATATATATATATATATATATATATATATATATATATATATATATATATTACATTCTTTCCAGTCATTATTACATGTAAAATATATATACACTCATGTATGCTTAATTTACACCATAAATCATTTAACACAAGTGAGCTCACATAATTCACTTTACTTTTTATATAGGACACTATTAATATATACAAACCACATATGTAATGTAAAGTCACTCTAATTGCTAATATCAAGTGATATGAATATTAAGAATGGTAGGTATAACACCATATAGTTAATTCACTTTACTCACTTGTTCAAAGCAATATAATCGAAACCACTAGATATTATTTTACATTTCAAAAGTACTGAGTTAAAATATTCTGTCACTTCACTAAAGATCACTATTTAGGAAGTCTAACATTGCCTTTTTCACTCACTAGGTGTGGATAACGAGAACACTAGACATTCATAGGTTATCAAACACTGGATATTGTGGCAACAATATCAGACATTGGAGATTATGTAATCTCAACACAGTACACTGGATGCAAATGACATCAAAATCATTGGATGTAAATACAATATTAGTCTATAGCAGTTGCACTCTATCCCTTATAGGCATACATATTTATTTATAACTATGACATTGGTAATGTAATGGTTCAAAATTTTTATTTTTATAAATAGTATTTTTTAAGCTATGAATAATATACTGGGGTGAATAGTATGACTTAGAACCAATAAAAATATTTCTTTGCCATTAGAAAATATAAATTAAGATGAGTTCAGTGGTATAATTTGAGGTAAAATTGAGATTGGATAGGTCTTTAAATTGGACAGTGAAAAATTTATCCAGACCATAAAAGGATTGACCATAACTATGATCGGTCCAAAAATATTCCATAGACCTCCAAAAATTATTCTGTTTGCTTAGATCTACTAGAAATAATACTATTTAATATTTTAAAGTAAAAAATAAAATTTTTAAAAACTTTGAATTTTGAATTTGTAAATTTTACCTTCGAAGCTAGAAGTATATCGAAATAAACTTAGGTTGATCTAAAATTTTAAACACACTTTAATAAATGTTTTTCCATATGATTGACCAATTTTTTGGGGAATTTAATGAAGGAGACATTAAAATAAAAAATATGGAAAAATGGAGTTTATTTGATTATTTGGGTTAAATGGCACCCACTCACACCCATGACTCACTGAAAGTGTGAGTGACTTAAGGGAGTGACTCATCATTCACTTTTAAAGGGTGTGACTAAAAATGGATAGTAATTAAGGAGAGGATTACAAATGGCACAATGTGGACTTTTGGATTAAATAGTGACCAATCAATCCTAGCCATCCATATGGGAACATAAATAGCCTAAAAAATTAGAATTCTCTAGGAAATTCATCATTTCCTTCCCCTCAATTGCCGTCTCACACATACACCTATCATTCTTCATTTTTCTATTTTCTTTAGCTTAATCCCACCAAATTCAACCAAATTTCATGTTTTAAATAATTCTAAAGCCCTAAATTCATCCTTAGCCATTTTTATAGTTTATTTTGAGTGGAGAAAGTGGATGTAATTATGAAGAGAAGTTTGGAGCAAAAATTTAAAAAAAATTAAGGAAATAATTTATGGAAAATTCGGTCAAGGTAGAATTTATGAAAAATCAAGTGGAATCGAAGGATAAATGAAAGAAAAATATGGAAATGAAAGAGAAATTTTGGAGAAAGCTTAGACATTAGGTAAGTGGATACCTGTAAATGGATACCTAAACTAACTTGTTGCATGTAAACCTAAATTATGTACTTTGGGGTTTTTTTATGTGATGTTTAAATTTAAATTAAAGGTAGAATAATGAAATTAAATGTCAAAGAATTGATTTGGCAAGAAAAATTGTATAGAAGAATGAATAAAAGTGAGAAATTAGTTTTAAACCCTATTATGTTACTTAGAAAAAATGTTAAATGTGGACTATAATTTAAATAAATGGTAAGATAATGAAATTGGGTGATGAATAATAGAATATATGATGTCAATTGAAAGAAATTATGGTTAGAGATAATGCATTAGTTATGTAACCTATTATGTCTCCTAAGAATTAATTAAGTAATGTTAGCATTAATTCAAATTAATGATAGATTAATGTAATTAGATGATGGATAATGAAATATATGATGTTAAAATATATGAAATTATAACTGGAAATGGTACATTACTTATGGAACCTGTTATGTAAGTAAATGAAATTAAGGTCAGATAAAGTATTAAATTAATTTAAGGTTAGATTCATATTTAATATACATGAAAAACATGTTAAGACTGTGTTTGATGAATTAAAAAAATTTATATGCACATGATCTAATAATGGCTGAATAGTAAAGTATAGGAATGGAAAAGAATAAGAGATGAAAATGGTGAAACAAATTAAGATACCTTGATAAATTGATAAAATAACATGAATTAAATGATAATTGGTGAAGAAAACAACAAAGAAGAGATAAAACTTCAAGCGGCCGAATGGTAACCTTAAACTCATCAGGTGATACTTTGATAAATAATTAAATATGCAGCATAAAATGAACATTATAATGATAAATAAACCTAGTGTGAGTGATTAGAATAGTAAATTGCATTGGATATAATGTTAACCAAATGGACATAATGATGTTCAAATGGATAACAAATGGATGCTATTGAAATTTGGTGGTGTATCATCACATTGAAGTTTGAAATAATTATGGAAACATGTAAAGAATAATAATGTATGAAAACATGATGTATATATGTGAACATGATATGGCCAAATGGCATTCAATGTGGAAATGGCATAATTCAATCATATTGAGTGATATTACACATGTATACCATGAATGGATGAATTATAAAAACAAATGAATGAGAATTATTTAAAGGCATATGTTATATAATGAGGAAATTGAGTTAAAGTATGTGAAAAACATGGTATAAGATGAATAATTCATTTGCCTTTAGTGTACAATGGTTAATCCAAACACCAGTCTACCTATTGAGATATGCACATTAGATTGATAGTTGAGGAGTTGATCACTCTATGTGATCCTTTAATACATTCTAAAGGAGTTGGTCACTCCACGTGGTCCTTCTAACTCATTTTGGACCATTGGAGTCCTCATCCCGTATATCTAGTTTTAGGATTTTCACTAGATACTACTAGGGGCAAAAGTGTAATTATACAAAAAATAAGGATCAGATGAGAAATTAAGCATAAAAAATATCGAAAGTGTGATAAAATAGTGAATAAAATGAAAAACATAGTTAAGCGATTAATAAAGGTAAAAATATAATTACGTAAGAAATCAGGGATAAAAGTGTAAATTTACACCAAAAATTTATAATTAAAAGGAGTAAAATGGTCAAAAAAGATGAAAATGAATGAAAATAAAGTTAATATGGACTAAACTCTAAATTACAGTAATTTAAAGAACGATAAGGACTAAAATGCAAATTTAAGGACAAAAGTGAATTAAAAACTAAAAAGGAGCAAAAAAGGTAAGTTTATGTAGTAAAGAGTGAATTATTTATTAAAATAAAAGTTTAAGGGTTAAATTGTAAATTTTTACCTCAATTAAGGAATAAGTGAGAAAAAGATAACAATAAGTAATAATAAGGACTAAATTGTAATTTGAAGAGTTAATGGAGAAGTTCTAAGATAAAATATAATATTAAATAATTAAAGGTAAAAAGGATTAAAATGTAGAGAAATAAGGTCAACAGGGAATAAATAGTAATTTAGCTCCGTAGAAAGGATTAAAGTGTAAATTGAGGGGTGAAAATGAAATAGAAGATATAAAAAGGGCAAAAGGGTAAATTAACATTATAACTAGTGAATTATGTGATGGGGTGAAAGTCCAAGGATTAAAGTTTAATTTACGTTAAAGGTTAAGAAATAAATAAAAAATAAAAATAGTAATTAAAAAGGATCCAGGGGTAATTGGAAAATAAAAAATGTAGATTTAAATTGTTAAGAATGAAATTATGCAAAGAATAGAATTAATAAGAACCAAAATATAATTTACCATTACGTGAAGGCATTATGAAAAAATTAAAACACAAATTGGAAATAGAAGATAAAAGGTGAAGGGAGATGATTATGTAATTAACGATAAAATACAATCAAATTATAAATATGTGAAGGAGAGTAACTAAAGTGTAGAATAAGTATAAAAGAAAGATTAAAGTGTAATTAGGGAAATAAAGAATAGTAATTTAGAAGTGGATTGCAAACGTTAGTGTAATTTACATAAATGAATAAAAGAGAACTGATGGAGGAAAAGGAAATGTTATACAGGTTAATTGGAAAATTTTACAAGAGACTAAAACGATCAAGAACCAAGATTAATAATTTGGAAAATAATGTATGATTTAATTCAATAGGACAAGGAAATGCAAATAAAATTAGAAATACAAGCATAAGAGAAAAATATAAGTTAAGGAAAGACTACAAGGACTTACGATGAAAATAAAAATGAGTTCATGATATATAAATAATAGATCTCAAATAAGATATTTGGAATCTATATGTATAATTAAACGTAATAATGTTTCAAGGGAAGGTAAATAATAATTTAAGAGTAAAGTGACAAACGAGAAACGAACAGTAGATTAAAAACTAAATCAGGGTTCTAATTGTATAGTTATGACAAAAGAAAAGGTTGGAAAAATAAAGATAGAAGCGAATGTTAAAATATGAATCATGGTCTAAATGGAAAGTATAGTAAAATGTTGAATTAAATTGTTAAACTATATTATTAATCATTACAGTGAAAATGTAGAGATTAACCAATACGAGTAAAAATCAGAAATGAAGATTAAAAGCAAAATATTATAAATATATTGAAACAAAGCAATAATGATGATTATAAGTTGAATAAAATTGATGAAAAATAGGTGTGATATGAAAAATGCCTTGAAGAATGCAATATGACAAGGACACCAATAAAACTAAATCATGAGAACCAAACCGTATAACGAGTAAGCAAATAAAGTAATCATTTAGAAATAGAAGTACGAGTAAAATTATAAAATTAATTGTAGATTAAGCATAAAATATGAAATTAAATAATTAGAAACACATATGATATTAAAATGGTTACAAAAGGGGAAAAAGTATTAGGTAAACAAGCACGTGTATAAAATAAGTGGACCATTTGATACAAGGAGTTGGGATGAAAATGGCAAAATGATAACACTACTAATTAGAGAACAATGAATAAAATAGAGAAAATAAATTGCAAGAATTGGAAATGATGAAAATTAATTCAAACAAAATAGGACACTAGATAAACATTTAGGTTAAAAATTTATTTTAGCTTTATATACGTGTGAATGTGAAATTTGTTAGTTGGATATCCACCACTAGGTATTATATGTTTATTGCATAACTATTTGTTGCACACAGGTTTTGAAGGATATAGGTTGGTTTTCAAAGTGACAGACGTTGGATTTGGATTAAATTATACAACAATGGATATATATTTTTATACTTTGTATGTGGTATGTAGGGTCAATTTCACCCATGGTCACTGAACTTAGGCCATATTACCCAAAAGTAACTGACTTATTTTTTCTAACATAAATGTCACTGAACTTAGTACCTTTTTTCATAAAAGTCATGTTCACCGGTTTCCGACGACGATCTTGGCCGGAATACTGACGTGGCATGCCACGTCAGCAGTCCTTTGCCGGAATGATGACGTGGCACGCCACGTCATCCGCCACGTCAGCAACCCTTGCCGAAATGATGATGTGGCACGCCACGTCATCCGCCACGTCACGTGAAGATGCCACATCAGCCGCCATGTCATCTGTTGAAATAAACAAATGAGAAAAGGACACATGTCAACCTATTTGACTTAACCAAATCCAAATTGGGTCTTGCTAAGGTAATGGGTTTCCAAGCTTATAAACCCATACCACTCCCTTTATTTTTCCAATGTGGGATATGGGAAGCTTGAGAACATGACATTTTCATGGTTTTTCTAGCTTTTTTAACTATTGAATCCATCACATTTTCATGGTTTTTTTTGCTTTAACCATTTCTAATTCTTTCATGGGATGTGTATGTGATGGTTAAAGCCAAAAAAACCATGAAAATGTGATGGATTCAATGGTTAAAAAAGTAAGAAAAACCATGAAAAAAGAATAATCTTCTCAAACTTTATTTTTTCATGGTTTTTCTTGCTTTCTTAACCATTGAATCCATCACATTTTTATAATTTTTTTGGCTTTAACCATCACATACACATCCCATGAAAGAATTAGAAATGGTTAAAGCAAAAAAAATTATGAAAATGTGATGGATTCAATGGTTAAAAAAGCTAGAAAAACCATGAAAATATCATGTTCTCAAACTTCCCATATCCCACATTGGAAAGAGAAAGGGAGTGGCATGGGTTTATAAGGTTGGAGGCCCATTACCTTAGCAAGACCCAATTTGGATGGATGACCCAATTTGGATTTGGTTAAGGCAAATGGGTTGACATGTGTCATTTTCTCATTTGTTTATTTCAACAGGTGACATGGCGGCTGACGTGGCATCTTCACGTGACGTGGCGGATGACGTGGCGTGCCACGTCATCATTTCGGCAAGGGTTGCTGACGTGGCGGATGACGTGGCATGCCACGTCATCATTCCGGCAAAGGACTGCTGACGTGGCATGCCACGTCAGCATTCCGGCCAAGATCGTCGCCGGAAACCGGTGAACATGACTTTTATGAAAAAAGGTACTAAGTTCAGTGACATTTATGTTAGAAAAAATAAGTCAGTTACTTTTGGGTAATATGGCCTAAGTTCAGTGACCATGGGTGAAATTGACCCGTGGTATGTATGAGTAGGATCGTACTTTATACGTGTATTATTATGAAATTATTGTTATATTACATTGTGATATTTACGATGTATGGGTGTTACGGGCATTAATTGGGCTACATTCATACTTAATAGTTGCACTTTCATTGATATATCAGAACCAATTCAGTACACTATACATATGCATTAGAATTTCAATAATTCAGCATGTTACTTCGGTAATTTGTTCGTAGTCAAATCACCAAGATATTTTACACCGTTTCATTCATATATCAATAATGGTTCCATGCATTCATATTTGAATCATAAAGAAAATATACTTACTTTCTTGTGAATAATTTTCTTCATTATTAGAAATCAGATACTTTATTGACTGCACTAATAGGTAACGGAAATAAAAGTGCACTATCATTATCGTCATTGTTATTATATCACATTACATTTCTTATGTTCATAGCACATCAAACATTATCAAACACTCACATATTAGCTCATGTACACCACCTTACTTTAATTTTATTAAAGTTAATTAATCCTCTTATTGGTAAAGAAATGCATTTACTTAAGCTTATTGTGAGCATATGAATTACTAAGAGTCCTTCATCTTTCCTTTTTAATTTCTGAAGTTTAAAGAAATAACGGAGGGTCAAGATCGTGAATCAAATGCTCATAGCTATGAGGACTTTTAGTCTTTCTATCCAGAATATTGCCTCAAAGATCCACTCCCTTGAGTAATTGACTTGTGCTTATGAGTAAGATATTCCCGTCCGTGAATAACTACTTCACACCCATGATGCATTTAAATTTTCAGTACAGAATGATATCTTAAATATCCATAGCCATGAGTAACAAACTCATGCCCCTGAGGCATTATCTTTTCTGGCTTTTACTACTGGATCCCATACATTTACAGGACTCTAAGCCAATATGCACGCACACTTTTTTTGATAAGCCAAAAATATTATTGAAGAATAATAATACGAGGAAGCCAAAAGAGCTTCCAGAAACCAAAATAGCCAATAAAAAACCAAGTGAAAAAGACAAAATCCCATTCTAACCCATACTGCAGTAGCTTCAACTCAGTAAGGATACATATTAAATTTTCTATTATAAAAAAAATGACACCCAGCATAAGACACTAGAATCAATAAAATTGAGAAGGACCAACTAACCAAAGAATACAAAACCCCTATCAACTTTTAGATGGAGGAGGAAAAATGCAGCAAAAAACATGAGCCTATATCTGCATATATCATAAAAACATAGTAGGAAAGAAAATTAAGCAAACACCTCACCTCTACCATACATGGAATGTCACCAAACCACAAACTAGAAAGACAACTTAGAAAAGGGAAAAATAGGAAAAGAAGAGTTCACCAAGAAGAACCACCCAACTAAATTAAGCCAAGGTAGAGATTAAAACCAAATTACAGTAGAAAACTAGATACATCACCCCTACACATCAAGGATTTCTCAACCAATTTCCAATTACTTCTTTTACTCCAATGAGCATTTTAGTTTAATTTGCAATACCAACTTTAACTAAGTTAACATCAAGTTTGAATCCCTTATAAAATACATATTAAAATATCTTTTGAATCTACTTTTTGTTTAAGCTTAATCCATTTAGTTACCCACCAAGAGTGAACCAGAACCATACATCAACTCTTTCATATCTCTAACACTACAAAGAAAGCAGTAAGAGATACAGAAGAGGCATGTAAGCCAAAACAGTAGCAAAATCCTATCTCAATATACCCACAAGCTATACCTAGTTATAGCAGATATAGTATAAGACAACAACTAAAAATATTAACCGGCAAATGCAATGCGACAACACAACTAATCGAGATAAGAAGCTAGAACTAGCTCTAATGGCAACCAATAAAATCCATCCAAAATAACCTAACAGTGCTCCAACCAATCAAAGCAACTAGACTGAAGACACAACATCTATTAACTACTACCTGTAAAATTACTTTAGCTAGAGAAACCCAAGACTATATGTAATGCCCTTTTCCATAGGATATTTCTATTCATTAACAATTACCAAAATGTACTATAATCAAATGAACTAATCTTTACTTAACAATACTGAACTAAGATCTTATAGGAAAATTTAAAACATAACATATAAGCTTTACTGTTAAAACATAACTTACATATGAGTTTCTTTAAACCTTATAATATTTACAACTATTAAGCATCATTACTTTACAAAATTTCTAACACAAATTGAAATCTTCATAATAAAAAAAGAACACAAAATGAAGACTATACTTTCAATCTCTCCTATGATTTGTGTTGGCCATCCTACTGTAGATATTATCCCTAAAAAGAAGTCCTATCTTGACAACCTACATAGATAAAAACCTATGCTAAGCTAAAAAGTATAGTGGGGAACACAAAATATATAGATGACCTCTTTTGAAAGTCATCAAAATAATACATATACCTAAAAGCATATCTATAAGCATATAAATCAATCATTTATTATAATAGGATCATGATCTTAACTTCTTAGATTATTTACACTCTCATATTATTCTTATAACCAATGCCAAACACGTATAAATATTCCACCTAGTTATCACTTATCTAGCTATTACAATATATAAGTGATAAATAAGAAACATGTAGTTATAAAGAATAAATATTGACCTATATAGCTATTACAAATATCACAATATATAAATACACATACATATATCATGTATTCCTAAGTATAGGAAACACTTTGATCATTCATTAATGATTTCATTCATATAATAATAAAATACTCTTCCATTATAGGTCTTGTTTTCCATACATTATACACTGATGTATATTAAAGTTATAGAGAAATAAAGTAAGTAAGAAGGGCATGACTATAAATATCATGACTTTACCAATATAGTTATTGATAAAACATCAATATTGTGCAAGTTCATAGGCATAACTTACACCATGATTTAGAACCACATATTAAATATGCTTATATTTCATGCTTATAAATTTTACTATCATGCTTGTATGATATATTCATAGGGACCATAATTATATGGAGATAAATATACACTTATATATATTATCATTATATAAATGCATATTTATTAAATTCATTATGAACGTATCCTTTACATTTGAGCATATTTCTTCATATCCAATTAGTTAGCATGAAAAGCACACTCAAATAAAATAATATACCCAAGTATAGTTAATCACCTATACATGTCACTCACATTTCAAAGTTGATACCCATTCATGCATGATCATACTATATTTATGTTTATACATACTTATACATCCAAGTAATCTCATTACTTCTTTTGTAGATATAAGATTGACGTTTCTTACTAGAGTATGTTAGTAAATTCATAAGATCAGTATCAATCATGTATATTTTTAAGTGTATAACCATTTAGGCTTATAAATACCATCCCATTACAGCATCTTAATCATGTTAATGCATGAAGGTATAGGCATTTATACATATTTTACTATTCCAATTAAACATCTATAATCATACACATTCACGAATAAGTCATTTGAATATATATTTAAGCTTTAGGTTTATTGATTAATATATTTAACAAGGTACCATCATAATTACATGTGATTCTTTAACATAATCCATTATGCTTTACATGTTTTTGATGACATGTATTACCCCTATTTTTATGATTAAAATGTTTTAAAAGTATTTAGGGATGTTCAAGTAAGTTTCAAAGATAATTTAAGGCCTAAAAATCAAGTATAAGAGGAAACGGGGGATGCTCATGGTGGTTACTGATTTGTTGTGATCGTGACATAGGTATAGATTCAATTCTGGAAGGGCTCACAGTGGCAACTAATTGGTTATGATTGTGAGGTACCATTCAACCCCAAAAATCCTAAAGAAATATTTCCAAGTTCAACTTATATGTTATTTTATACCTATTAAACGATATTTTCAAGCAAAGTGCTCATGTATAAAGTTGTTAATTTATGTTTTTAGATTTTGAAACATTAAAAATCATCTCATTTTCACTTCTAAATCTCAAGTTATGTAAGAAATAATACATGCTATTCCCATTAATAGGGCAATAGATATATCTAATTTTTCAAGCTATATTATGACCAAATTAATAATAGATTTAGAATTCAATTTATCATATAAAATCTAGATGTGGAAGTCTATTTTCTAACCTAACTAGAACTATTCATTTTCCATCTCTACAACTCAAGTTATTTGCAGAAGAGTACTATTAGGTCAAGTGAATCTATACCTAGATATTTGTAATAGATTTGCATGTCAATTTAAACTTTGTAAATGATATTTCCTAAGAAATTCCTTATCAAATATATGTTCATACATCCTTATTATCACTAATTCATCTTAACATCACTTTAAACAAGCTTCCAATTGTGACTATACCAATTTTACTTCTTTAGCCTTTATGAAATAAACACATGCAAGGTATAAATCTTTAGATCTCATCTTTATAACTAAATCATCAACTCAAAATGTATTCATTACAAATTTTATCCACATTTCCACATATTATAACCATATTTAAAATGAGTAGAGTTCCCAAACCTGACATGCAATACCAAATCTTTAATTAAAATCTCTTTTCTCTTAACTTATTCTTCTTCTTCCTCTTTCCTTGCTACTACACTTCTTGAAGATCTCTCATCATAATTCCTTATATGAAAAATAATAGCAACTCAATAGTGTACCATGAGGTAAAGAGGCTAGATTTCAATGGAGGAGAAATAGTAAAATTAAAGTTCCATATTTCTTTAAGAGAGAGGTAGAAGAAAGAGTATAAGAGAGAAGATATTTCTTTTCTTTTCTTTATCCTTGAAAATGCTGACCCTCCCTACCAATCACCCTATATATACCAGATTTTTATATGGTTTTTAAGTGGAAGGTGACATCATTAATGGCTCACATCAATTTCATCTTAAATCCCTTTCATTTTCTTATTTACAAATGCACCCCAGTTGACTTTTCTTTTATTCAAATTGACCCACTAAATCACACCTATGTCATAATTAAGTACTAACTATATTTTTGTTCTAATTGAACACAAGGTAAAATAACTATTTTACCCTTTCACACTTAAAATAATAAATCCTTAAATCTTAACTTGTAATACATCATGTAATTATACTTAAATAAACCTTATTACCATGATAATACTCATGAATTCTCTTAGGGCCTATTTTGGATCCTTACACTATAACCCCAAAATGCCCATCAAAATAGAGCAACAAGCAAACTAAAATTGAAAAGAAGAACAAATCAAAATAGAGCAATTGGCAAATCCAAATTGAAAAAATAAAAAAATTAAGAACAACATTTTAGCAAAAAAATTTAGTCACCAGAATAACACTACAACTTCACAAGTAAGTTCAATCTACCTTATTTAACCAAGCAATAAGATCACTATTATGATTTATCCCTTGCTTTGCCAATGAATTCACAAAATAATTGCATTCCATGCAATTATGAACAAAAATCATCTTTTCAATTCTAGCAGTGTAATTATTAATCTCATTAAATACACTACCCATCTTTCATGGTCAGCTAAAGCTGAGTTATTCAACCAACAAATCACTATAGAGGAGTCAATCTCAAAGTAATCGATTTTATTTTACTAAATGAGAAAATCAATAGAAATTTGAAGAGCTTTATAAACCATAAGAACCTCAACAATAATAAAATTTGCCAAACTAATGTTGTAGGAAAATAAACAAACAACCGCACTAAAAAATTCCTTAAGAAATACCCAATCTTTACGGGACTTGGATTGACAAGAGAGGTTCCATCAATACTCCATTTTAGGGAGCCTAAGGCTAGAGAAGACCATTCAATTGGAGGCCTCAACTTCCAAGGACAAAAAATAGCTTAATGCTATCTACAACTAAAGCTATATCTTGACCATTCAAATTATACAAATCTTTTTGGGATTTTATCCAAAATGAAAAATGAATGAGATAGAGATGGAACATATCACTAGTATTTAAACTTTTACCATAGAAGATAAGTGCATTTCTCTCTAGCCAGATTGTCCAAATACATGCCAAAAAGGTCATGTTCCTTATTTTTTAGTAAGTAGCATTACCTGCTAACCTTGGTCATTGACACATAAAGCTACTAAAACTACCAGGAATGCAAAACTCATAACCTTACCATTTAATAATTCTATACCAAAAATCTAAAGGGAAGGCACAACTAAGAAAGAGATGATTAATATCTTCTAGAAATTCCTTGCAACGGGGGCATAAAAAATCATTTATAGGAAGCATACACCAATTTTCCAAGACCACCTGTTTGCATAACCTATTTTAAAGACCTATTATAGACATGGGGTCCTAAGGTAGGTCATATCAGAATTACCTAATGATGAAGAAAAAAATTCATATTTCAAATGGAAAGCGCAAACTTCGAGTTTCATCTATGATTTTCATGCTTTTCTAAAATATTTTTGTGGATTTTAACCTTACATTTCTAGGGAATGAAAATGAATTTAAAAAATCTTTCAAAATTGGGGTTTTCTGTGATAGACGACCATCTGTGGTCATTTTCCTCCTAGTCATCTCTTGGCAAATGGCTATAGGTTATTAGGTCAAAGTTAGAAGGGCAATTTTAGGATTTTAGAGAGTATTTTCCATAGCCACCCATTTGTCACTTACAGACACCTATTTATAGGGTTTTCATAATAGATTTTACATCTTCCAATAGCCAAGATGATGTAGTTTTAATGATAGGATTTTAACGAGATTTGGAGGGAGTTATCCGAGTAGATTTTAAAGAATTAGAGTTTGAATTATTTAAGCCAAAAACCTTAGATTTAAGGGAGGCTAATCATTTTGTATTCCAAAAAAGGAGCAGCCATCATTCTTGAGATAGAAAATCAATTTTTGCTCTTGAGACCAAGGCTAACTGACTTTACCTCCTATAAACACAAGCACATTTTATTTTAAAATGTGGAAATCATCAATTGGAGCTTGGAGCATAATCTTCTAGAGTTACAAAATAAAAACCTGAGGATAACATTATGGGTTATTCTTCTTCCCATTATGGCACGAACATAAGAATGTTTGATTTGATTTATTTGATGTTTGTATCATGATTGTATGATTTCTCATTGTTTTAATTCATTTTTTTAGGCCTCTGTAATTCTCTTAATGCCACCAATATATTTTGGATGTGATTAACATGTTGATTGGCATGAATAGGTTTAGATTCATCAAAGTATATCTGTTTGATTTCATTATTTAAATTCTATTTTTTATTTATTTAATCATTGCAATATGATTTAAATATGTTATTAATTTTTTAGAATAGTTTTGGCAAGATTAGGTCATAGGATATGCATGCTTAGGTCAAGATCTATGTTTGCTACCTCTTAGTTTACATTCTACATCTTCTTGTTTATTTCTCACATGACATTGGGAAGAAGAGCCCATAGATGCCTGTTGGTCGCATCGATCAACGGGAGGTCAGGGGACCTTATTTCTATCCTATCCCTATTTCTTTATTTTGCTATATGTCTTCTTTTTAGGCCATTTGTGACTTTATTTTAGCCATTTTTATGTCATTTTTGCATGCTTTCCTACCTTAACCTTATTTACATGTCATGTTTAGTTTTTTATGCATCATTCTTGGTCTTACAATGTGTACTTTGACATTTTATATATTTAGTTTTTATTTAAATATGTATGTTTACTTTATTTTATTTGCTATGTACTAACTATTCATTTTTCTTGTGTCTTTTGAGCCACTAAATGTTGATTCATGGACTTTTTTGAAAGTTTGAGACTGATACGTTAAGGAGGATTTCCCATAGACTGTTTACCCCTTTTAATTTATTTAATTATTTGTTTATTTCCTTTTTTTACTTTTATTAATTTATTTTTGATTTATTTTGGGGATGTAATAGGTAGTAATAAAATGGTTTTTTCATGTCAAACAATAAAATTTACTTAAAATCATTTTTATTAATAAATTGGATTTTTTAATTAAATGGACCAATGTCCAATTTTCAACCTAAAAATTCACATAAAATGAAGAGTCTCTATTTCATCAAATTGGGATCACTCATCCCACATTTTCTAAAACTTCTATAGACTCTTCACCCCATTTTGTAAAATATGCATTAGGGAACCAATATTCCCAATTCAACAAATGCCCTAATTTATGTATGTCATTTTCTTTTTCATTTGGACTATTGCTTACTTAATAATTAATTTTATTTTTTATTTATTTAATTTATCATTTTTTGGCTTGCTTAATGTGTTTATTTACTTGTGTTTTGCATCGTGTAAGAAGGGAGGTAATGAATTAATATTAAAAACTTATTTATAAATAACACCTAACTAAGGTACGAGTAAGAAAGATGTCTCAAACACCATCTCTTGTATAGGCATCAAAGGTTAGAATCATTTTCCAATGTTCTGTTGGGTGGTGACTCTATGATACCTACCTCTTGGGGCCACTTAAATGCCATTATAGGTTAATCACCAATAATAGAATTGGATCAAATCCCTTTCTATTGTGAAGTGGTCAATCTATAAACTTTATGAGCCTTCATCTAATCTTGAATCCTAAAAGTGGGTGTTTAAGAGCAAATTTTGATTAAACATGGTTCGATAAGCATCATAATGGCAACTTTACTAGGGATTTATGAGACCTTGCTCCTAAAGTATCTCGATTAAGTTCTTATAATTAAGTTTTTAATATTAATCCTATCTTTTTTCGAAATTGCATTTTTTGCATCCATGTTAGAGCCTTAGAATTATATTACGCTTCCCTATTTTAGCTCTAGTGTTATCCTGAAGAATGCCCTACACTCACTTACTATAGGTAGGTGTCAAGCAGAACCACCAGCCCAAGTCTTATACCAATTGGTATATAAAATGGTGACCCATTGGTCATTATGCTTATGATGAGCTAAACCTATTGGCAGAGACCATGCTTGGATAGCGCTAAAGTTTCACCACAAAACTATAAGCCTATATAATGAAAATAGATACTTCCCCTAAGATGTATGACCTTAATACTTTTGCTTGCTATGTGAGCCCTTATATATTGAACAAACTCAAATAAATTAGGTGGTCACTCATCAAAGGCTGCCATACCCTAGTTGGCCTAACTTGATTTGTTTGATTTGTTTAAATATGTTATGGCAAAAACTCGTACACCTATGCTTTCAAATAAGAGAGCTTATGCTACCGATTTCCCACTGTGCACCATACACGTCCATTGTATTTCTTGTTAACCCATGGGTTAAGCCTATCTAGGAAAGACATTGTACGGGAGAAATAAGGTTAGAAGGCTATTTTTATAGTTGTATGTGGCTATGATTGACATCGAGCACGCATGCATATTCATATATATATATATCATGCATATGCATCATTATGCATTATTATAACAATTGACTCACGCATCATATATATCCCTAACATGCATCATATGTATCCCTAACAAGCATCATGCATTATATGTATATCATACACCATATGTACAGCTATACCATGCATTATATATTTTCCTAACACGTTCGTGTATCGTACATCATCCTAAATATCATAAACATACATCATTATTATTCATCATATGTATATAGTTCACATGCCTCATCATCATGCATCATTTTGTCCCTTGTGATATAGTTCAGTTAATTGTATTAGGTGTTACACTATAAGTATGATTTATATCACCATATATAATCATCCTACGAGCATCAATCAAACTCATACTAGTTTTTTATTTATCATTATTACTTTAATGACAAAGGACTAGGGATACATTACTTTGTTATTTACAAACATTATTATGATGTAACATTCCAACAATATAAAAATATGAACAAACCCATTTTTATAAAATGAAATGTTACATTACATAAAGGATAAAATGTTTGGCCTAGGGCATAACCACAAATAGCATGAACTTTTTTGCCAATGCTATCTCATTCATATAAGCTCCACATACTCCTACATGTACCTCTTCCATGACCTTGTTAGCTTCTTTCTCATTCAAGCATCTTAGTTGAATACCATCAATCTGCCTTTTATAAAGCACATCGCTTACATTAATGAACTGAGTTGACAACTTATGGATCATTCTTTTATCATTTTCAATGGCCTCTGCTAGAAATACTAACTTCTCTAGATAATTCTAGATGTCATAATACCAAGGCTTCCCATCATCCACCTCAATTTGCATTACTTCTTCAGCTTTAAAGTAAGGTTTGTTAGAACTTGAGATTGACATCAGCTTTATACTTACTCCTTTCAGGTTATCCCATTTTGATGCCAAAATGGCTAAGGCATTAGCTTGTTAGTTTTCCTCCCTGGGCATCTACCTAAACATGCATACCTTAAATAGGCTACTCAAAGCCTTCAGATACTTGATGTATGGAAATAACCGCTATTCCTTTACCGATCACTCACCTTTTACTTGATAAAACACTAAAGAAAAGTCTTTGAATACTTTTGTAGACTTTACTCCTATAGCCAATGAGGCTTTTAACCAAATGACACAAGCCTCATACTCCACCTCATTATTTGTGGCCTTATACCTCAGTTTCTTCGCTAAAGGCAACTTCTTTCCCTCTAGGGTTACCAAAAATACTCTGACTTCAGATTTTTTTGTTATTTATAGCGCCATCAAAGTACATATGCCATCCCTGTACTATTATAGCTACGATATCCTTATTAAGAAACTCAATGGTTACCTCTTCTTTGTCTAGTTGTTAATCAGCTAGAAATTTTACTACAGATCTTCCTTTAATTATTTTCCTAGTAATATAATCGATGTCAAATAGCTGTAAGAGAATTAACCATCGACCTTTCTTCCCTAAGAGTGAGGGTGCTTACCTACCTATGGATGCAAAAGGTATTCTCTAATGGGGTCAAATGCCTTCTAACAATCTTCATTCATTCCACTAGTTGATCCTTTCTAAGTAGTTTTAAAATCGGTTCACAAATTGAGGCTAACTTTGCTATAAACATACTTATGTATGGAAGCCTACCTAGAGATCCTCTAACCTCTTTCTCCTTTTGAGGTATAGGCATCTTTCTAATGGGTTTCACCTTATTAAGATCTATCTCTATTCCTTTTTGGCTCACTATATTCCCCAACAGCTTACCTAAAGTAATTTTACACTTCTTCGGGTTAAGGCCAAGATTATATTTTCAATTCTTTGAAAGAACAATTTTACTGACTTAAAGTGGCCTTCTCGAGTAATTGACTTAATCATTATATCATCCTCATGCACTTCCAACTCCTTATAGATCAAGTCATCTAAGATCCTTATTCCCATCCTCTGATAAGTGGTGCCTACATTCCTATGTCGAAAAGGCATAATCCAATAGGCACAGGTACCCCTTTTGATGATGAATGCAATCTTGATCCTATCTATAATCTTATTCAGAATCTGATTGTACTCAACGTATCCATCCACGAAGCTATACATGAGATTTGTAACTGCACAATCCACCAAGACATCTATATGAGGTAAGAGGAAGTCATCCTTAGGGCAAGCTTTATTCAAATCCCTACAGTCCATACAAAGTCTAACCCTTCCATTATTCTTTGCTAGAGGAACTATATTTGCTAACCATGTTGGGTATTAGACCTCTACTAAAAACATGGCCTTTATCTATATTTGAAATTCATCTTTGTCATTTTTATCCAACTTTGACCTAAGTCTCCTAAGCTTTTGCATGAGTGGCTTGTACCCTAGACAGGTTAGGATGGCATGTTCAGTTATCTCTCATTCATTTCCTGACATGTCTTCGTAGATCTAGCTAAAAACTCTTTTATATATTTTTAATATTCTATAACACCCTAAAATTTCATCTGACATGCATAATACATTATAGAGAATGCACAATAACCCTCACACATTATCACACAAAATGAAGTCCAATTGCAACCTGACTTATCATATAATAAGGAACTAATGAGAATTTTGGCTAGAAAAACTATACAATTGAGGAATAATAAACTTGTACTTGTTAAAGTGCTCTAGATATGTCATAATGTGGAGGAAGTAACTTTGGAGCCAGAGGAAGTAATAAGACAACAACATCCATAACTTTTTAATTCAGGTAAATTTTTAGGATAAAACTTTTATGTAATGGTAGAGAAATGTAATACCCTAAAATTTCATTTGACATGCATAATACATTATAGAGAATGCACAGTAACCTGAGGATAATTATTAGAGTGATTGCACTAGTATAACATAGAGAAATTTATAGATGCTTAATGGTTAAACATGCTCACCCTAGAGAAACCTAAGGATGGGTGACCTATTGGGGAAGTGTAATTAAGTATTAGGTGAGATAATATAAGTTAAATGGAATCTATTTGTATAATTTAAGAAGAAATTAAGCTTATATAGGTCCCCGAATGAAGCAAAGAAGAATTTACTTGATTACCATAAAAAAGTTAACGAAAAGTTTTACCAAGCTCAAAAATATTCTATAAAAAATCAAAAAATATTCCTATCATATAAACCCATTAGAAATAGCATAAATAAGTTGTTGGAATTGAAAAATAATTTTTCTGATAGTATTAAACTGGCTAAATTTGCCTATAGAGCTAAAAGTATATCAAAACATTATCAGAATGAGCTAAAATTTTAAACATATACTTCTAAATATGTTAGTGCATGTGGGTGAAAATTTTATGGCATTTTAACAAGTAAAACATTGATTTTAGAAAGATGGTAAAAACTGGAGGTCAAATTAATTAATGGGCTTAATTACCATATTTTAAATATCTAAGGATATAAATGTCATCCAAAATGAGCCATAATCACCTGCATGCAGCAACATAGCCAAAATATGTGTAGCGACCAATGAAAATATGACAAGTGACTTAAAATAAGCATTTGGATCAAATAGTAAATGGAAGAATCTTAGCCCTAAATTTTATGGACTTATAGATAGACTAGAGGGGTTTAGAATTATTTATAATTCTACCCAAAATTTTATAATTTCCCCATTTTTCTTTGAAGAATTCGAACCTATACTTTCTTAGCCATCCTGCCATTTTCTCTTCATTTCTTATTCCCACCATATCTTAACCTCTAATTTCACCCATATACTTTAGAAATTATACTTTACATCCTAGAAATTAAATTGAAGTAGGATGAGGCTTGGAGTTAGGGAATTTTTAAAGAGAGAATATTAAACTAATTAGGTAACTATTTGAGTTTTTATTTGAATTAGTTGGAAATTTTATTATAAGCTTATAGAGCATGAATAGTAGAGTCAATTAGTAGCTTTTATTTGATTAAATTCATAGTTGAAACTCAATAAATTCTCCCTCTTAATGTTGGTCTAAATAGGAAATTCAAGGGAAAGACAAAGGCAAGTAGAAAAAAGGAGAGAAAAAGAAAGAACAGTTTATTCTCAAGCAAAAATAAGATTAGTGGATATATATTACATTTAATTTTATCTATTTTATTGAATTAAACCTGGAATTTACATTGTGTAACTATATAAATTTAAGTAAAATTGATAAATAAATTAATATACATTAATAAAATGATGAATTATCATAGTATGCAAATGAGTGAAGAAAACAACTTGCAAATGGTATGTTTTAAGATGGTCAAATTATGTACCTAAACCTAATTTGAGTTAATTTTATGGTTTATGACATATTTAGTAGTAAAAACATAATATGATATATGGAGAATTCAATGGAGTTGGTTAAAACGAAAAAATAATAAGTGTATATGATAATGTATAATTGTATATAATGATGTACTTAAAGATAACCTAGGAATTATAAGTCAAATTGAATATGTAATAACATATAAATATGTTATAAGGTATTAGAATCACATATGTCATGAAATTCAAGGAAAAATTACATTATATGTATGAAATTCCATTATGGCCAAATGGTAAATGCAAGGATAATGTTATGTTTTCTTTAATTTTTATATGTTAATTTATGCATTTACGAGGAATGTATAATGGTTAAGCATAATTGGATACCATATAAGTATGTAGTATTTATGACATAATATAATTAGTAAGGAAAAACATATAAAAATATGACATAAGTTATAAAATATAGTTACATTTAGTGTACAGTAGGCAATCCAGAACCCTAGGATATAATGGCTAGCCATAAGGACACATACCATGGTAGCACCATGAGATTAGTATGATAGTGCACATTATGGATTAGCCGACACACACAGACTGTGGAGTAGCAAGATCATAATAAGTGGTCCCTCTATCGACACTAGAATAGCAGGATCACAGCAAGTGGTCCCTTTAGTCCATTAGCAGCATTGGAGTTCTCATCCTATATATTCTATCAAAGGATTTCTACTAGGTATATTAGGGGAAAAATCATAATTTGGTGAAAAATTAAGGATTAAATAGTAAATTATTCCTAAAAGATGTTAAAAATGTAATAAAATAATGAAAAAGATGAAAAATAAAGTTAAATAGGTTAAAAGGGTAAAAATATAATTATGCAGAAAATAGGGATAAAATTTTAATTTGGCATTAAAAATATGATTAAAAGAGTTAAATTAGTTAAATAAGTTAAAAAGGATAAAATTATAAATAAGGAAATGTTAAGGGATTAAAATATAATTTAGTATTCATAAGTCAATATAAGGACTAAAATGAAAATTTACCACCTAAGATGAAATACAAATCAAAGGAAACTAAAATGATCAAAATTGGAGTTAAATAAGTCAAATTATAATGAAAATGAAATTTAAGGACCAAATGGTAATTTCCCACTAAGTAGAGAAATAAGTGGGATTAAATAAACAATTTAAATAAAGGAAGAATTAAAAGTTAATTTAAAGTAATAAAATAATAAATTTTAAGTTAATTAAGTAAAAATTTACATTAGGAGTAAAATAGTAATTTCACTTAAAGCAGTTTAGTGGATGAAATTTTGTGTAGTTGTATCCACCACTAGGCAACAAAGTTGCCTAGCACATGCTTTGTTTTGATTGTGAATAGGGATAGATAAATTGAAGGCAAACATAGGACAACGATGTGGTATGTACTTTTGAAGACATTTTGCATTATGTACTATTAGATGTATATAAGTTTAGATAATAGAACTTGATGTATGAATTATGGAACATAAATGAACACTAAATATTAGTAAATGTGATGATATATCTAATGCGACAATTGTGTTGTATGGTTGAAATGTCGGCTAACATTAGAAATGCCATGTATGTAAATGGAGTATTGCAAGTGAAGGTTGCTATTTGTGAGTATAATTTTGATCATTTGTAGGTTTTGGTAGCATGAATTATAAGCCGTCATTCTACCAAAATTTATACTAAATGAATAATAACCTAACGACATTAAAGTGAATATGGGAATGGACATGTTAACTTTGATTATTGACTTATCATATAAAGTAACCAATGTAAATAAATAGTTATGCGATAACATTAGTTGTATCATACGATCATATTTTGTGGTATCAAAGCAGGTTTAGGTTATCCTAAGATCAAAGTAAATGCATATGTGTGAGTTAATGATTGAATGGATACATGTACATGCCAAATAAGAATAAGTAAATTTGAAATCGAATCTTACCTGTCCCTTTTGCATATTTTAGTGATAGTTATGGCTTTGGGTTCTCGACGAGTGCTTGAGATGGTGAGCGATGATAAGAGCGAAGCTTCAGGCTCAACCATGCAAGGAGTTAGTATAACTACCCTAACTGCTCAGTCTCATTTGCCTAGTCAGCATACATTGCCACCAGCTCTACCAGCTTCTCAGCCAGTTGCATATGCTTCTCCAGATTTTATGTAGATGGTGGTGAACTTGTTATATTGGAAACTTCAGACCCTAGCTCCTTCACAACCGCAGTATCAGCCACCACCTCAGCCATCTAGGAAACCCATCTTTAAGCAATTCAAAAAGCTTGAAGCGAAAGACTTCTATGGTTAAGAACATGCAACAAAAATAGAAATTGAAGAATGGTTGACCAAAATTAAAAGGGTTTTTGAGATTACTTATAGCTCACCTAAAGAAATGCTAGAAGGTGCAGTAGCATTGTTCCAAGCCCTAGCCTACATATGGTAGGAGACAGTCAGATGTTGCACACCACTAGAAAAGTTAACATGGGACTTCTTTCTCAAGCAATTCAGAGACAAGTATGTCAAGAAAGAGCATCAGCAGGCTATGGTGGAAGCATTTTAGTAATTACACCAGGGTACCCACACAGTCATAGAATATGATAGGGAATTTGAAAGGCTTAGTGCCTACATGAAAGATTATTACATACCACCTACAAAGATGTGGCAATTGTTTGAATGAGGACTTCACATAGAAATTTAGAAGGCACTAGCAGCTCATAAATATACTAATATGAGAGCCCTAGTCGAAGCAGCTATAAATATTGAAGCAATTGAAATAAAAAAAGCCATTAAATGGGTAAATCTCAACAAAGAAGGAGATATTTCATAAGGACATCTAGTAAATCCAGCAAAAAACCCAAAACTTTTGTAGCTCCTATATAGGTTCCCACGGCTACTCCAGCACTTAGTTAGAAGTCCATAGTATGAGCTGTTCTACCTACAGCCTCAGTTGCTAGCACCTTACGAAGCCCTTGAAGATTTGATAATCTTGAATTTGAGCATTATTGATGCCATTATCCAGGTTAATGCTAGAGGTTAACTAGAGTTTGTTTAAGATATAGGCCGAAAGAGCACTTGCAGAGAGATTGCCCACTTGCACAGGCCACTTTATTAGCTACACCTACCAGTAGACCTGCCACTATAACACCTAGAGGCCATGGTAGTGGTGGACCTAGTGGAGTTGCATCCATTAGAGCTAGTGCATAGATGCCTTATACTCGATATAGGTGACAAGTTGCTCAAGCTTATGCAGTTAGGGTAAGAGAAGACCATGATGCGCCAGGCATTATTGTAGGTAATTTTATTTATTTGAAGATGCAGTTCATATTTTAATAGATCTTAGGTCCACACATTCATATCTAAGCACCAAAATTGTACAAGGGAAGGGATTAGCTAAATTATAGTTAGAATAAGATATCATAAGATGGTTAGAATAAGCAATCCTTTAGGGCATAAGCTAGTGGAGAATACAATTTATCATAACTGCCCTATCCAAATATAATATACCACTTTCCTTGCAAATCTGATCTAACTTCCTTTCCATAAGTTCGATGTTATTTTGAGATTGGATTGGCTTCATAAACATCAAGTGATAGTTGATTACCAATTAAAAAGGATCACATTGAAAACTACAGAGGGGTAAGAAATCACAGTTATAGGTGGAAGATTTGATTTTTTATCTAATGTCATATTGACCACCACAGCAAATAGATGCATCAGGAAAGGATGAGAGGTTTATTTAGCCTATGTAATAGAAGCTAAGGAAGAAAGGCTAAAATATAGTGGTTTTCCCAATATTTGAGACTTCCCCAATGTCTTCTTTAATGATTTACTAGGATTACCATATAAAAGGAAAGTTGAGTTCACCATTGATGTGATACTTGGCACCATTCCTATTTTTATAGCTCCCTATCGCATGGCACCCATTGAGTTGAAGGAGCTGAAGATCCAATTGCAAGAATTACTTGATAAAGGGTTCATTCACCGAGTGTATAACCATGGGAAGCACCAATATTTTTTGTGAAAAAGAAAGATGGTTCACTCCAGTTATGCATTGACTAAAGGCAGCTGAATAAAGTTACCATAAAGAACAAGATCCCTTAACTCGAATTAATGTTTTATTCAATCAATTAGAGGGTGTTGCTATATTTTCAAAAATTTATTTGAAATTTGGCTATCACTAGCTTTGAGTTAGGGAAGCAGATGTACCAAAGATTTCTTTTCGCACCCGATATAGCCATTATAAGTTCTTGGTTATGCCATTTTGGCCTTACTAATGTACCAACAACATTTATGGATTTGATGCACCATATTTTCCACCTATACTTAGACCAATTTGTGGTGGTAGCCGTCGATGACATACTGGTGTATTCAAAAACTCCAGAAGAACATGACAAGCATTTGAGAATTGTTCTACATACTCTAAGATATAAGAAGTTGTATGAAAAGTATAGCAAGTGTGAATTAAGGTTGAATAAGGTTACCTTCATTAGCCATATGGTGTCAAAAAAAGGGATTAAAGTTGATCCATGAATGGTTAAAGCTATCCTAGATTGGAAATCACCCAAAAATGTTGTTGAAGTGAGAAGTTTCCCAAGATTAGTCGATTATTATAGATGATTTGTTAAAGGGTTTTCCATGATATTTGCTTTGCTCAATAAACTACTATATAAGAATGCCAAGTTTAAGTGCACTAATAAGCATCAAGAGAGTTAAGAAAAGCTTAACAATATATTAACAGAAGCACTGGTGTTTACATTACCCTCTTTGGGTATACCATATGTTATTTACAGTGATGCTTCCAGAAATGGGTTAGGATGTTTACTTATGCAATAAGGCAAAGTGATAGCTTATGCTTTCAGACAACTCAAAACTCATGAAAAAGGTTATCCTACCCATGATTTGGAACTAGTAGCCATTGTGTACACAATGAAGATTTGAAGGCATTATCAACATGGTGAAAAAGGTTACATCTACACTAATTATAAAAGTTTGAAATACCTGCCTACTAAAAAAGAACTTAACCTAGGGCAAAGACGTGGATTCTAGCTTATCAAGGATTATGACTCTTTAATCAACTATGATCCTCATAAATCGAATGTAGTATTGATGCACTTAGAAGGAAGCATTTAGCAGCCCTAAGAGAATGTCAAGTTAAATGTAGCTCAAGATAGAGCATTAGTAATTGAAATTTAGGTAAAACCAAATTGGCTATAGCAAGTAAAAGCTACCTAAAGGCAAGATGATCAGTTAGCCTCTATTATTTCTCAAATAAAAGATGGAAAGAACGGTGAATTCGCCCTTGGTCATGATGAATGTTTATATTACGAAGGGAGGATTTGTGTACCAAACAATTCCGAATTAAAGAAGAACATTTTGATAGAAGCCCACAGTAGTAAATACGCAATGCATCCAGGCAGTAATAAGATGTATCAAGATTTTAAAGCAAACTACTGGTTGCCAGGGATGGAAAGGGAGATAGAAAACTTTGTGACTAAATGTCTGACATGTCAGCAAGTAAAATCTAAACACCAAGTTCCTTCTGGTCTATTTCAACCCATCACTATACGAAAATGGAAAAGGGAACGTGTCACCATGGACTTCATATAGGGATTGCCACTCACCAGAAGGCAATAAGACTCCATCTAGGTGATAGTTAATCGATTAACTAATTTTGCACACTTTATACAAGTGAAAACTGATTTCTCATTAGCCAGATTGGCAAAAATTTATATTAATGAGATAGTAAGGTTACATGATGTTCCTGTCTCCATCACTTCAGATAGAGACCCTTAGTTTACATTTATATTTTGGTAAAAACTCTAGGAATTACTAGGAACTTGCTTAGATTATAGTACTGCCTTTCACCAATAAATAGAAAGATAATCTGAGTGAGTACTATAGATATTGAAAGATATGTTAAGGTGCTATATACTCCAGTTTGGTAGTAGCTAGGAGAAATATCTTCCATTGGCAAAAGTTGTATATAATAAAAGCTATTAGTCTAACATCAAGATGGTGCCATTTGAAGAAGTATGTAACGGCCCAAATTTTTTACATCTATTATATACGGTATGATGTAGAACATGAGTATTTATCCTTGAACAAATTTTGGAATAATCGGATTTGAATAAGATAGGGAAATTGGAAAATGTGTAAAGGTTAAACATGCTCGGGCCAAGAAAATCCTAGGATGGGTGACCTGGCAGGTAGTTTTTGTTGGATTTTAACAGTTACATGCATCACATACATGAGCGGAATTTTAAATTTTTTTTAACCATTAGATCTGATCTTTTCTTGAATACACAATATAACTATATGAGAATAAGAAAAAATCACCTTTGATTTTTGTTGAACAGTTGATTTTACTTCGCACCGGGTTGTCGCAAACCACAGTGTCCAAAATCGAACACCTCCAATAAGTAATCCATACTAGAGAGGGATAAATTGAACTAACAAATTGGTGTTTAACTAGGGATGGCCGAAATTCCAAGAATCTAGCTTGGAGTTGGCACAAAAAGGAGAGAGAGATTAGAGAAAAAGACTTTCTTTTTATTTTAATCACTTAACCCTAATTTCTCATTAGTTGGCCTTTTTATAGTTAGGTTAAAATTCCAACTCCTTAATGAGATTGGGCTCTTTAAAATTGCTGGAGAATTATTAATTGGGAATTTGGAATTAATTATAATTATTTGGGCTTAATTAAATCCAATTTAAACCTTTTCATAAAAGACTATGCACAAAACCCACAAACTAGGCCCTTTGTACAACTAATTGGATTTAAATACCCAAATGGATTCCAAATCCAACCAAATTAAATATGTGAGTTCCATAACACTTATGTAACATATATAAATTAATTTGGTGCATGAAATAGGCCATTAAGTCCTTCTGTTCTGGACTTGGCGTGTGGCCCTTACAGAAGGGCTTTCGCCTACTGCTTCATTCCTCTGGCTCTTAATAATTCTTCCAATGGACTTATTAATTATTATACCAGTCCTATAACACTTATAGTAGTCCTATAATACTTATAAGACAATAATAATTAATCATGAATACATTATTTCAATTAGGTCCAATTTACAGAAAATTTCTCAAAAGTTCCGCGGACAATTTTATTTGATCATAATTAATCAAACTGTTTAATTAATTATTATCATATTCACTTATCTACCTTCATAATAATATCAAATATTATTATCCTTGTGATTTTACCATTTTACCCTTTTTCTTTATATGTGTGTGACCTATTGGGTTCCTGTCTATGTTCGCAGTATAATATGTAATTGTGAGTTCTATTCAAAACTCCTTTAAATAATTTTATCAATCTTTAAATAATTTTATCAATCTCTATTGATATTTGATACATCATTATACAAGTCATGATTGGCCTCTAGCTAGGCATCATGACTACCCAAATGTCAAGAAAGTCATGTGGTTTGACTGTACCCTTCCATAAAAACAGTTACCGTGCAATTACTCATTTCACCACTCTTATCTCAATTAGATTTTGAGTATGGATTTCTATCAACTCATATAAATCTAATTATGTATGTTCTATTAATTTAACCGTTGTTCCCGAAATGCCCTCCATGGATCTTTATCCATCTTGGCAGTTTACTCTAGCCAGAGATAACTTCCCTTATTAAATCTGGGATGGTGAATCCTTTGTCAATCACTCAACTATCTTCAAGTAGGTCATGATATACCCAATCTCCTAACTATGTTCACTCCCAGCTGGAAGTAATTAGTTATGGAGTCAAAGTATACCACTTGCTACTTAAGATAACTCTGGTGATCTCAAGTCTAAGGATACTTGCACAACCCCTATGAAGACATTCCTCACTGACATAGATTTAATATTCATGTGAGGATTCTCTTTGCAGGTCTCCAATGAACTTGTTCTTCTAACAAGCATCCACATGTTAGCTTTGATTATCTTTCATAATCACAGTTATGAGAACCACTGCTTGAACCATTCAAGAAGCATAACATGTGCTAGTCTGTCCGAATTAACAATGTCCTATCTTGTTAATTCTATGACTAGGGATATTTAGATATTAACACATTTGCATGCAATAGACATCTCACATCATGAACACCTTCATGATTGCCTTTGTACTGTGTTTATAATATCTAGGACTTCATTTATTAATTTAAGATTTACAAACTCATGTATTTAAACATAGCATTAATAAATGAATGATGCCTTTTATTAAGAATATAAATTTCATACATATGAAAAACATCCCTATTACATGGGCTCTAGGGCATACTCTCTAACAATCTCTCACTTGCACTAGAGCCAATCACTCATATGTCTCAGACCCATGCTATTTATATGGTGATCATGCTTAATCTGGGAAAGTGCTTTAGTGAGGGGATCCGCCACATTGTCATCTGTGGGAACCCTTTCTATTTTCACATCATTTCTAGCTACTATTTCCCTTATGAGATGGTAGCGTCTGAGAACATGCTTGGATCGCTGATGAGACCGTGGTTCCTTTGCTTGCGCAATGGCTCTATTGTTGTCACAATATAAAGGAATCGGATCAACAATGCTAGGCACCACTCCTAGTTCAGTTATGAACTTTTTGAACCAGACTGCTTCTTTGGATGCTTCTGAAGCAGCAATGTACTCAGCTTCCGTCGTGGAATCAGCAGTTGTTTCTTGTTTGGAACTTTTCCAACTAATTGCTCCTCCTCCCATTATGAACACATAACCAGACTGTGATTTACAATCATCTTTGTCAGATTGGAAGCTGGCATCTTTATACCCATTTACTTCCAAATTGCCCTCTCTATATACCAAGAATATATCCTTATTCCTTCTCAAGTACTTAAGGATATTCTTGACAGCTGTCAAGTGTTCCTCTCTATAATTGGATTGGAATCTGCTTGTGACACTCAAAGCAAATGCTACATCTGGACGTGTACATAACATAGAATACATGATAGAACCAATTGCAGATGCATATGGTATTCTATTCATGCTCTCTCTATCCTCTAGTGTCTGCGGACACATAGACTTAGAAAGGTGTTTCCCATGCACCATGGGTATAAATCCTTTCTTAGAGAGATCCATATTGAACCTCTTTAATACTTTATCTATATATGTACTTTGAGAAAGACCTAGCAACCTATTGGATCTATCTCTATAGATCCTTATTCCCAGAATATAGGATGCTTCTCCAAGGTCTTTCATGGAGAATTGCTTGGATAACCAAATTTTACAGATTGGAGAAGAGAAATGTCATTTCCCATGATCAATATGTCATCCACATATAGAACTAGGAAGACAATTGCACTCCCACTGACCCTTTTATACACACAAGGTTCATCTTCACTCTATGAGAAACCAAACTCTTTGATTGTCTCATTGAATCGTATGTTCCAGCTCCTAGAGGCTTGCTTCAATCCATAACTGGATCTTTGAAGCTTGCATACCTTTCCGCCATTTCCTGATGTGAACCTTTCTGGTTGTGTCATATACACATCCTCAGTAAGATTTCCATTAAGGAAAGCTGTCTTCATATCCATTTGCTAAATCTCATAATCATAATGAGCTGTAATGGCTAAAAGTATTCTTATAGACTTAAGCATCGCTACAGGAGAAAAAGTTTCATCGTAGTCAATACCTTCTTTTTGACGATAAGCTTTTGCTACTAAGCGAGCTTTATAGGTAACTATATTACCTTCCATGTCGATCTTCTTTTTGAAGACCCATTTGCACCCTATGGGTTTTATCCCTTCAGGTGGTTGAGTTAAAGTCCATACTTTGTTCTCAAACATGGAGTCCATTTCTGACTGCATAGCCTTAAGCCATAAATCACGTTCTGAACTGTTCAAAACTTCTTGATAGCTTGTAGGCTCATTGTCCTCTACTATAGTTATGCCTCTATCCAAATCAATGTGAAATCCATATCTCACAAGAGACCGCATCCTAGTAGATCTTCTAGGATTTTGTGTATAATCAGGTTCAACTGTAATCTCATCATTATGAAATTCAGTTTCGGGTTCAATCAGTTGATCATCTTCTATTTGTGGGTCTTAAACTTCACCAAGTTCAATTTTACTCCCACTATCCTCTCGTAGGAGAAATTCTCTTTCCAAGAAGACAGAATGCCCCTCTTGAAACAAACACCTTTTGTTCTAAGGGATGATAGAAATAATATCCAAACGTTTCTTTTGGATATCCCACAAATAAACATTTGTCAGACTTAACATCCAGTTTGTCTGACATTGTCCTCTTCACATAATCTGGACAACCCCATACTTTCATATGAGAAAGCGTGGGTTTCTTGTTATTCCACATCTCATATGGAGTAACATCAACCAATTTACTAGGAACTCTGTTTAATACATAAATAGCAGTTTCTAGTGCATATCCCCAAAAGGACTTAGGCAAGTCCGCTCGGCTCATCATTGATCGAACCATATCTAATAGTGTTCGATTTCTCCTTTCAGATACACCATTGTGTTGTGGTGTATATGGTGGAGTCCATTGAGATAAAATCCCATTATCTCAAAGATAATCCTGAAACTCTTGACTTAAGTATTCTCCACCTCGATCTGATCTAAGTGTTTTAATACTTTTGCCAAGTTGTTTCTCTACTTCATTTCTGAACTCTTTGAACTTTTCAAATGCTTCAGACTTATATTTCATTAGATAGATGTATCCAAACCTGGAATAATCATCTATGAAAGTAATGAAGTAGGAGTAACCTCCTCTGGCATGAGTAGTCATTGGACCACATACATCTGAATGTATTAAGTCCAAAACCATTTTAGCTCGTTCTCCCTTACCAATAAAGGGAGCTTTTGTCATTTTTCCCAATAAACAAGATTCACATGTATCAAATGATTCATAATCAAATGATCCCAAATCAACTGACTTGTGTAATTTGGTCATGCGTTTTTCATTTATATGGCCTAAACGACAATGCCATAAGTATGAGGTATTTAGATTATCATGTTTCATTCTCTTGGTATCCACATTATGTACTTCTTTAATTAAATCAAGAACAAATATACCATTCTCAATGATAGCTTTTGCATAAAACATATTGTTCTTAAAAATGTAACAACATTTGTCCTTTAAAGAATTATCATAATCGTTCATCAAACAACTGAAAGAAATAATACTTTTGGACAAAGCTAGAACATAATAACAATTATTCAATTCCAGTACTAATCCACTAGGAAGAGGCAAATAGTAAGTCCCCACAACTGTTGTAGAGATATTCTGTCCAGTAGCTGACTGCAAACATATCTCTACCTTTCTAACTCTTCTAAAGCTTCTAAGCCCCTGTAGATCATTACATAAGTGAAATCCACATCCGGTATCTAATACCTAAGATTGTTTTGAAGCAATAGAATAAGTATTAATTTCAATCATTTGAATACCTGAAGTAGAAGCGTCAGCTTGCTTCTTCTCCTTGAGAGAATCTAGATAGGCCTTGCAGTTACGCTTCTAATGACCATCCTTTCCACAATGGAAGCAAGTTCCTTTGGGATTCTCTTTCTTGGAAACCTTCTTCTTGGAGATCCCACCATTCTTTGGCTGCACCTTGGTTATCTTCTTCTTCTTCTTCTGCTTCTTGCCTTTAGCAGAAGTGACAACCATGACACTTTTTGGATCCTTCTTAAATGATCCATCAACTATCTTGAGCATATTGATTAACTCAGGAATGGATACTTGGATCTTGTTCATGTTGAAGTTAAGCACGAAAGGTGCATAACTTGGAGCCAACAAGTACAAGATTAAATCTATGTATAGATCATTATCCATAACATAGCCAAGTCTACTCAAATGCTCAATATACCCATACATCTTCAATGCATGAGCAGCACCTGAAGTGCCTTCCACCATTTTGCAGCTAAATAGAGCTCGAGCAATCTCATATTGCTCAGTTCTAGCCTGAGAAGAATAAAGCTCCTCTAGATGTAAAATGATGGTTCTAGCATCCATCATCTCATGTTGCTTCTGAAGCTCCAAGGACATAGCACCCAACATCAGACATGCTGCTTCTTCACTATCCTCCATGTATTTTCGATAAATGCCTTTGATCTCATCAACAACATCATTTGATGGAAGTGGTGGTGGATCTTTATCCAAGACATAGTGGATCTTTTCAGCTCTGAGAACAATTCTCACTTGCCTGATCCAGTCAGAATAGTTGTTACCAACCAGCTTGTTATCCAAGATTGATCGTATATTAATGTTTGATGTGCTCATGATGATGACCTAGATGTGAAAAAGAAAAGATATGAGAGTATGTTCATATATATATGTATGCATTAATAAGGTCTTTAATTAATCCATTTACTCCCACTATTTTATTGCGAATTAATAGCCCTCACTATATAATCCGAGAAAACCCGATGGTTTTCTTAGTGGGCCAATATCCAATCCTTGATATGTAATTTGACCTTGACTGTGGTCAACAAGCCAAATTCCATACCCTTGAAAGGTAGGTATCTATATACCAATTGTGTCTCTACATAACTATTGGATCATTAGGTTATCAACTCTTGATGCATGCATATCGTATATGCATTCCCTAATCTTGCCTCTAGAACCATTAGCCTTGACTGTGGTCAACAAGCTAATGGGCTAGCTAAGATGACCCATTTAATTAGATTTGAACATATTCGATATAATGTGAGCTTGACTGTGGTCAACAACCCATACTATAAAGAACTCTGGTTCTCCTCAAATTAATGGAAGACTTATATACCTTAGTATTTATTTAAGGGTTTTAGTTAATTAAGTCTCATCATACATGGTTGGCATACATTGGTATGCATCCTATATCTATCACATAAATATAAGCATACAAATATGGTATAGTTATGGACTTCACTACATTGATTTCCCCGAGCCAAGAGGGAAATCAAAAGGTAACACCTAGGTAGTATGCATGATTCAAACAAGAAAAATAATTACATTATCTTCAAGCTTGTTGGATCTCCATCCGGCCCATCTCGCTCCTTGAAAATGGTCTCCATCTCTATTTCTAATTCTAATCTAAGTAATCTAATTACATATTATAATTTGAAATGAAATACAAATAAAAAACAAGTGGCCGGGACATGAAAGTCCTAATTGGGCCAAAACATGCATAATGCTCAATTACATTGGGCTTTGTCCCATAACTATCCATCATGCCAATCATACACTCTTATATGCCTTTCTAATGCATAAAGAAATGGATTACTAACTTTTTTTCAACCTTTGAAATAATATTTTGAGTTATTTTAATGTTGTGATCAAATTAGGAAACTTTTTCCATTTTGGAAACTTTCATTTTAGGAAACCTTTTTGCATGCATGTGTTCTTACCTTAATAATCAATCCAATTGATTATTAATTAAATATAAATTTATTATTTAATTAATTAATCATATTAAATAATTAAAAGAATCAATTTTGGGCTTAAAACCAAGGGTGGGCCGAAACCCACAAAAGTAAACCCTAAATGTGTTCACACACAAACTAGTTTTGTGTCTTTTGGACCATTGGGCCTTTTGGAATGAGCCAAGCCCACTCCAGCCCTTAAAACCCATTAATAAACTTAATTAATGTTTATAATATTTAATTTAAATTAGCTCCTTGGGCCCACTAAGTCATTCACTAATTTAAACTAAGTCCGTAAACATAATTAAGCCCATTAAGTGATTTTAATGAATTAAAATTAATCAAATTAATTTAAGGCCCATTTTAATTAATCCAATTAATTAAAAACACTTTTATATATCATATATATCAGATTTAGAAGATTAAGAATCGTTCTAAACAAGAACACATCAAGAACACACGAAAAACACCAATTTATCGAACTTTTTGACTAAACTAATTTTCATGCAAAACTTGTTCGATTTTAATTCCGTTCGATCCTACGGCTTAATATCAAATAATAAACACATATAATATCATCTAAATGAAGTTTTAATGGATCCATAAGAAATTAAATTAGAACAGCCCCTTAAAATTTCATGGGTTTCACACAAAACCCTAATGGGTTTCACGCACAACCTTTGTCACTTTTCTTCAAAAGTTCCATTTTTGTTTCCGTCAAATTTACTTGATCACACATACAACCAGAAATCAATATTTCTCATTCATGAACAATTAAATCTGATATTTTAAATTTCATGAAATAAATAACTCAAAATAAAACAAAACTTATTCCGCAGAAAAATATAAAATTGTATATCCATGGCAAAACCTGTCTCTGATACCATGTTGGATTTTAACGGTTACATGCATCACATACATAAGCGGAATTTTAAAATTTTTTTTAACCATTAGATCTGATCTTGCATGAATACACAATATCACTATATGAGAATAAGAAAAATCACCTTTGATTTTTGTTGAACAGTTGATTTTACTTCTCACCGGGTTGTCGCAAACCACAATGTCCAAAATCGATCACCTCCAATGAGTAATCCATACTAGAGAGGGATAAATTGAACCAAAAAATTGGTGTTTAACTAGGGCTGGCCGAAATTTCAAGAAGCTAGCTTGGATTTGGCACAAAAAGGAGAGAGAGATTAGAGAAAAAGACTTTCTTTTTGTTTTAATCACTTAACCCTAATTTCTCATTAGTTGGCCTTTTTATAGTTAGGTTAAAATTCCAACTCCTTAATGAGATTGGGATCTTTAAAATTGCTGGAGAATTATTAATTGGGCCTCTGGAATTAATTATAATCATTTGGGCTTAATTAAATCCAATTTAAACCTTTTCATAAAAGACTATGCACAAAACCCACAAACTAGGCCCTTTGTGCAACTAATTGGATTTAAATACCCAAATGGATTTCAAATCCAACCAAATTAAATATGTGAGTTCCATAAAACTTATTTAACATATATAAATTAATTTGGTGCATGAAATAGGCCATTAAGTCCTTCTGTTCTGGACTTGGCATGTGGCCCTTACAGAAGGGCTTTCGCCAACTGCTTCATTCCTCTGGCCCTTAATAATTCTTTCAATGGACTTATTAATTATTATACTAGTCCTATAACACTTATAGTAGTCCTATAAAACTTATAAGACAATAATAATTAATCATAAAATACATTATTTCAATTAGGTCCAATTTACAGAACATTTCTCAAAAGTTCCGCGGATAATTTTATTTGATCATAATTAATCAAACTCTTTAATTAATTATTATAATATTCACTTCTCTACCTTCATAATAATATCAAATATTATTATCCTTGTCATTTTACCATTTTACCCTTTTTCTCTATATGTGTGTGATCTATTGGGTTCCTGTCTATGTTGGCAGTATAATATGTAATTGTGAGTTCTATTCAAAACTCACATGATTTAAACTCCTTTAAATAATTTTATCAATCTCTATTGATATTTGATACATCATTATACAAGTCATGATTGGCCTCTAGCTAGGCATCATGACTACCCAAATGTCAGGAAAGTCATATGGTTTGACTGTACCCTTCCATAGAAATAGTTACCATGCAATTACTCCTTTCACCACTCTTATCTCAATTAGATTATGAGCATGAATTTCTATCAACTCATATAAATCTAATTATATATGTTCTATTAATTTAACCATTGTTCCCAAAATGCCCTCCATGGATCTCTATCCATCTTGGCAGTTTACTCTTGCCAGAGATTCTTTGAACAAGGTAATTATAGAATCATGCGAGATAACTTCCCTTACTAAATCTGGGATGGTGAATCCTTTGTCAATCACTCAACTATCTTCAAGTAGGTCATGATATACCCAATCTCCTAACTATGTTCACTCCCAGTTGGAAGTAATCAGTTATAGAGTCAAAGTATACCACTTGCTACTTAAGATAACTGTAGTGATTTCAAGTCTAAGGATACTTGCACAACCTCTATGAAGAGATTCCTCACTGACATAGATTTAATATCCATGTGAGGATTCTCTTTGCAGGTCTCCAATGAACTTGTTCTTCTAACAGGCATCCACATGTTAGCTTTGATTATCTTTCATAATCACAGTTATGAGAACCACTGCTTGAACCATTCAAGAAGCATAACATGTGCTAGTCTGTCTGAATTAACAATGTCCTATCTTGTTAATTCTATGACTAGGGATATTTAGATATTTACACATTTGCATGCAATAAACATCTCACATCATGAACACCTTTATGATTGCCTTTGCACTGTGTTTATAATATCTAGGACTTCATTTATTAATTTAAGATTTACAAACTCATGTATTTAAACATAGCATTAATAAATGAATGATGCCTTTTATTAAGAATATAAATTTCATACATATGAAAAACATCCCTGTTACATGAGCTCTAGGGCATACTCTCTAACAGTTTTACCTAAAAGTAAATTATGAAATATAGTATTACATAGAGTTCAATGGTACAATTTGAGAAGAAAACGAGCTTAGATTGACCCTTAAACGGGACAGAGAACTTTTTATCCGGTACGGTAAAAATGGTTGATTAGAAGTTTGACTGGACTCTGAATAAATGTATCGAACTCCAAAAATTATTTCCATGGAATAAATATGTTATTATTAACTTAAGTAAACTATGTGATGTGAAAAAAGGTATTCTGGCAGTTTCAAAATTTTAGGTCTCAGACTGGCTATGAAGACTATCTAAGCCAGAAGTATATTGAAATGATGTTGGAATTGTTCGAAATTTTAACCACATGTTCTCGATTAATGTGGTGCATGCGGCATAAACTTTTATAGCATTATGACACTGGGAACACTGGTTTCAGAAAAATGGTCGAGAAATTGGAAAAAAAAACTGATTAAAGTTTTGATGGAAATTTAAAAATAGCAAACAACTTTTAAAAATCATCAAACTTTCCAGTTTTACATGAAATTTTATATAGAATATTTTGGTGTAAAAAATAAAATTTTCGATGATGTCGAGATTTTGCTTGTTAGACTGCCTTGGGTGAATCAGACTAAAAATGGACTTTGATTGAGCAAAAAATTTATATGAAGACTTAATTTATTATTTTATAAATTATGGAATTGATTTGGAGTAAAATAAAGCAAGGGAAGAGAGAAATAATTTTTATGTGCTTATTGGTCTTGTAATTTTAGTTTGGGCTTGAGTTAGGCCTAATTGCCTTAACTAAGCCCATCAAGTCCATTAGTCTTAGTATATAAAGACCAAAAGACTTCAACTTTCTAGAGTGCTCTACGTGCTTCTCCTCTCTTCCTTGGCTTCTCCTTTTTGGCTGATTCTCTTTTTTCCCTTTTCTTCTTATTCTTTCTTGTAATTTCTTCAAATATCTCCTAAAATCCAAGCCTCAGCACTATATTCCATCCTCTCTATAGTATGATAGCAAGCCCTAAACTTCATTTTGAGCAAAAAAAGTAGGAGAAACTAGGGATTCAAGCTTATGTCTTTGAAATTAAGGTAAGTGAAATCAAGGTTTTTAATTTGAATTGAAGACTCTAATAGATGGATCTAGGTATATAATTTATTGTTCTGATGTTATATTGAACTAAGAAGGCTAATTGATGGGTAGCTTATTGCCTTGTTAGTTCGGCCACTTGGGTGTTTGAGAGGAGCATGGTGTTCTTTGATGAGGGATAAAAGAGTTGAAGATTAAAGAGTAAGAGGAAAAAAAATAAAATATATGGATACAAACTACCCTTAATTTCATATAATTTTTGAGTTAAATTGTGAATTTTACATTAGGTAACTATGTGAATTTAAGAAATAATGAGAAATAATTTGAGATAATAGTGGAAAATAAGTATATATTATGAAATAAATGAGAATAGAAGAAGAAATCAAGTAATTAGTGGGAAAGCTAATAGATGTCAGATTGTACCCTTAGAAATTTTAAGTGAAATATGGTGATTTGTAAAGGATTGAATCTAATTGTAATATCATAATGATAAATCAATATATTATGGTGAAATTGAGTTAAAAATAATATATGGGTATGAAATTATATATGAAACATAATGATGTTCATGAGGATAATTAAAAGATATTAAAGTAAATTAAATATTAATTAATATGTACTAATATAAATTAGCGTTAGAAATATAAATAGCATAAAACATAGCATGAAGAGATTGTGAATGAAAAAAAAATTATATGTTGACTGAATTGTATATAATAGTGTAAAAGTGATGAATTGATATTAAATAGCACCTTACGGATAAAAATATTTTATACCAACGTAGAGGAGCATAATTAGAATAATTTAAGCTAAATAAATATATTAACATGATGTGCACTACAGATATGTAGTGATGTAACATTGCGTGGCTATATACATAAGTAAATAAAAGTGTGAAATAAATTGATATAAATTAATAGTGTGATGAATTAATGTAAGATGAAAATAAATTATATGAGAGAACAATTTAAAAACACTAGATTACATAATGGCCGAATTAGACACCTATAAGTAATATAACAAAATTGGTTAACTTATTTGGGTATTTAATAAAAATGGAGTAATATAAGATATAAGAAATATCATAGGAATGATAAGAATAAAAAGAATTTATGGTTGGAAAAAATATATAGAATGGCCGAAATATATTTAATGGGATTTAAAATGTATAATGGATGTTTAGTTGAGTAATTAATAATAATTAAGTAAAATAAAGCATAAGAAATGTAATAATGTTGACTAGGGTGGAAAAAATGAGAAAGGTACCTAATTATGTAATAGTTACATAATGTGAGAAGTTGATAAAACTTGGGATCTATCATGTGTAATTATTTCAAGTTATCATGAAATGACTATAAATGGATTGAAAGTTATGTATGTGTAGAAAGTTCAATTGGCCGAATGGCCTATGTATACGTAATTGCTTGATTTGGCTATTATGTGTATTTCTGAGAATTATGCAGTTAATAAGTTTAAGAAATTGAGAATTAAATCCTGAGCATTTTAACATAAAGCGATTACTATGTATAATGATGAAAAAAATAACAAAAAGTATGAAAATATAATAAATTATTATGCCCTTAGTGTTAGTGGATACCTTAAGACCCTAGGATAGTATGGCTAGCCATAAGGGCACTTGCCCCGTGGTGTTCTATCTCTGTATTGCTATTCTCTATTATTGTTTTGGAAAAAAATATTGACTATTCTGTTAGCAGCCTCATTATTGATATACCAAGGAGTAGTTGCATACTTCCAAGTAGTATGGACACTCTCGGTGACTAGAATTGCTTATCTGTTTATTCGGTTCATGGTTTTCCATCACTAGGGGCAAAGTTATAAATTTTATATGTGAACAGAAGAAAGAGAGTAATTATAACATTTAAAAGAAATTATAAATGTTCATAGACAAAAATAAAGTGAACATAATGAGGTTATAAGTTAGCGGGGGCAAAAAGATAATTATGTAAGAAAGTGAGAATTTGGAATGTAAATTAAGAGATAATAATATCATATTGTTAGTTGGTTCAACAATCAATGAAAAATATAACAAATTAATTAACAAGGATAAAAATGTAATTATATCACTGATATAGTGGTCAAAGAAATTATAAGTGTTCATAGATAGGAAATAAAGTGAACATAATGAGGTTATATGTTAACGGGGGAAAAAGATAATTATGTAAGAAAGTGAGAATTTGAAATGTAAATTAAGAGATAAGAATATCATATTGTTAGTTGGGTCAACAATCAATGTAAAATATAACAAATTAATTAACAAGGACAAAAAGGTAAATATATCACTAATATAGTTGTTAAAGAAATTAAACTAAGTAAGTAGGTGAAAAAGAGGTAAAATCATAAATAAGTTAAAGTTTAAGGACCAAAAACATAATTTTCCATCAATAAGAAGAGTTACAGGGATTAAATCGTAATTTATGTACCTAACTTGAATTAAAAGCCAAAGAAAGTTAAATTTGACAAAACTGAAGTCAAATTGGTCAAAATGAGGGAAAAGTCAAACTTAGGGATTAAATTGGAATTTTTCATTTAAATTTTGAAAATGTCAAAATTTAGTAAGGAAAATAATGATAGAAATATTGAAGATAAATTTTAGTGTAATTAGAATGAATTATGGATTTATGTAAGGAAAGGGGATATAAAGGAAAGCAAATAAATTTACGTGAGAAATTAAATAAAGTTAAAAGCAATGAATAATGAGCACAAGGGCTAAATTATAATTCTACATCCAATCGTAAATTTTATAGAATTTGATAATAAGGAATGAAATATAAAAGAAAGTAAAGAAAAAAAAGTGAATTCAGAATTTAGTAAAGTTAATTATGCAAAAATAAATGAACTAAAGACTAAAATGAAATTTGGCATCAATTGATGTAATAAAACCTGGATAAGGAAAAAGGCAAAAACAAAATTTGGAACAAAATTAAATAAGTAATGAACAAAATTATAATGTAGTAAAGATTGAGAAATAAAAGATGAACTTGTGAATCTAGTCAAGAGAATATCATTAAGGATTAAATTGAAAAGTATGCAAAAATTTTATAGTGAAAAATACTAAAGGAGAAATGAGAGATAAACTAGTAATTTCGAGAAAATAAGTAACTAATATTGATTCAGTTAGAAAAGATGAGGAATTCAAAAATAATAGCTGGTTATAGTACAATAAAATACCAATTAATTAACGAGCAAGAAAATTTTAAGTAATGAAGAAATGAAATTACGTGACAAACGTTCTACATCTCAGTTACTTTTGGTTTAACATATGATAATGACAGCAGAAAATTTTTGTTTTAATAATTTTATGAAAGTAAATAAGTCAAATTAAAAGGAAATTAAGAATCAAGCAAATATAAGAAATGCAAGGGCAAAAGTATAAAATTATGTTAAATTCATATAATGAAAAAGGGAAGTTCAATATTTAAAGTTAGTTAAAATGAATTAGAAAATTTGTAATATATATATATATATAAGAGGAGAAAGAAGATAATAATAATAATAATAATAATAATAATAATAATAATAATAATATTAATAATAATAATAATAAAAATAAAAGAAGATAAAATTTGTGTTGATGAAATTTTGTGTAGTTGTATCCACTGCTAGGCAACACTGTTGCTTAGCATGCGATTTACTGACTGTGTGTAGGAATAGGAGATGTCAGGATATGAAGAAGAAAGATCGAAGGGCATGTATATAAAGTCATTAGGATTGCATAAACTGGGGCAAAATGGTTTCATAATTATGTTTGGTATTAATTAATGATGTCGAATACTAGTATATGTGTATATTTGTATAGTAATTCTGTATTAACATATGGAATTTATGGATGAGTTTAGGGTGTTACAAAGTACATGAAAGAAAATGAAGAACACCTTTATGTTAGACTAAGCTGAGTGAGAGTAAATTGGTGGGACCAGACTTGATCAAAGAAATCGAGGTGAAAGTAAAATTGACCAAAGACAACTTGAAGGCAGCCACTAATAGATAGAAATCTTATGTAGATTTAAAAAGGAAAGATATAGAGTTTAATATGGGTGATAAAGTGTTTTTGAAGGTTTCCCAATGGAGAAAAATTTTAAGATTTGGCAAAAAGGGTAAACTCAGTCCTAGTTATATTGGCCTATATGAGGTAATATAGTGGGTCAAACTAGTGGCTGTAGACTGAAGCTGCCACCAAAGTTGGAAAGGATTCATAATTTATTTCATTTATCTATGTTAAGAAGGTATTGATCTGATCCCTCACACATTATCACACAAAAGGAAGTCCAATTATAGCCTAACTTGTCATATGACGAGGAACGAGTGAGAATTTTGGCAAAGGAAACCAAATAGTTCAGGAATAAGAAAATCCCACTTGTCAAAGTCCTCTAGACACATCATAATGTGGACGAAGAAACTTGAAAGCCAAAGGAAGCAATAGGATAGAAACATCCATAGCTTTTCAAATTAAGTAAATTTCAAGGATGAAATTTTATTTAGTGGGGGAGAAATGTAACACCCTGAAATTTTATCTAACAAGCATAATATATTATAGAGCATGTATAGTAAACCTAGGACAGTTATTAGAGTTATTACATTAGTATAACATAAAGAAATTTATAGATGCTTAAGGGTTAAATGTGCTCAGACCAGAGAAATTTGAGGATGGGTGACCTGTTGGGGTGTAGACACTAGGTCCTAAGGTAGCTCCTAATCAAAGTTACCTAATGAGAAAATAATTTCTTATAAATGGACAAGGAGCAGAGGAGCCAGGCTTTTTATCCCGATTTGTATTTTTAAAAATATTTTTTACCTCTCTTATGAGTTTTAAATAGTTAAAAGTCCTTTTTGGGTTATTTTACCTTTTTATCTCTTTCAAATAGTGCAAAGCAAGAAAAATGGGTTTTAAAACTTAGAATAGTTTGGGGCATTTTAGCTTTATCTCAGCATGCAGACCTCATAATTAGGTGATTCTTTGAATCTTAAGACATGGTTCTAGAACTTTGATGATGTATCTAAAGCTAGTTCAGTCCTTAAGATTCTCAAAATTTGGCTCGAATATAGGTAACCTAAATCTATCCCTCAACATAGACCAGTCTGTAGTTTTTTAGGCATAACTCCCTTCGTAGGTCTCCTATTGAGATGAATTCAATTTTAAAATAAAATAAACTCGTTTTATAGCAATTTTCATTAAGAGATCATGACTAATTGTGAATCCATTGCTTCCAACAAATTTTCAAAGTTAGAACACCAATTCTATCCCTGAAAATTTCCTAGGAGCAGTATTCAATATTTTAGCCATATATATAAATGGAGTATTAGAGATGGAGGTTTTTTTTAGGAGTGTAATTATGATCATTTATAGGTTTAGGTAGCATGAATTATAGGCCATCATGCTGCAAACAAATTATACCAAATAAATAGTAACCTAGCGATATTAAAGTGAATATGGGAAATGGACATGTTAACTTGGATTGTTGACTTATCATATAAACTAAGCAATGCATTTAAATAGCTATGTGATAACATTAGTAGTATCATAAGATATACATAAATATGGATGAATGTAGGGTGTCACATATTCTCTCAAAATTTTCTCTCTTCAGGAGTTATGTGTAGGGTGTCACATATTCTCTCAGATTTCTTTGGGGTTTTCCTTCATTCCATGATTAAATGAATGTATATGTGTTGAGTTGATATAAAATATAGATGTTTCATAATCATGATTATGCATATTGGAATCAGAAGAAACATCGTACAAGTAAGAAAAATTGTTCATCTTATTAATATAATCAAGTGAGAAATCATTGTTCTCCTCAAAAAGTTTCGGAGCTTAAATATTGTCAATGAATGTATTAATTTCTTCAATCTTGGCAGTAATAGATGTCTCTTCAGCTTTTAGGTTTGGCTTGGGTGCAGCTTCAGCTTCAATCTTCTATTTGCTTTTCTTCTGAATGGTAAGTAGTTTTTCAGTAATGATCTCTTTAGACTCTTCCTTATCCTATACCGAATAATGCAAAAGGATCTCCTTATCCTAAAAACCCTTAACTAGCTTAATAATCCTTTGCTTATAATCAAAGGCATTAAATATCTTAAAACCAGGCACCACCTTTTCTCTCACCAGCTGAGGCTTATTTCTCCATAAAAAAGGTAAACCCCTAAAGGTAGCATGAAGCTTTTAGAAATGTGAGGAATCTCCTTTGTCATTTCCTTTCCTTTACCTTTCAGACCAGAACCAATGTAGCCTAATTCTTTCCTATCTTTTTATCCCTTGCTAGTAATAGTATTTTGAAACCCTTGAGAATTCTTACCCAAACCAACTCTTTCCAAGAAGTGCATTTTCTTTAGCACATTAATAACTTATGGGCTATCAGGAAAATCGTCTTCACTCTTTTCATCACTGATTATTGAAACATGGAACCCGTTAAAAAGATGATTGGCTATATCTTGCATAGATACCTAATTCTCTCTTTCAGCTTTGATGGTGACCATTTAACCATCATGAGGTACCTTGATCATTTGATGCAGCATAGAGGGCACTCCACCTAACTTGTGGAACTATGCTCTAAGTATTACAGAAAAGTTGACGAGAATAGGTAACATCATAAACTTAGCTTCAATCTCAACTGGCCTCATCTTCATTATAGCTTTAAAGGTCCCACCAGCTTGCCTCTTTGAATTATCAAAAGCATAAATGGTTAAGTTTGATTTGTTTGACATGCTCTCATTTAACCCAAAAGTAGGAACCACGACCAAAGGACACACATTGATAGAGGATCTATTGTCTACCATCACACATGCCATATTCTTACCATTCACTTGAGCTTTAATGTAAAGAGGGCGATTGTGGTTTCTACCTTCTGTAGGCAGATCGGTAATAGAATAAATAAACAATATTTTTTCCCATTCCTTCCTTGACTAAATCTAATAGTTTCAATGGTGAAATAGTTGTGGCAATAGTGGAATCCCTTAAAGCCTTCACCAATTTCTGTCTATGCAATGGGGATTGTCTCAATAGATCCCAAGTGGAAATCTATGCTTGTGTCTTCTTCAACTACTTTATTATCTGATTCTTCACAGTCTCATACCCTGTAGGCATTACAATAGAGGGTAGCTATTTCTCAATTTTAGGCACCACCCTTCCACTTTTAATGATCATCTTTACTTTCTTTTCTTCCTTTACCTCTTCCTCACTTTCATTAGTTGAACTTTAAATATCAACATGCACCATTGCATATTTTCTTTTAGTAGGGGAATCCCAATAATCAATCATAGTAATTGGCCAATTTTTTTCACTTGGCTTTTTTTATTTTGGGGGTAGAACGAGTAATGACCACACTCATTCCCATACGAGTCTCTCATCACATACAATTCAGGCAAGTTAGACCCAATTAAGAACACTTGAGGTGGTGTTGTATTGTAGCCTTCTTTCTTCTTCTTTTCTTTCTTTTTAATATCTAAAATCTATTTGCTTTTTGTCAAATCATAAATCTTATTCCTTAAGGTCTTGTAATAATTAATGAGCTACCTTATATGTTGATGGTAAGCACAATACTTATCCTCTCTATGATGGGGCATCCCTTGACTCTTGGTAGGCCTTGATGGCAATGGCTACAGCTTCCCTTCCTTATATAGCCAATCTAAAACACAAGATAAGGACTTATCGAGGTTAAAGTAGTTGTACTAGAAACTTGATATTTTCCCACTTTTATTCGCTCAACTGCTACTTCCAAATGTCTTATTATTGCCAAAGTTCCACCTGGCACCATTATTATTGGCCCTTCTAGCCAAATACTCACCTTCAGCCTCTATGGCTATGCCATTTAAGAACTCCTAATCCTTTAGTCCCTTTATCTTTAGGCCATCCTTATGGTAGGAACTTGCATTTTGAATAAAGAGCCTAATTTGATCGATTGTATTAGGCTTCCTTTTTATCTCCATTACCTAATTCCTCTATCTCGTAAGGTACTTGTGAAAGGACTCATCTTTCTTTTGTTGGAGCAATTTGAGATCCTTTAGAATGGCCTTTATCCTCATACTATAGTCATACTGCTTTAGAACTCTTTAGTTAGCAAGTCCCAATCCTCCCTAGTGCATCTATCTAGTTTATGATACCAGTCTATCACCGAGCCTATTAAGCTTAGACAAAAATATTCCATCTTTTATTTCATGGTTAAAGTGGTCTACTTTATGATCAGATTGCACTACTTGACATGTGCAGAAGGATTTAAAGTACCATCAAACCTAGGAAAATTTAGCATTTTAAACCTTTGAAGTAGTGGCTCATCTTTATTTAAATCCCTATCTTCAGGGTTTATTCTTCTTCTGGCAGATAATAACTTGGACTTTACTTCAACCTTCTCATTTATCTTCTTGAAGGTCACATCCTCAATGCTAGGACCCTTATTCCTTACATTCATCATAAGAGAGTCATATTCTTCATCCTCTTATTTGAAATAGTCATTTTCTAGCTTATGTTTCCTTTTCCTCTTTGTTGGATCTTAAGGTGCAGTAACATCCATCGTGGTAGCATCTTCATTGTGCATTAGCTCTACTATCTCACGAGTAAATGTTGTAGGCCGAGTTCGAGTGTTTGGTGCTAATGAAGTAACCACTCCACTAACCATGGCAATCATCTTTTTTTTGAATTCTTGGAAACTCCTATCTAGCCTTCGATTTAGTACATCTCATGTCATTGAATGTCCTAAAATAGAAGTAACTAACTTTTTGTTAAGGATATGAGCCTTGATGCCTTATCTATAGCTCTTCTAGTCTCTTTTAGTTGTTCATCATCCATCTCTATTTCTATTCCTTGATTGCTTCCCAAAAGCTCAAACTTAGAACTGATCTCAAGCCCTAACTTTGAACTTGATTCTAACCTCAACCCTAGTAACTCAGACACAAATCTCTAATTGAGTTGATTGTTTGACCCTTCGGACCATCCAAATGAAGTTATGATGGTTGCAAGAATCAAATGTTAGGAAGGATGCATAATGACTGATGTCTGAGCATGGTATATACAGGATGCATGAATGTAATGAATGCTTTTGTTAGACACCAATCATAATCACATACAAGCATAGAAAAAACCTTCCAACCTTATTAGTCCCACACTGAAAGTTCATGCAATCACTTTCCAAAGTGGGCTTAGCCCATAGGTCAAAAGGGTACCCAATGGGTACGTGTAGTGCACGATAAAAAATTAGTAGTATAACCTCTCTTAATTGAAAGCATAAGTGGATAGGTTTAGGCCATTATACATTTTAACTAACTCATACAGATTGGGTTAGGCCTACTAGGGCATGGTAGCCTTTGACTAGAACCCTTCTAATTTGTTTGAGTTTGGTTAATACATAAGGGCCGACATAGCAAGCACAAGTTATTATGGCTATACAACTTAGGGGATGTAGCTATTATCATTACATGTGCTTGAGTTAGGGTGATGAAACTTTAGGGCTACCCGAGCATGGTCCATACCAATAGGTCTAGTTCATCACAAGCATAACAACTTATAGGTCACTGATAACTCCAATTTAGTGTTAATTTGTAGTGTATTTTCATCTATGTTTATATCTTATTTTACATGTTTTTTTTTCTATTTTAAGTGTTAAAATTCTATTTTTACTCGAAATAGGATTATTTTAAAATTTATGAAGTTTTTGACTATTTAATTGTGTCTTCTTGAATTTTGTATAGAAAAAATGGATAACACTTGGCTGAGAACATTTGTCTCAGCTGTGTACCTTACAGATCCTCAAAATGCATCGTTTCACTAAGGGACTCATTTTAGACAAATTGTCTCCATTGTGTCCAATTTGGACTTTAAGGTTGATTCAGTCTAGAAGGGTGTGCTCGACTAAGACCAAAGTGTCTCAGCTATTTTAACCAGTTGGACTTAGCTGAGACCAATAATCTCCATCGAGTCCTGCTTTGGATCAATATAAAAGCTACATTTTGTTTTTCTGTAAAGGAGATCTTTTTAGGTTTTTAAATTCTAGGGTTTTTCTTTAAGTTTTAGCTTGTAGTTTTTCATAATTTAGGGTTTTCATATTTAGTTTATATAGATTTACTTTTAAAAATTACATTTTTAATATAGTTTATACCAAAAAATACAAAAATACATAGTCATAGTTTATTTTACAGATTAAAGTTATAGCTTTCAATCAAGACCAAACTTTGAGAAGAAGAGAATAAGCTACTACAACTTTAGTTCTATAACTATAAATGGGTTTAATAGTTTCTTCTTGCCTTTTCCATGTTATTTTCATTATGAGTAGTGAGTAGTTTTTTGTGGTTTAGGGATCTTTATATCCCCTAACCATGTAAGGATATGAACTTATTTTCTTAAATATATGTTTTAGATGTTTTTTTCCCCTTGTGCTTATCTTGGTATGGATGTTACACAAGTATTTATGCTATAAATTGTATTTAAGTTGATGGATTTATGCTTGTTTAATGTTTATGTCATGCATGCTCTTTTTTCTTCACAGATGTTGTAGTTTTTATATATTTTAAAATCAAAAAAGAGAAGAAAATGAATAGGTATTGAATTAGTAAGCTTCAGAATGGGATAATAGTTCATATCTAGGTCTTTAGACTCATGCTTATGCTGGCTATCAGGTAAACTCCAGAATGGGGTACCGGATAGTTAGAGTAGTAGGCTCCAAAATGGGATACTAGGGAGTTTAAATGGGTTATCCTCATATGAAATGTATGAATGTTATATTAAAATGAACCTTTAATGGGAAGGGGGAGGATTAGATTCCTGAACAACGTCTTTAACCATTGTTAATTTACCCATTTTATATTTCTGCTTTTTAATTGCATTGTTAATTCATACTTTGCATTTTATTTATCTTCTTATTAACTATTTTTTTATCACTTAACACAACAACATTAAACAATGGGGTAATTGTTGTGACCCTAGCAAGTACACTAGATCGTCCAGTAATATAGGGGAATGTACTTGAAATCCTAGAATATCGAACCCAAAGGTTAAAGGGCTATTCAGTGAGATATCTATAGCTGAGCAAAATTCATCTAAGATAAATTCCCAAATTTTTTATTAAGAGCATGTCCTAAATCTAATTAACAAAATAAATAAACAACAAAAATAATTAAACTAAAAATTAAAACATTGCTAAGGTACTTTACTCCTCTCCATACCCAATGCAATAAGCATAACCCAAAGAGTCATATATCTTAAATGTGAACAATCCATCTAAACCCCTAGTATACCATTTCGAAGCCTACTACTTTAACTACCCAACATCCCATTTCAGAGCTTATCTGATAGGTAGCATAAGTATGGGTCCCAAGACCTAGGCATAAACTAATATCGCATTTCGAAGCTTACTAATTCAATACCCATCTATCCTTCAACTATTTTTGGAATTAGCAATGCACAAACTATAAATCAAAGGCCTTTATTCCGAAATCCAATCTCCTTTTATTCATAGCTCATACAAGGCTTAAATAGAGCATGCAAATACCCATTCCATTCCAAGTATATTAACCATCCATTCAAATGAAGTAAAATGATAAAATGCTGAACAATAAAATAGATAAATGAATAAACCCAATAAAGAATAGAACATTCAAGCACACATATATATAAAAAACAAGTTCAATTTATTATATAGGTATGGGATTCATAGATCCCTTAGCCATAAAACTACAAATTAAACATAAATAAAGTAAGAGAGAAAGGAAAGAAGAAATCCAAGAAGCCCATTTGCAGCTGGTGAATCTCCAATTCGAATCCAAGTCTCCTCCTTCAAATCTCCAGCAAAATAAAGAACTGGACTAAAAGTAATTGCAAAAAATTAAATCTAAACCTAAACTTACATTGAAAACAAATCTAATCTAGGGTTTACATTGAAATAAATATAATTTATAACAAAACAAAATGAAGGAGAAAACCCTAAATCTAAGTTCGGGGGCTCTCCTCTCTTAAATCCTCCTTTTCTACCAAAGAATCATAGCTTTTATAAAGATATGTTAATGGACACAGTGGAAACAAATGATCTCAGCCAAGTAGAATTGGGCCAAATCGATATTGTAGCAATGGCACATGGTTGAGACCAAAGTGTCTCAGTTAAGTGCACCCTTCTAGATAGAAAAACTTCAAACCCTACATTAGACATAGCCAAGATCAAATGATCTCGATTGAGTCCAATTGGACTTTACCAAGACCAAATGGTCTCAGCTAATTCCAAAAATGAAACGGTACAAATTAGGGATTCTACAAGGCACGAGGCTAAGGCACTTTGGTATCAACTAAATGCAAGCCAATTCTCTGCAAAAAGGTCAAAATTGCCCCCCATTAAACACACCAAAACATGATAAATCTCAATATAATTCCATTTGGCATAAAAAAGAGAAATTTAATACTTAAAACACTAAAAATCACACAAAACAAGATACAAACACAAACAAAAATATACTAAAATTGAACATAAAACTTCGAGTTATCAAATATCCCACACTTAGCTTTTGCTCACCCTCAAGCAAATGAACAAACTACATTTCTACATACTCAGACTCAAAGAAAGAAGACACAAATTCAAAAAAAAATAGAACAATACTTTAGTAGAAGTCATTAAACAAAGTCCTAAATCGAAAAGACTCAACGAGACTATACTAGCAAATCTCATTGTGTTCGTGTGTACTAGGCCAAAATAATTAAAAAAAAACTAAAAAATTCCTAGCACAATCAGATAATGGAGAAAAGAATTTGTGTTCAGAAGATTGCACATGCAATTTCGCTCTTGAAACTTAAGATATGCCATAGGCCTCTCCTTTAGCACTGAAACCCGAAGGTTATCTCCTTGCATAACTCTTAACAATAATAGATCCTTTAAACTTAAAGGGTTATAATATGGCTAAGGTATAACTATCAAGAAAGGATTAAGATATGTAAGTTTGAACTGCCAATTCTACCTCAGCTCACCACTTTTCTCCTAAAAAAATAAGACTTTGACTCTAACCTTTTTCACTCATCATCACTGCCAAACTTCAGATATTAAAATGCAGAACATTTTACAAAGAAAAAGTATAAAGAAGAAGAAGAATTCTATCTAAATTTCTTACTAAAATTATAGCTCAATTAATGTTTAAAGAGCTTAAAATCCTTCTCCTCTACATATAGAGTACTCCACACTTAGATGAAACCAAGATTCCTTGCTTTATTCTTTCTTTCTTTCTTTTTTTGAAACATCTAAAGCAATCAATTTTACAATTGATAAGTAAGGACTCACGGAAATTCTTCTTAAAGAGGAACCACATTCTTAAAGTTTTCTCATTCTCACTTGATATTGGCAATGCATCCCTAACTCTTAGAATCTAACAATTGAAGAACAACCCTTTATTGACTAGCTCTTTCTAAGAAAAACTTATCTCACCTACTTCAAGAATGGCCCGTTCAAAAAGGGTAAGACAAGGGCTTTTTAGGCATAAGATATCAAAATACAGGTGTAAGCAACAAGCATAAAATTAACACACATTTAGCATGCTTAAATAGGATCAAAAGAGCTTCCAAGGGATATTATATAGCAAAGGTAGGTCAAAAGGTCTTTTAAAAATTTGATCAAGAAAAATATTGCCTAGTTCATTTCTAATATCATTTTCGAGTCGTTTACTTGCTTCAAAGGGTAATGAGAAAGGTTCTAAAGCTCTATAATTCCTACTCCATCAGCTTCATGCTCTGGTTTTTATCATTTAAAAAAATAAGCCTAAAGTTCACATTTATTAATCTAATTGAAACTAATTGATAAAGAAAAATTTATTCAATAACTAGCCACTCTCTTGCTATTCCAACAAATTTAAATAATGCTTTCTAATTCTAAGTTCAAGATCATTCATAATAGGAACTACTACGATGGTAAACTAACTAGGTGCAAAAGTATGTAATAATAATTAATAAAAAATAAACATCACAACTAAACTAAAATCAAAACACAATTGAAAATCATACTGGAAATAACAAAATAATAACATAAACTATAAATTAAAACTAAAACAAAAATAAAATAATGTAAAATACAAAATTAATATATAATATTAAATTACTAGGAAATAAAACACAAAAATAGCTAAATGATATGGATTAATGTTCATCATGCCAAAATTGATGCAAATGCAAAAAAAATAGAGTGCTTATATTGAAGAAGCAGCTAAGAAGAGGAGAAAATGAAGTGAACTGGAAAAAATCAATGCTCAAATGAATCACCACACAATTAGAAAAAACAAAGATAAAAACTAAATGCTTAAAAGTGAAAAAAAATAAAATTAATAAGATAATTGAAGAGTATTGAGAGAGAATTAATTATGGTTTAATGAGTCCCAACTTGACTTTCATTACTGTTTAGAGGCCGAGCTTGTGATCCAAATATTTGTCTCTCTGGACTCTACTCTTCATTTTCCCCTATCAGTAGGAGAAACCTATAAAATTTCACCAAGGTGGGCAACACCATATCTTCGATGAAGTACCCCTCCACCTTGGGTTGTTCATAAACATACTCCTCCAGCTCTTTTTTATGGATTCACCTTCTTAACACTTGATATGCATATAGTTTAAAGAGGTAAGGGTCAACCCATATGTAATGTTTCGCATCAACTTTCAATTTCTTCCTTTGCTACTAAGTGTAGTCTTTTGGCATGTAATCTCCTGTAAGAAAATTGGCTAAATTAGCAAACTAAAGAACAATGACTTCACACATAAATAAAGCATATATACGCTCATCTAGAAACAAATAAAAGATCTCTCATTTCTCAATGTAGCCATGCTCGAGTCTAGATAAGTGATCCATCATAAATTTTTTTGCTTTTTTCTTATCCTTAATCTCCAGGTCAAACTCTTGTAGAAGGAGTAGCCATCTAATCAATCTTGGTTTTAACTCCATATTAGAAAAAGATGCCTCAATGCTACATGATCAGTCTACACCAAAATTTTTGCTCCTAGCACATAAGGCCTGAATTTCTCAAATGCAAAAGTGATTGTATGGAGTTACTTTTTAGTTATGTTGTAGTTATCCTGAGCTCTAATAAAGGTATGGCTTCCATAGTAAATCTCACAAAACATTTTCTCTCTTCTTTATCCAAGCACTGCCCCTACTTTAAAATCATTTGCATCACATATTAGTTCAAAAGGAAAATTCCAATCCAAAAAGACAATCGCTGAAGCTAAAATAAACCTTTGTTTCAATAGCTCAAATGCATGTAAACATTCAGTAGTGAAAATAAAAGGAGCATCTTTCATTAATAAATTAGACAAGGGTTTTGCAATCTTTCAAAAATCTTTGATAAAAACTTGCATGCCCTAAAAAACTTCTAATTCCCTTGATATTTGTTAGAGGTGGAAGTTTCTCTATCACCTCTACCTTGGCTTTATCCACCTCTATCCATTTTTTTGAAATTTTATGCCCCAATACTATTCCCCCCTTCACCATGAAGTGGCATATCTTCTAATTCAACACTAGATTGGTTTTCTCAAACCTTTTTACCATTAAATCAATATGCTTAAGATAGCACTCAAAATCTCTCCCATAAATGGTGAAGTCATCCATAAAGACCTCCAAAAATCTCTTTATAAAGTCATGGAATATTACCATCATACATCACTAAAATGTAACTGGTGCATTGCATAATCCAAAAGGCATTCTCCTATAGGTAAAACTTTCATGAGGGTAGGTGAAGGTAGTTTTCTCTTGGTCCTTGGGTGCAATGGGGATTTGTAAATATCCTGAATACCCATCTATGAAATAATAAAATCTATTATCCGTTAGGTTCTCTAGCATTTGATCAATAAATGACATGGGGAAATGATCTTTCTTAGTGGTACTTTTCAACCTCCTATAATCTATACAAACTCTCCAACACATAACCGTACGAGTTGGAATAAGTTCACCTAACTCATTCTTTACCACTATCATCCCCCTTCTTGGTAACACACTGGAATAGGCTCACCCACTTACTATCTAAGATGGGATAGATAATACCTGAATCGAGGAGTTTGATTACCTCCTTCTTGACTACCTCTTGCATTGTCAAATTAAGCTTTATTTGAGGTTGGACCATTGGTTTGTATTCTTCTTCCATTGGGATTCGGTGAGTGCAGTAGCTCGGATTAATTCCCTTCAAGTGTGATATCTCCCATCCTATTGCCTTCTTATGCCTTTTCAACACTTTGATCATCATTTTCTCTTTAAATCATATCAAAATAAAAGAAATTGTCACTAGCTTTGATTTATTTTCTAAGAACACACAGGTAGGAGCTCTTTTAGATTAGTTTTAGAATTTCCCTTTTTCGGTGCATCATTTTCTTCACTTGACTCCTCATTTTAAAACACTTCTTCAAGTTCTCCTTTAACTTCCTCACTTTTCCTCTCTATCTTTGCTATCATCTCTCTCTACTTTATCTAACTTCTTATCTTCTAAATAGTGTATTAAGCTAAAATTCAGTGAGTCCTTCATCAACACTCGCTCTTGATTTTCCTCTACACCATCTTATACCCTATCCATAAAGTAAACAAACTCCTCTATATCACTCGATCGATATTTTTAGGCTTTGTTCATATCTACCACCATTTCTTAGTTGTTGAACCTTAGGGTGACCTTTTGACCATGAATGTCAATTAAGGCCTTTGCCGTGTTTAGAAACGATCTCCTTACTATTAGTGGTACTTTTCTATCCACCTTCATTTCAATCACTATACCCCCTTTAGTTTCTTCATAGATCGATCAATAATTTAGAGTCTCATTCCCATCTCCTTGAAATCTCCTAGATTTAATTTCCTGCACATAAAATATGGCATCAAGTTAATACTAGCTCCGTGGTCACATAAGGCATTTCTAATAAAATTTTCACCAACTTCACAAAGTAAAGTGAAACTACCAGGATCTTTCAATTTTTTCAGGATCTTATTCATGATAATGGTACTACAAATTTTCGTTAGTTGCATAATCTCACACCCTTATAATTTATTTTTGTTAGAATAAACTTCTTTCATGAATTTAGCATAATTGGGCATGTGAGCTAGGGCTTCAACAAAAGGCAAATTGATATGTAATTTCTTAAATATTTTTAGAAACCTAGCCAATTGCTCATTTTTCTTTTCTTTTCGAGCTACAACAGGAAATGGCAACTTATTTATGTCAAGATCCTATTTATTAGGGTTCATTAAGCTTTTACCTTTATCAATCGTAGGAGCATCTACATTCTCCTCCACCCTAGAGTTAGAGTTACTTACCTTCTATGTTAGCTCCTTCTTAGTTGATGATGATGATGGTGGAGATATTTGACCTTTTTTTCTTGCACTATCCCTTTTTCACTCCTTAATGTGATTGCTTTGGCTTCCTTCTTGGGATTTGGGTTGACATTTGATGGAACGACTCCAGCTAGCCTTATGGATGAAGAATTCACCAATTGCCCAATTTATATCCTTAAGTTCATCATTGAGGCATCTTTGTCCTATTCCACTCCTCTTGAGATTTCCATCTTGTCTTTTTGCCTGATAAGAATTGTTGCTGGCTATTTATAAAGCTAGCAAACATATCTTCCAAATTCAATTTCTTCTCTTGAATAGGTGGTCTTGGTTATAACCCCTAGGGATGGTAGGCTTGGTTGAAATTTGTGTTTTGACATTCACCTTGGTGTTGGTGTTGATTTAAACTTTGGTTTTGGTGGTGGTGGGTTGGATATGGAGTGTGATAATGAGTTATGGCTTGTGGTTGGTAAGATTGACTATGGTTGTGGTGGACATTTTGGTTAAATAGGGCTCTAGGTTGAGATTGAAAAGATGAAGCCCCATGATTTCCCTCATTCCATGAATAATTTATTGCTAAAAGAATCAGTTCTTCTATAATCTCCCACTGTAATGATATCTCTCATAACTCTACTTTCTTATCCATATGGTCCACTCTCATATGCTACACAATCTTGAGAAACAGTAGCTATATTACACACTTTCAATCCATTTAGTTCATTCCTCATCACTTTTAATTATGCCTTCAGCATTACAACTTCATCAACATTATGAACACCTTTCTTTCTTGGGACTACTCTTGAAGTTATCAATTGTAAATCATTAGCAGCCATTTCATCCAACAAATTTAAAGCCTCTTCTGGTATTTTGTTCAAAAATGAGCCACCTGATGCTACATCCAAGAGTGATCTAGTAGGTGGATTTACTCCTGTAAAAAAGATTGTTATAAGTTAGTGGACAGCCATCTCATAGTGTGGATAGCTTGTTAATAGTCTTCTATACCTCTCCCATACCTTATGATCTTTGTTTAATTAATTGAAGCCCATGATATTGTTGCGAATGCTTGTTATTTTTTAGGTAAGAAGAACTTTATTAAAAACTTATCTTGTAATTGCTCCTATATCCAAATTGACTAACTCGATAACATTTAGAGCTATTCTCTTAATTTTCTAATTAAGGTGAAAGGCAAAAATTTCAGCTAAATTCCATCTAATGTTACTCCTAGAATTTAAACGATGTCACTCACTTCCAAGATTATGTCGAGGTTTTGAGATAGATCTTCTAGTTCTGAATCGTAGAATTGATTCCTTTGCAGCATAGTAATGATGGTTGGTTTAAGCTCGAACTATACATATCTTGGCAACACAATCATTTTATGATCCTCATTCCACTTTTGCATTGCATAATCTCTGATTGTCCTTGGCCTAGGCATCTCCTCTCTTATCTAGCCAAAATTTCTTCTTGTGCACCAGGCACTTATTGATTATTAAGAGGAACTTCATCAATTTGAGTATGACTTGGTAGGTCCATATTATTCTACCTATTCGCTCTCCTTCTTTGATGAATGGTTCTTTCGATTTTAGGATCGTGCTATGTTAATTACTCGAATTTAAATCAGCTCATGCACTATGAGTATATGGAAAGAATTTAAGAAATAAAATTAGAAAAAAAACACATAAAAAACAATCAAAACTCGTAAAACAATACACCTCCCTTACAACGGCTCCCAAAAACTTATTGTGACCCTAGCAAGAGTACTAGATCAATAAGTAATATAGGAGAATATATTTGAGACCCTAGAATATCGAACCCAAAGGATAAAAGGCTATTCAGTGAGATATCTTAAGCTGAGAAAAATTTATCTGAGATAAATTCCCAAGTTTTCGATTGAAAGCATGTCCTAAATCTAATTAACAAAATCAATAAACATCAAGACTAATTAAACAAAAAATCAAAACAATAATTAAGACATTGTAAAGGTACTCTACAACTCCCCATACCCAATGCGATAAGCATAAGCCTAAAGAGTCATATGTCTTAAATGTGGACAACCCATCTAAACTCCTAGTATCCCATTCCAGAGCCTACTACTCTAACTACTCGATATTCCATTTTGAAACTTATCCGATAACCAGCATAAGCATGAGTGCCAAGACCTAGCCATAAAATAATATCCCATTCAGGTGATTACTAATTAATACCCATCCATCCTTTAACTATTTCTAGAATTAGCAAAGAACAAACCATGGACCAAAGGCCTCCATTATAGAATCCAATCTCTTTCGATTCACAGCTCATACAATGCTAAAATAGAGCATGAAAACCCATTCAATTCCAAGCACAAACCATCAATTCAATTGAAGTAAAATAATAAAATGTTCAGCAATAAAATAAATAAATGAATAAACCCAATCAAGAGTAGAACATTCAAGCACACATATATATCAAAAATAATTTCAATCCATTACAAAGTTATAGGGATTCATGGATCCCTTAGTAATAAAACTACAAATTAAAAATAAAAAAAGTAAGAGAGAAAGGAAAGAGCAAACCCAAGAAGCCCATTTACAGATGGTGATGCTCCAATCCGAATCCAAGTCTTGTTCTTCAAATCTCTAGCAAAATGAAGAAAAAAACTAAAAGCAATTGCCAAAAATTAAGTCTAAACCCAAACTTACATTGAAAACAAATCTAATCTAGGGTATACATTGATATAAATCTAATTTACAACAAAAATTAAAGAGAAAATACAAGAAAAATGAAGAAGAAAACCTTAGATCTAAGTGTGGTAGCTCTTCTCTTTTAAATCCTCCTTTTCTACCAAAGAATCATCGACTTTATAGAGATCTGCATATGGATATGGTGGAGACCAATAGTCTCAGCCGAGTTCAGTTAGGTCGAAATGGTACTATAGCAATGGCACATTGTTGAGACCAAAGTATCTCAATCTGGTGCACCCTTCTAGATGAAAAAACTTCAAACCCTACATTGGACACGGTCAATACCAAATGGTCTTGGTCGAGTCTAATTGGTCTCCATCGAAATAAAATTGTCTTAGTCAAATTCAAAAATGAAATGGTGTAAATTAGGGATTATACAAGGCATATGGATAAAACACTTTGCTCTCAGCTAATTGCAAGTCAATTCTCTTTAAAAAAGTCAAAATTACCCATTAAACACACCAAAACATGATCAATTTTAATATAATTTCATTTGGCATAAAAAGTGAAATTTAATACTTAAAACACTAAAAATCACACAAAATGAGATACAAACATAAACAAAAATAAATTGAAATTAAACATAAAACTTAAAGTTATCAGTAATTCTTTAAGCATATATCACCAATTAATCATTTATTCTTGTGTAAATCTTATTCCTAAGGGCTCGATGCTTGCGGGCCTTAAGAATGCCCCACTTTATTATTTGTTGATTCGATACACTTTCTGCATTCTGGTAAAGTTTTTGGCACCGTTGCCGAGGAATATTGGCTTGTTTAGTTTCAATTTTGATTTTTATGTGTTTTTCTTTGCTTATTTTTATTTATTTATTCCTTTTAGGTGATTTTGGTGTATGGATAAGTTTCGTCTATAACAGCTAGCACCTTAAAATCCTAAAATCAATAGAACCATTCATCAAAAAAGGAGAGCTAATAGAGAGATGAATGACAATAGGAATTTGAATGATCTTCCTACTAATAAAGTGCCTCTCAAGAATCCATAAGTGCTGAGGGTAAAAAATGAAGTTCCCAGTAGACAAAGGTGTACATAAGCAACAAACTATGCCTAGATGGAATGAAAACCATAGAATGATTGTGTTGCCTAGAGGTGTGCAATTCAAGCTTAAACCAGTAACCATTACAATGGTGCAAAAAATTAGTTCTTTGGGGTCCGAGTTAAAAGATCCTACACAACATCTAGATATATTTTTAGAGGTTAGCGATACTATTTAAATTTTAGGCATTACAACGGATGCAATCCAATTAAATTAGTTTCCTTTCACAAGGATTAAAAAAAGCGAGGGAATGGCTTCAAATGTTGTTGAGCCATTCAATTTTGTTTTAGGAATAGTTATAAGAGAAATTTTTGATGAGAATCATCCTCAGTTAAAGACAGCAAGCATTCGTAACAATATTATAAGCTTTCATTGAATGAATGAAAAACCCTTTCATGAAGCATGGGAGAGGTTCAGGACGTTACTAAATAGCTATCCATATCATAAGGTAGCAGTTTATCAATTGATAATAAATTTCTATGCATTAGTAAATCCACCTACAAGGTCACTTATAGATGTAGCATCTGGTGGCTCATTAATGAATAAGTTACCAAAAGAAGCTTTCACTTGTTAGATGAGATAGGTATAAATGACTCATAATGGATAACCCTAAAAGCAATTTTGAAAAGATAGGGTGTACATAACATTGATGAAGTTGCAATACTGAAGGCACAGATAGAGGCAATGAGAAAATAATTGAAAGGATTAAAAGTACAAAATGTAGCTTCTATTCATAAGATTATGAATCATTTAAGAGTAGACCATGTGGTGAAGATAGTGGAGTTATAGGAGGAGTGAATATAGTGGGAGACTTTAGAAGAAATAATCCCTACAACAATGCCTATAATTCAGGTTTGAGGAATCACTCGAATATTTCTTAGAAAGAGGGGCATCGGATGGCTTCAACTTCTCAACACCAAGTAAGAGCTCATTATAAATAAAATTTCACCTATAACCACAACCAATCTTATCAACCATAAATGACAACTCATTACCAAGCCTTATATACACCACACAATCAACAAAGTCAAAATTTAAACTAGAACCAACACCAAGCATATCATCCACTTATATTTCAACCAACACCACCCGTGCAAGAGAATAAGCCAAACCTTGAAGACATACTTATAAACTTCATGAATATTCCATAATAGTTTATATCTAGTCAAGAAACATGGTAGAAATCACAAGAGTAATGGAATCATGACCAAGATGGTTCCATAAGGAACCTAGAGACACAACTAGGCCAGTTTGCTAATTTAGTACCCAATAGCAAATCAGGCACTTTTCCATCCAATATGGATAGAAATCCCAATGAGAAGGCTAAGGCAATCACAATAAAGAGTGGCAAGGAGAATAAAATGGTAAGTCATCATCATTGCCATCATTAAGCATGGAAAAGCTGACACGATAGGTAAGTAACTCTAACACAAAGGTAGAAGTGAATGTAGATGCTCCTATCATTGACAAGGGTAAGAACATAATGAATTTTAATGTAGAGGACCTTGATATAAATAGGTTGTCATTTCCAACTATAGCTAGGAAGGAAAATAAAAAAGAGCAATTGGCTAGATTTTTAAAAATCTTTATGAAATTGCATATCAATTTGCTTTTTACTAAAGCTTTAGCTCACATACCCAACTATGCTAAATTTATAAAAGAAGTTTGTTCCAATATAAAGAAACTAGAAGGGTGTGTGACTATAAAGCTTATAGAGAATTATAGTGCAATTATGATGAACAAGATTCCTAAAATATTGAAAGATCCTGGTAGTTTCACTTTGCCCTGTAAAATTGGTGATAATTTTATTTGGTAATGCCTTATGTGACCTAGGAGCTAGCATCAATTTGATGCCATACCTAATGCGAATGAAATTGAACCTAGGTGATCTTAATGATACGAGTATGAGGCTCTAATTGGCTGATAGATCGATGAGAAAATCAAAGGGGGTGGTTGAGGACTAAGTGAAATTAGAGAAATTTATCTTTCCAATTGATTTTGTAGTGATGGAGATGGAGAAAGATAAAAAAAGTACTACTTATTTTAGGGAGGCCATTTTGAATATAGCAAAAGCCTTTATCGATGTGCATTGTCAAAAGATTACCCTACGATTTAACAATAAAGAGTTGGTAGTGGATATGAACAAAGCTATAAAGTACCCATCAAGTAATTTGGAGGAGTCCATTTATTTTGTGGATAAGATGCAAGAATGCTTATAGGAAAATTAGGAAAAAATGTTATGAAATGACCTATTGAATTTATGTTTGATGCATTCTTTGGAAGATGATATGATGGATGAAGTAGAGAGATATGGTAGTTGCCATAGAAAAATAGAGTGAAGAGGATGTAAAAGAGGAGGAAATTTTAGATGTTCCTTAAAATCAGACATATAATCAATTAAAAAATTTACCTTTTTACTTAAAATATGTGTTTTTGGAAGATAATGAGGAACCTGTAATTATATCTTCTTTTCTTTTATAGGTTTAGACGATGAACTATTAATTGTTATGCTAAAAAACATAAAAAGGCTATTGGATGGAAGATTTTGAACTTGATGTGGATTACTTCGAGCTATTGCATGCATAGGATACCAATGGAGCAAGATTTCAAATTGATGGTTTAGCCTCAAAGGCAACTTAATCTTGCGATACAAGAAGTGGTAAAGAAAGAGGTACTCAAGCTCTTTGATTCATGTATTATTTACCCTATCTTTGATAGTAACTAGGTGAGTCATGTGCAATGTGTCCTAAAAAAAAGAAATTACAGTAGTTCAAAATGAGCAGAATGACCTTATTCTAATTCATACAATTACAGGGTTGGAGAGTTTGCATAGATTTTAAAAGACTTAACACTACCACCAAAAAAGATCATTTTCCTTTACCATTCATCGATCAAATGTTAGAGAGGTTAGTGGGTAACAAATTTTATTACTTTCTAAATGACTATTTATGTATGGGCCCTAACATGACCCTAATTTAATTTGCATATTTTTGTGTATAAGTAAGGGGGTAAATTATCTAGTTATTAAGTTAATTGCATGGAAATAAAATAAAAGAGTATGGTTTAATATTAATTAAGGATGTAATTGAAGTAAAAGATATTAATTTGGGGTAAATTTGTATTTTTTTTGGCATTTTAGTGGCCAATTGTGAATAGAAGCATTTAATTCAAGGTTAATTTGAAAGGATGAATAAATTGTTAGGTTGATGTTTGAAAAAGAGTTAGTGGAGGGGTTAAAGTCTAACATGCATAAAGGTTTGTGGCATTTTTGTGACATGCAAGATGTTGAGAGATTAAAAGGGAAATTTTGCCACTTATATAAATAGAAAGAAGTTAGTGGAATGTGGAGGTGGCTGTGTGAGACTTTCAAATCGACAATTGTGAGAGAAAAACCAGAAAAATTATCTTCTTCTTCCTTTTGATTTTCATTGAATGATCTCAAGCAATTGGATGATAATGTTGTGGGTTAATCATGAGTATAGTGCAGTAAAATAAGGTAATTAAACTCTTAATTTAACCCTTCATCATCTCCATCTTCTTCTTCTTTTCAAGTTAACTGAGGAAAACATACATATGCTGGTAATTTAAAAGTTGATGATGGTGATATTTGTGAAGGAGAAGTGGAGGGAAGAAGGAGCAAAGGAAAGGACATTGCTAAAGGTTGAAGATATAGGATTTGTAAGCCCAGGTATGGGAATTTAGGTTGTTCATAATGCATGTAAAATTGATTACTGGAACTGGGTATGATTTACAAAATTCAAAGTTACGTTTTTTCTGGATTTTATCGATGTGAGGTTGAAGAAGACTGCCTTGCCGAGTCGTGAATGTCTTCACGAGTCGTGAACCTTTTTCCGACTCGTGAAGCTCTTCACGAGTCATGAAGTACAGCTTTTCTTCTCCACAAGTGAAGCTCTTCAGGAGTCGTGAAGCACAGCTTTTCTTCTCCACACGTGAAACTCTTCACGAGTCGTGAGGTATATGCCTTTCTTCTCCACTCGTGAACTCCTTCACGAGAAGTGAGATTTTCCCTATTTGCTTCACTCGTGAAGCTCTTCACGAGTTGAACATTCCTTCACGACTGAATGACCTATCTAGATCGTTTTACTCATAAATTGAGCTACAAAACAACAAATTGAGTGATTCTTTTTGCATTGAAAAATAGACTTCTATACCTATATTTCATATGAAGAAACATAATCTTAAATCTGTCTCTAAGTGCATGTAATATAGGGTTGAAACCTAACTAGTTTCCTAGACTGCTCACAGAAACAGAATTCACATTAATGTGCAGATTTTTACTACACCTGATAATATGATTTTTAAAGAAATTGAGATAGATAGTTGTTTATGTGATAGTAAAGTTAATTGGATAAGGCATGTAATATGTCACATGCCAAATTGATATATATGCACATGTAATCCTATGACATGATAGTACACCTTTTGACATGTACCTATGCTATGAAATAGGAACTATAATAGTATGACCTTGGCATGTGTATATGCCCATATGTAAACATGTTGATATTTTGTACAACACATGATTTGAATGATGATAAAGTTATATATATATATATATATATATATATATATATATATATATATATATATATATATATTGGTAACATGCTCATAAGAATAAGTCAACTATATGCGAATGTACCCTCAGGTATGTAAATTTATGATTATATATACATGAGTATATGAGCATGTAATTGCCCTATGAGATAGAATGTGTTTTGGCATGACTATGAACATATGAAATTCTTAATGAGAGCATGATCAAGTATATGATATGATGATTATATGTTATGCTTATGTGTTATGATGCAAATTGTATAGTCATACAGATTTGAATAAGCCAGATGTATAACTTGGCATATGAAATGTGCATATATCTGATTATGCACCAGAGAACTCATAGTTTTACAAGACTCTGTATATGTGCAACAATATGCTATGAATACAGTATTAATATTTGATTTGAACACAAATATAGTTCTGCCTGCGATAGAGTTTTAGATATGGATAGATAGGCGCCTATAGGGAAATTGCAGCTGCCATAGTTTGGCCCAATTGGGTCCATAGTATTTATGATCTCGTTTGGATCATGATCAGCCCCGTTTGTGTTGATAGGCGACTCCGTTTAGGTCTGCTTGATTGGTCCACAGTACAGTTTGGCCCCGTTTGGGTCTATAGATCTGATATCTTCGGATATCCTTCTTTCGATACCGATGTGTATCCATAGTTCCCGTTATCCACTAATAAAGCTAAGGCACGCTAAACGTTATTCATAGTAATGATCAGAATTAAATAGTTAAAGTTATTTGAATAAAGATTGATATTGTGGATTATATTATTGGTTTACCCACAGGAATTATGTTTCATTTGAATATGTTCACGTGAGAAATGGCCATCTATATGAATTATGAAAATGAAATATGTGTTACTCCCTTGGGTACAATGTTTATGTACATGAGAATATTCTTTATGCCTAAAAGTATATGTTGTTATTGCCATGATATGTGGTACATGTTGTTTATATTATTTATATATTGTATATGTATGCTTTGATGACCTATGTGAGTGGTCATCCATCTATAGTTATTCCCCACTAAGCTTTATAGCTTAGCACGGGTTATTTATCCGTGTTGGTACAATTAGCAAGACTTTTGTTGAGGGATGATCTCTGCATCAGGAAGGGCCATCTACCGACTGTTAATCTTGATGTAGGATGTTTTAGTATTAGTATTATCATATGTTTTGCTTTATGGCCAGTTATGTTATAAGAGTTATATGTATAACTTATGAGAAATGATGCAACTCACAAGTAGTAAAGCTAAGAAGAGTATGCATACATGTGATATACATAAAGTAATATTCATATAGTATAGTATGCATGATACTAGGTATGAAATGAAAAACAGGAATAGACTTGTAGCATGAATATAAGCATATGAAACCATATGGCAAGATTAATGGCTAAATGATTATTAAATGAACATGTAGTATAAGCATGATTAATAGTATTCATGATACATGTGTAATAGGGTATTTGCATTGAGGGTGCTACAATTTGTGGTATCAGAGCCCTGATTTAGCCTTTTCTGGGTAAAAATGAACCTAGGATTTTATAGTATGATATAGTGTTTTGTTGGCCTGATGCAGAAGTCCCTGTTTTCTTATAGATAGAAAATGGAGAACTCTAGAGATACTTTTAAGGAATCTACTATAAGTAACAGGATGGTTAGAACCAATCCTTTCAATCTGCTATCTTCATCATCCAATCCAAATGAGGTTCCTGCAGCCATCCCTGCAGAAGCATTGTTAAAAATATCACAGGTTATGGCTCAAATTATTCAAAGAATGACAGAACCTAAAGCTCTAATATCTGAAAATAGAAAGCATGGTGCTGAAGAGTTTTTAGGCACTAATCTGGAACAGTCTGAAGAAGCTAAATTTTGGCTTGAAAGGCTAGAGAGAATTTTTTATGAAATCCACTGTCTAGTGGGTCTTAAGGCATCTTGTGTTGTGTCTTTATTACAGGGAGTAGCTTATGATTGGTGGAAGTTGGTGTTAAAGCAACCCCAACTACCAAATCCCTTTACATGGGAATTTTTCATAGATGAATTCAAGAAAAAGTATGTTACAGAGGCGTATAAGCAAGAGAAGTTAAAGCAGTTTCTCAATTTGAAGCAGAGAGTTATGTCTGTGGCTGAGTATGAGAAAGAATTCTGTCACCTGTACAAATATACTCCTGATGAGATGTTAACTGATGCTTTTAAATGTAGACGGTTTAAAGATGGGTCTTTAAGGATGTGTATAGATTACAGACAGTTAAATAGGGTAACAGTGAAAAATAAGTACCCTTTACCTAGAATTGAAGATTTATTTGATCAGTTGAAGGGTGCTGGAGTGTTTTCCAAGATTGATTTGCGATCGGGTTATTATCAACTTCGAGTTAAGGATGTAGATGTTTCCAAAACAGCCTTTAGAACCCGATATGGACATTATGAGTTTCTAGTGATGCCATTTGGGTTAACAAATGCACTGGCTGCATTTATGGATCTTATGAATAGGGTGTTTAGACCCTACTTGGATCAATTTGTTGTTGTGTTCATAGATGACATTTTGGTGTATTCGAGAAATGAAGCGAAACATGCTGAGCATTTGAGAATTGTTTTACAGACTCTAAGGGAGCATAAGTTATATGCTAAGCTGAGCAAGTGTGATTTCTGTCTTAAGGAGATTTCTTACCTTGGTCATGTAGTATCTTTTGAGGCATCAGAGTGGATCCAGCAAAAATTGAGGCTATAGTGATTTGGAAGCCGCCTCGAAATGTGACAGAAGTGAGAAGTTTTCTGGGCTTAGCAGGTTATTACCGTCGTTTTGTGAAAAGCTTTTCAGTTATAGCTGCACCACTCACTAAACTGTTAAGAAAGGGTATAAAGTTTGAGTGGACTAATCGGTGTCAAGCAAGTTTTGATCAGTTGAAGAAATTTTTGACAGAGGCTCTAGTTTTGACACAACCAATTACAGGAAAGGAGTTTGCTATGTATAGTGATGCTTCTAGAGTTGGCTTGGGTTATGTGTTAATGCAAGATGGTAAAGTAATTGCCTATGCATCCAGACAGTTAAAGCCGCATGAACAGAACTATCCAACCCATGACCTAGAGTTAGCAGCAGTAGTTTTACCTTAAAAATTTGGCGACATTATTTGTATGGGGAAAAGTGCAGAATCTATACAGATCACAAGAGTCTCAAATATTTTGCTCACTCAAAAGGAACTTAACTTGAGACAGCGAAGATGGTTAGAACTGTTTAAAGATTATGATTGTATAGTGGATTACCATCCAGGCAAAGCTAATGTGGTAGCTGATGCCTTGAGCCGTAAGATGATGGCTGCTATGATTGCACATCGCTGTAGATGGAAACTTGCATATGATGGTGCTTTAATAGCACAGTTGAACGTTAGACCTTGTTTGAGGCAAACAGTGATTGATGCACAGAAACATGATGAAAAGTTGCAACAGATTTTGAAGTCTTCACATGAAGGGACCCATTCTGAGTATTCAGTGAAAGAGGATGGGGTGTGTATTATCAAAATAGATTATATGTTCCTGATGACAAAGAATTAAAAAAAATAGTATTGAATGAGGTTCACAATACAGTATTTACTATGCACCTTGGTGGGAATAAGATGTACCAGGATTTGAAACAAAGTTATTGGTGGCCTGGCATGAAGAAAGATGTGGTAGCATATGTCTCCAAATGTTTGACTTGTCAGCAGGTAAAAGCAGAGCACCAGTTACCCTCTAGTTTATTGAACCCCATTCCAATTCCACAATGGAAATGAGAGGATATTACCATGGATTTTGTAACAGGATTGCCTTTCATAGAAAAAGCATGATACAGTTTGGGTTATAGTTGACAAGCTGACTAAATTAGCTCATTTCATACCAATTCAGATGGATTACCCTATGGATAAATTGGCAGAACTTTATGTAAATGAGATTTTTAGACTGCATGGCATTTCGGTGTCAATAATCTCTGATCGAGATCCAAGATTCACATCAAGATTTTGGCAAAGTTTGCAACAAGCATTGGGAACTCAGCTTCATTACAGTACAGCATTCCACCCTCAGACGGATGGGCAATCTGAACGGGTTATTCAGATTCTAGAGGATATGATGAGAGGATGTGTTTTGGAGTTTGCAGGAAGTTGGGATAGATATTTACCTTTAATGGAGTTCGCCTACAATAACAGTTATCAAAGGAGCATCGAGATGGCACCATATGAGGCCTTGTATGGCAGGAAGTGTAGAACTCCTATTTACTTGACTGAATTGTCTGAGCACAGAGTTATTGGTTCTGATATTGTCAAAGATACAGAAGAAAAGGTACAAGTTATCAAGCAGAGATTGAAGGAAGCTAGTGATAGACAGAAGTCATATGCTGATTTGAAAAGAAGAGATATTGAATATCAAGTGGGTGACAAAGTGTTTTTTTGAAAGTGTCCCATTGGAGAAAAGTATTGAGATTTGGGAAAAAGGGTAAACTAAGCCCAAGGTTTATAGGTCCATATGAGATTCATCAAAGAGTTGGGCCAGTGGCATATAGATTGGCTCTCCCTATGGAACTAGCCAAACTTCATGATGTGTTTCATGTTTCTATGCTTCGAAAGTATCGTTCAGATAAATCTCATGTGATACAGTTCAAGATGAGCAAGTATAGCCGGATTTCACTTATAATGAAGAGACTATAGCAATTCTGGCTAGAGAAGTTAGACAGCTAAGGAATAAGCAAATTTCACTTGTTAAAGTACTCTGGCAACATCATGATATACAAAAACTTACTTGGGAACCAGAAACATCTATGAAGGAACAATATCCTCATTTATTCAAAACATGTATGAATTTCGGGGACGAAATTCTTAAGGGGGAGAGAATTGTAAGGGCCCTAACATGACCCTAATTTAATTTGCATATTTTTGTGTATAAGTAAAGGGGTAAATTATCAAGTTATTAAGTTAATTGCATGGAAATAAAATAAAAGAGTATGGTTTAATATTAATTGAGGATGTAATTGAAGTAAAAGATATTAATTTGGGGTAAATTTGTATTTTTTTTTGGCATTTTAGTGGCCAATTGTGAATAGAAGCATTTAATTCAAGGCTAATTTGAAAGGATGAATAAATTGTTAGGTTGATGTTTGAAAAAGAGTTAGTGGAGGGGTTAAAGTCTAACATGCATAAAGGTTTGTGCCATTTTTGTGACATGCAAGATGTTGAGGGATTAAAAGGGAAATTTTGCCACTTATATAAATAGAAAGAAGTTAGTGGAATGTGGAGGTGGCTGTGTGAGACTTTGAGATCGGCAATTGTGAGAGAAAAACTAGAAAAATTATCTTCTTCTTCCTTTTGATTTTCATTGAATGATCTCAAGCAATTTGGATGATAATGTTGTGGGTTAATCATGAGTATAGTGCAATAAACTAAGGTAATTAAACTCTTAATTTAACCCTTCATCATCTCCTTCTTCTTCTTCTTTTCAAGTTAACTGAGGAAAACATACATATGCTGGAAATTTAAAAGTTGATGATGGTGATATTTGTGAAGGAGAAGTGGAGGGAAGAAGGAGCAAAGGAAAGGACATTGCTAAAGGTTGAAGATATAGGATTTGTAAGCCCAGGTATGGGAATTTAGGTTGTTCATAATGCATGTGAAATTGATTGCTGGAACTGGGTATGATTTACAGAATTCAAAGTTACGTTTTTTCTGGATTTTATCAATGTGAGGTTGAAGAAGACTGCCTTGCCGAGTCGTGAATGTCTTCACGAGTCGTGAACCTTTGTCCGACTCGTGAAGCTCTTCACGAGTCTTGAAGTACAACTTTTCTTCTCCACACGTGAAACTCTTCACGAGTCGTGAAGTATATGCCTTTCTTCTCCACTCGTGAACTCCTTCACGAGTCATGAGATTTGCCCTATTTGCTTCACTCGTGAAGCTCTTCACGAGTTGAACACTCCTTCATGACTGAATGACCTACCTAGATCATTTTGCTCATAAATTGAGCTACAGAACAACAAATTGAGTGATTCTTTTTGCATTGAAAAATAGACTTCCATACCTATATTTCATATGAAGAAACCTAATCTTAAATCTGTCTCTAAGTGCATGTAATATAGGGTTGAAACCTGACTAGTTTCCTAGACTGCTCACAGAAACAGAATTCACATTAATGTGCAAATTTTTGCTACACTGGATAATATGATTTTTAAAGAAATTGAGATAGATAGTTGTTTATGTGATAGTAAAGTTAATTGGATAAGGCATGTAATATGACTATCAATGAAGGATCTATATACATACATATGCATTCATTTGTGTATATGACTAAAGACTAGTGATGAAATATCTAACCTATACATGTAAATAGTCTTGTGCATGATTGTCACATGCCAAATTGATATATATGCATATTTAATCCTATGACATGATAGTACACCTTTTGACATGTACCTATGCTATGAAATAGGAACTATAATAGTATGACATTGGCATGTGTATATGCCCATATGTAAACATGTTGATATTTTGTACAACACATGATTTGAATGATGATAAAGTTATATATATATATATATATATATATATTGGTAACATGCTCATAAGAATAAGTCAACTATATGCGAATGTACCCACAGGTATGTAAATTTATGATTATATATACATGAGTATATGAGCATGTAATTGCCCTATGAGATAGAATGTGTTTTGGCATGACTATGAACATATGAAATTCTTAATGAGAGCATGATCAAGTATATGATATGATGATTATATGTCATGCTTATATGTTATGATGCAAATTGTATAGTCATACAGATTTGAATAAGCCAGATGTATAACTTAGCATATGAAATGTGCATATATCTGATTATGCACCAGAGAACTCATAGTTTTACAAGACTCTGTATATGTGCAACAGTATGCTATGAATATAGTATTAATATGTGATTTGAACACAAATATAGTTCTGCCTGCGATAGAGTTTTAGATGTGGATAGATAAGCGCCTATAGGGAAATTGCAGCTGCCATAGTTTGGCCCAATTGGGTTCATAGTATTTATGATCCCGTTTGGATCATGATCAGCCCCGTTTGGGTTGATAGGCAACCTCGTTTGGGTCTGCTTGACCGGTCCACAGTACAGTTTGGCCCCGTTTGGGTCTATAGATCTGATATCTTCGGATATCCTTCTTTCGATACCGATGTGTATCCATAGTTCCCGTTATCCACTAATAAAGCTAAGGCAAGCTAAATGTTATTCATAGTAATGATCAGAATTAAATAGTTAAAGTTATTTGAATAAAGATTGATATTGTGGATTATATTATTGGTTTACCCACAGGAATTATGTTTCATTTGAATATGTTCACATGAGAAATGGCCATCTATATGAATTTTGAAAATGAAATATGTGTTACTCCCTTGGGTACAATGTTTATGTACATGAGAATATTCTTTATGCCTAAAAGTATATGTTGTTATTGCTATGATATGTGGTACATGTTATTTATATTATTTATATATTGTATATGTATGCTTTGATGACCTATGTGAGTGGTCATCCATCTATAGTTATTCCCCACTAAGCTTTATAGCTTAACATGGGTTATTTATCCGTGTAGGTACAATTATCAAGACTTTTGTTGAGGGACGATCTCTGCATCAGGAAGGGCCATCTACCGACTGTTAATCTTGATGTAGGATGTTTTAGTATTAGTATTATCATATGTTTTGCTTTATGGCCAGTTATGTTATAAGAGTTATATGTATAACTTATGAGAAATGATGCAACTCACAAGTAGTAAAGCTAATAAGAGTATGCATACATGTGATATACATAAAGTAATATTCATATAGTATAGTATGCATGATACTAGGTATGAAATGAAAAACAGGAATAGACTTGTAGCATGAATATAAGCATATGAAACCATATGGCAAGATTAATGGCTAAATGATGATTAAATGAACATGTAGTATAAGCATGATTAATAGTATTCATGATACATGTGTAATAGAGTATTTGCATTGAGGGTACTACAATTTAGGGTACTTAAAAATACCAATTGCCTTTGAGGATTAAGAAAAGACTACCTTTACTTATCATTATGGTACCATCATGTATAAATGCATGGCCTTTGGCCTCTGTAATGTGCTAACTACATTTTAGCGATGTATGATGGTTATCTTCTATGATTTCATTAAGCATTTCATAAAAAATTTTATAGATAATTTCACCATCTATGCGAAGGATTTTCAGAGTTGCTTAGCTAACCTATAATTGATGTTGGGAAGATGTGAGGAAACTAACCTAGTTTTAAATTAGGATAAGGGCCATTTCATGGTTAGAGGAGGGAGAGTGTTAAGGTATAAGGTGTCAAAAAAGAGATAAAGGTGGATAAAGTAAAAAATAATATTATTGAAAAGTTACCACACCCTACTACTATCAAAGGGATTAGAATTTTTTTAGGACATATTGGGTTTTATAGGCATTTCATTAAAGATTTCTCAAAAATTACCAAACCGTTATCCAATTTGCTTGTAAAGGATGTTGTATTTGATTTTTCTAGTGAGTTTTTATTGACATTCAACATACTAAAGCAAAGTTTGATCTTATCTCTAGTGATAGTTTCTCTAAATTGGAGCTTACCATTCAAGCTAATGTGTGATGCCGGTGACTTTGTAGCTAGAGCAGTGTTGAGGTAGTGTTGCGATAAAATTTTTTGTGTTATTAATTATGCTAGCCATATATTGATAAGAGCCTAAGTCAACTATACTACCACTAAAAAGGAGTTGCTCACTATTGTGTTTGCTTTTGAAAAATTTCATTCTTATCTCATTGGCTCTCAAGTAATTATGTGGTCTGATCATGTAGCTTTTGGACACTTGTTTGCAAAGAAAAATTCAAATCCAAGATTAATTAGGTGAGTTTTATTATTGAAAGAATTCGATCTAGAGATAAAGGATAAAAAAGGTGCCGATAATTTTATTGTAGGCCATCTATCACATTTGGAGCATGAGCAATCAAGAAAGGGGAGATAAATGATTTCTTTCTTAATGAGTTCATTTGTGTTATTTATGCATGTAATGTTGATGTTCCTTGGTTTGCTAACATAGTAAATTATCTTGCAAATGGATTTATTCCAAAGGACTTAACATGACCACAACAAAAGAAATTGAAAGCTGATGCGAGATTCTACATTTGGGATGATCCATAATTGTTCAAGCTATATGCATATGAAATACTTAGAAGGTGTGTCCCTAAGGAAGAGCAAGGATCAATTATGCAAGGTTTCCATAGATGTAATGTTGGAGGATATTATAGTGCCAATTGGAAAGATTCTCCAATTAGGTTTTTATAAGCCAACTATGTTCGAGGATGTTAAAATTTTTGTGCTAAGTTATGATAAGTGTCAATGAGTAAGAAATATTTCTAAAAGGGATGAAATGCCTTTGAACAATATCATAGAGGTTGAATTGTTTGATGTTTGGGACATAGACTTCATGGGGCCATTTTCAATTTCCTTTGGGTTTGAATACATTTTAGTAGCTATCGAGTATTTGAGTAAATAGGTAGAGGCCATAGCTACTAAAGTTATGATTCGAGGGTTGTTATGGAATTTTTATGAAGAAATATTTTCACTAAATTTGAAACACCTGGAGCCATAATAAAAGATGGTGGGAAACACTTTGTGAACCACCACTTTAAGGCATTGCTAAATAAGTTCGGTGTAAGGTATAAAATTACAACGACTTATCATCCGTAGGCTAATGGGCAAGTAGAAGTATCCAATAGAAAGTTAAAAGCAAACTTAGGAAAACCCAACAATGGATATAGAAATGATTTATCTTTAAGGCTAGATGAGGCATTTTGGACCTATACAATAGCTTTTAAAACCCCAACTGGAATGTCTCTATTTAGGCTTATACATGGCAAATCATGCAATTCACCTGTAGAATTAGAACACAAGGCTTTTTCACCAACCAAGTTTTGAAATTTTGATCTATAAAATGCTGGACAAAAATTCCTTTTGAATTGAAATGAACTAGATGAGTTTTGCTTATGGGCATATAACAATGCAAAGGGCTATAAAGTCAAGATAAAAAAAATGGCATGACAACAAGCCGGTGCCTAAGGAGTTTATCCTAGGAATAAAAGTGCTAATGTAAGATAGTCATCTTTGATTATTTCGAGAAAAGCTCAAATCAATATGGAAAGGTCCTTATGAAGTTATGGATGTCACTCGATATGGAGTAGTAGCTCTAAAACATCCAAGCAATGGTTGAGAATTCAAGGTCACTGGTAACCATCTCAAGCCATAATTTAAATCCAGGTTTGAAATTGGGTTAGTGGTCATGACACTCGAGGACATGCCATGAGAGAATTAAAAGTTGAACTGGCGACTTGTTAAACCCATAACTTTTTCTAAACTCAATCATATAACTTATTTCCTTGTATTTTTAATTTGTGTTCAAATTTTGTTTTATGCCTTTGTTGTTAGTTCTCAATAAGTGGTGTTAGATGTTGTGAATGTTTGCTAAATATTATCTTGATATTATCCATGTATGAGGGTGTGAAAATTTTAAAAAATTTGTTAAAATTTTGTTAGACTCGGCAGCAACCAATGGTCTCAGCCATGTCCAAATTGTTGTTTGAGAACAATAATAGGGCACTCGACTAAGACCAAGTGGTCTCTACCTTATGCAACACTTTAGTTAGGATATAAAAGGTATCAGACAACCGAGATCATTGATCTTAGCCATGTGCAACATGAATTATAAGTCCAGCAGGGGTCACTTGATCGAGACCAATTAGTTTCAACCATATGCCATTGAGAGTTGAATTTGTGTAGTTTGCACCACTCAAATAAGAGCATTGCTCTCAGTCATGTCCTTTAGAAGCATTTGAGTACAAAACACATCATGGGACTGATACCAATTGGTCTTAACCATGTACTATCGGTGTTTTTCAAAATAGATTGATAGACTCGAATGAGACCAATTGGTCTCAACTGTGTCCTTTAAATTTTCAAAGTTGTGCATTTTAATTTTATTCCTGACTCGGTCGAGACCAATTGGTCTCGGCTATATGTTTAAGGCACTCTATTGTGTCAACTTATAAATAGACCCAAAAATCATGTTTCTTCACATTCTCTCTCATTATCACTTAAAATTTCTTGTGGATTCATGTATTCTCTTATAATTGTTTCCTTTTTTGTGCATTTTTGTCTTGCTGAAGCATCAAAACCAGTAAGTATCCAATGTGTTTTACTTTAAACTCCATCTCTTTACTTAAATTTTTTTTCTTGAGGATGCTTAGATTAAAAATCCCTCTCTTGTTGAGAATTTTTAATTTTTATATGCATTTGTTGTGTTTTGACTATTAACATACCCATTACATGTGTAAATTTAGGTTTAAATTAAAATTTGTACTATTTTACTTCTTTTTATTTGAGGTATGCTTTTTAACTTGATAATGTGACAATTTTTGTAACCAAATGGTTTGTGCTTTGTTTGAATTAATGCATTTTAATGGAAATATTATGTATGCATGCCATGTGTTTGTAAAAATATCTAAAAGAAGTAAAAATTGCTATTTTACCTAATTTTATTCCTTTTCAGTGCATGATTGTCCTTAGATCTAAATTTTTAGTCAAGTACAATTTGATATTTTTTTTAAAAATGTATACAATGTTACCCTATGCTTGTATGCTTAATGCTTTTAATGTTTTAGGGCTACAATAAAACTCTTATTTTGTATCATATTGTATGCCATGTTTTTGCCAAGTAATTGTTAATTTTTGGTAGTAATTTTGTTTACTCAATTTGATTTTGTTGGCATCTTGGCATTCTTGTAGTTATTTTGATTAGATAGATTAGTCTTAGTAATTTTTATAGGAGGCATTGAGTTCTTGTTCATACATTAAGCATTGTAGCTATCCTAATTTATTTTTGCACTTGCATGCTTATAGATGGTTGCTCGAAGCACATTTAACCATTTATGATGCATTTATCAAACTTTTATCCCATATGTTATTATTTCATGCTTATTATATAAATTCCTTCTCTTGTATTATATGTTTAAGCTTAATGTGTAAAAACCTTATGGAGAATGGTTTCTTTTTACATTGGCACCTAAGTGCACTAGGATGGAGGAAGGATCCTTATCCTTAGCCCCCTAAGAATCTAGAAAACCAAAGGTTCCAGGATAGGTTCCCACTGAATTCAAGGAGGAATGGCTTATATTTATTTAGCAAGAATACTTAGCCACTCCTTACATTGAGATGAAGTTGATGCAGGAGATTCATATGAATGATGAGATTGATCACCCGATAGACGACATTGGTTGAAGGGCATTTATAGAGCAAAAGGAGCAAGTCTACCCTAATCTTGTGCGGCATTCTTAACTACAGTCAGAATCCACGTAAAGAAGGATATGTCATCTTTTGGGTCAATGGCTCTTCACACCAAATGAGCTTCAATGAATTTTCCACTGTTTTGGGTTTTAATCCTTATACTATTGGGGGAATTGATAATTTAAATAGGTTATAGGTGTGGAATGGGATTTGTGATAAGGAGGACCCTAGAATGCTTGATGCCAGTAACACCAAGGTCCATCATCTAAATAACCACACTTTGAGAATCATATGCACAGGTGCTTAGTATTGGCAGTCTTCATCCATTATGGGGCTCTTGGCAACATCAATGCAAATGAAGCCAACAACCTCTATGTGATGGAACATAAAATTCACCTCAATGGACCTGTGTGCATTTCAATCAAGATTGATGACTTGAGAATTTATAAGAAATGGGATTCAAAACTTGCTTTTGGAGTCATTATAACTACTTTGGTTAGAGTTATCAACTATACCAGCCTGGGAAAATCATATAGGAATCCCATTATCATTTATAGGAAGATGCTAAAAAAAGATGGCCATTCTTATAGATGATCCACATTTTCTAAGGCAGGGGTACACAATGGTGTTTATAGAGTACAATACGGAGAGGCCATAAATAAAGGAGCCATGAAGCTTTAGTGAGTGGGGATAGTCACCATCACTCTTTCCTCTAAGCAGTACACTACTATCAAAACCCATTTATATGCCATGATTGAGTGGATGGACAAGATCATCGCTGCTTTTAGGATGATGCAATCATAATTTGACTACCAATTTCTTACTTCGCCTGCACAGGAGTGATGATTCAAGGATTTTCCTTAACCCCTGATATTTTGTGAATTTTATGTTTATAATTTGCTGAGGGCAGTAAAAATATTAAGTGTGGGGTGAGGATATTTTATAAAGATATTTATGAACGTATTTTGGATTGTTGGATAGTTTGCTTGTTTAATATTAACACCACAGTAGTTTTAATTTTATTTTATGTTATTTTGTTGTTGGTAGTCTATTAGTTTAGTTTACTTTAATTTCATTAATGTTTAGTTATTTTGTTTATGTTTTTAAGTTTGTGTTTATTTAATTATCTTTTATAATTTATTTTATATTTGGTTTAATGTGCTTATATTTCTTTAGTTTTTTATTTATCCTTTTACTTTTCAGCTTCTGGTTGTTTTCATTATTTTGCATCTTTTATTCGTCTTATAGTCTTAACTTTTGTCTCAGTTTATTACTTCATTTTTCTTTATTTCTTTAGGTTGGTGTCTTTGATTGTTATCAAACCTTGATATTTTTACTTAGTCTGACCTTAGTAGTTCCCGTTATGCATAATTTGAACTTTATTTGAGAAAATCTTGTTTAAGGCAGTTGGATGATCGAAGAGTAGCTAGTTGTTCATTATTTTGCATTTTTTATTTGGTTCAATTAGATCAATACCAGAAGGCCTCCAAAAATAATGTGCACTTTAGGCATATTTTTATAAAAATTCGAAAAAATCAGTGCATGAAGGTGATTAAATAGGAATTCTAGTGCGCTAGAACCTTCCACTTCACCTTCAAAGCATTCATAACAATTTGAATACAAAGCTGGAATTGATTTAGGAAATTTTTCATTTTAAGACTTTTGACTTACCTGGTATTAAATTCTTTTCCTTGCATAACCCCTTTGAACCTATTAAGTATGCTAATTGCATAACAAATATTTAATTTTTGATACACTTATGTAATTGTTCTAGCATTAAAGCATTTTTTCTTGCCCTTTTAGAACTGGCCATTCTTAAAGTGAGTAAGAGAAAATTTTGTTTCGGGACTGAAAGAGATATGAGCTAAGATGAGGGTTGAATGTTAAGAAGAATTTTAGATTTGGAATATCTTGTGAATGTTGAGGATTATTTCTAGAATGAGTTATATGTAATGACATTGTTATCTAGTCCACCTGTTTCTTTGAAAAAATAATCTAGAAAGAAAAGAAAAATAGAATGAAATAAAATTATGATTTATAGCTTGCAATAAGTGTGGGGTAGCTTGCTACATTTTGAGAAGAAACTTTACCGCCTATAGTAATTAAAGGACGGCATTGTCAATTGAACATTTTAGTGTATTCCTTCTCTTAGAAATCTAAATTTTAAGCAATCACATTTTTCATTCTGGGTAGCTTAGCATTTTACAGTACTTTTAAATCAAGAAAAGGGTAAGATGTAAGGTAAAAAATTTTAGCGTGTTATTAGGTTAAGTGGAGTTAGTGAATGGATGTTCTATCTTGAGTATCTTCTACTTTTCTTTCTTAGCCATACCCTAACCATGTTGCAACCTGCCTAAGACCTAATGATCTTGCTTTGTTTAGAATTATTTACGAAGATGAACTTCAAGTTATGATGCTAAAGGAGAGGCCTATGGTATCTCTTGAGTTTTAAAAGAGAAACCATACGTGCAAAATTTACTTACGAATTCTTTTCTTGATTCTTGGATTGCAATGGATTTTTTTTAATTTAGAAATTATCAATAGGCCTAGCATACACACACTTTGAGACTAGCTAGTATAATTTAAGTTGAATTTTTTTGGCTTAGGGCGATAGTTAGTGACTTCTGCTATAGTGTTATTTAGCTTTCCTTGAACATGTAATTTCTTTTTTTGAGTTAGGTTTGTTGGAATTTGATTGTCCAATTGCTTGAGAGTGAACAAAAGCAAAGCGTGGGGTAGTTAATGACTCTAATTTAGTGTTCATTTTCATTGTATTTTTATCAGTGTTTGCATCTCATTTTTCATGTTTTCCTATTTTAAGTGTTAAAATTCTCTTTTTATGCTAAATGGGATTATTTTGAGATTCATGAAGTTTTTGATTGTTTAATGGTGTATTCTTTAATTTTATGCAAAAAAAATGGTAGTACTCAATTGAGACCATTTGTCTCAGCTGTATGCCTTATAAATCCTTAAAATGTACCATTTCACCAAAGGACTCAGCTGAGACCAACTATCTCTGCCATATCCAATGTAGACTTTGAGGTTAATTCAATTTAGAAGGGTGCACTCAGCTGAGACTAAAGTGTCTCAGCCATATCCTAAAGCTACAATACTCTTTTAACCGATTGGACTTGGCTGAGACCAATGGTCTCTACCATATCTTGCTCTGGATCAATATAAAAACTGCATTTTGTCAAGCTATAAAGGTGATCATTTTTGGTTTTTGAATTCTAGGATTTTTCTCTGAGTTTTAGGTCATAGTTTTTCATACTTCAGGGTTTTCACACTTAGTTTATATAGATTTACTTGTAAAAATTACATTTTTAATATAGTTTACAAATAAAAATGTAAAAATACATAGTCATAGTTGAGTTTATAGATTAAAGTTATAGCTTTTAATCAGGACCAAGCTTAGAGAAGAAGAAAAAAAAAGCTACTACAGCTTCAAATCTATAACTCCAAATGGGTTTTACAGTATCTTCTTACCTTTTCCTTGTTATTTTTATTATAAGTAGTGAGTAGTTCTTTTGTTATTTGGGGATCTTTGAATCCACTAACCATATAAGGATATTAACTTTTTTTCTTAAATATATGTTTCAGTTGTTTCTTTTCCCTTATGCTTATCTTGTTATGGATGTTATACAAGTTTTTTTTGCTATTAATATTTTTTAAGTTGATTGATTTATGCTTGTTTAATGTTTATGTCATGCATGTTCTATTTTTCTTCACATATGTTGTAGTTTTGATGGCATTTTTGAAATCGAAGCTATTAGATCTAGGATTTATGTGTTATAAAATCATAAAAATAGAGGAAAATGAATAGGTATTGAATTATTAAACTTTTGAATAGGATACTAGTTCACATCTAGGTCTTGGAACCCATGCTTATGCTACCTATTAGTAAGATTCAAAATGAGATAAGGGTTAGTTAGAGTAGTAGGCTTAAGAATGGGATATTAGGGGTTTCGATTGGTTGTCCAGTTTTGAAATGTATAAATGTTATGTTAAAATTAACCTTGCATGGGAAAGGGGAAGATTAGATTCCTAAACAACATCTTTAGCCATTGTTAATTTACCTATTTTATATTTCTTCTTTTAATTGCATTGTTAATTCATGCTTTGCATTTATTTATTTTCTTGTTGGCTATTTTTTTATCACTCACCACAACAACATCAAACAGTGTGGTAATTCCTTAAGCACATATCACCAATCAATTATTTATTCTTGTGAAAATCTTATTCCCTAGGGTTCGATAAATGTAAATCTTAAAACTACCCCACTTTATTACTTATTAATCCGGTACACTTGTAGTCATATATCATTTGATACAAGACATGAGTAGGTGGGTGTCTTTGACACCTCCCTACATTAAGTGAACATAAAGTGCATTTTAGGATAACACCAAGCCTATAAAAGGGATGCCTGAGTTATTTTTAAGGCTCTAAATTGTATGCATAAAATGCAATTTCAAAGAAATATTGTAAGACCCTAATCTACTAACCCATGGATAATCATCAATCATCATCATAAATCTAGCAGAGATCAAGCAAAAATAATAATAATAATAATAATAATCCAGGCAAAAATTACATGCCACAATAAATTAAATCAAACTTATAATAAAAGAGCATAACATAAATGGCCTTTAATCACTCGACATCCTTAAGGACAACTGCACTCTACCAAATCCTATCTTCAATGGTAGCTAAGCCACTAGAGCTATCAATCCACTGGAGCTTATCCTGAAACCTATATGGATAAACGAACCCGTGCTAAGCTATAAAGCTTAGTGGGGAACAAAACTTTATAGATAACCTTTTTTCCCTAAATCATCTTATTATATATATATATATATATATATATATATATATAACTTTTATATAAAACAAAATAACTTATGAGTCTATTATATTGATCATTTCACAATGGACATATTAGGAAAATCCTCAAACTTAATCATAAATCCATAATTACTAACATCTAGTGCATTTTGTTAATTATCATGTTTCGAAAACTTGTCAAATTACTCTCATCAGCTTACTTCTTTTCTTTCTTTCAACTGGCTTGATTTATACCCTTCCTAAACCTTACTACTTCAGAGTTTAGACATCAGGATTATTGATAGTATAAAACTTTAACTTTATGCCTTCATCACATTGTTACATAAGTTATGCATTCAATAGTAGATCCATACACAAGGGAGTGCATATGTCATGAAATGACTATAGAGTTATTGCTAGGCATGATTTCTTCATATATATATCATACAATCTTAATTATGAAATACCATTATAACTCACAACTTCTATTCACAACCATGTATTGCTTAATGTTGTCCTATTATGGCAACTAAATGTCAACCAAAATCAAATTATGTCACTCACTGTCCTTTGGCTTAAGTCAAAGTTATTGGAGTGCATATATAGGTATAAACATTTATTGGTATTGAATAATCAACTTTGCATGCAATCACAGAGAATAGCCTTACGTATCGTAATTTCTCACAAAGGTCCAATTATCACATATTTACGTTCATAAATCCCAAAGCATATGTAACTCATTATGTGTGTTATAGCCTAAATAGTTCTTATTATAACATTGTATGCATTCTATCGTAGTATGGCAATTTAAAATCTCATAGGTATACATTCCAATAATTTCATTTCGTTGAAACAACTTATAGCCAAAAGAAATCATGATAAGCAAGATAATAGGCCCTTCATCATGCTTGCATTACGTAAGTAAAGCAATTAATGTATGTTTCATCTTACCTTTATGTACATTTTATCATCTTTAATAGCCTGCCTAAGTACTAGTTGGAAGGGTGGATAATGGGAGCAATGGATACCCAAAGGTATCAAACTATGGATATCCAAAGATATCAAATAATCACTATAAGAAAATCTGGAAATAGCAACAGAATTGATTATGTTGCTAAATTAGCAACGAAAAATGAATTTAGTTGCTATTTAGCAACGAAAAATATATTTCGTTACTAAATTTGGTTAAAATTTGTAGATTTAGCAACCGAAATATATTTGGTTATTTTTTGTTGCTAAAAGTGGAAGAAATTATTAGTGCCAAAATTTATCAATGGAATTCCTAAACCGTTGCTAAACAAGGCACCAATGGTTGATAGAGAAATTTTGGAACGAAAAATAGTAACGGAAAAAATATCCGTTGCTAAAATTGCAATAGAATTTAAATTTCGTTGCTATTGTGGCAACGAAAATTCAATTCGGTTGGTATTTTTGATGCTAAAAAGCTGGAATAACTTTGGGTTTAAAAATAGCAACGAAATTTAAATTCAATTGCAATTTTAGCAACAGAAATATAATTTCGTTGGTATTTTATGGAAAATTTGGAAAATTTTAAGACCAAAAATTCCAACGAATTTATTTTTCCATTGCTAAAATACCAACGGAATATTAATTTGGTTGCAATTTTAGCAACGAAATATTGCAACCGAGTTAATATTCCGTTGGTATTTTTTAGTTTGCCCTAGGTATAAATATAATCTTTTATTTCTCTCCCTTGCCCTCGCCGTTCGCCTTGCTCTCAAGTGCTTCACTTTAGAATAGGGGATTGGGTCTATGATAGAGAAGATAAGCAAGAAGATTCACTCTCACAATTACAGGGCGCACTTCCAAATAATGGATCGAACATTCGGAAAGGTGGCCTATGGTGGTGTATTCTCATACTCTTATTGTCATTCTTTTTACTTCTCTTCTGCTTTCCCTCTAACAAGAATCCTTATGGGTTATCTTTTGGTTACCAGCTAGTGCTGCTACTAGAGCTTTAGGTATAGCTGATGGTCTTGCATTTGGCGATAAAATTGTTTGTGATTGGTTTGTTTCTATGCGTCTTCTCAAACTCATTTCTTAAAATTGATGAACGTGTTGTTCATGCTAACAAGTGTTAATCATTTTTAGTGAAAAACTTTGTTTTTGCCTTAGGGTGATTGATCGCTGCGATGAATTCAAGACAAGAACTATAGAAAGGTTTTGGATCATCTATTTGTATCTTTTTGTTAACCTTTGTTCCTAAGGTGAAGGGTATAGCATCACTATTACTACTCTTATTTTCATTTATTTTTGTATTTGTTTCGAGTGCTTATTTTTTCATAGTTGTCATTCAGCTTGTTGCTTATTTCATGTTTGACTCTTCATTAGTAAAGAGTGCAACTTACTTGAGTTTAAGGAATGCAAGGCTAGATATTTGATTGGATATAACTGAAATTGTGACATTTAACTGAAATTGTGACATTTATTTGGGACTTACTCATTTCTTATTGACAACATTAAAAAGTGAAACTTTCACAGTTAGCTCAATGATAAAAGAGGAAAAAGAATACTTATCTGTACTTGTTGAATCTGATGAGAGTTTTATTTTTAGTTTATATATATATGTGTGTGTGTGTGTGTGTGAAATTAAAGAATATAATTAACTAGATAATGAATTCTGATTAAGTGTGCCTGCGGTCTGTTATTATATTATACAAGTATATAGTAGAGTACAACTACATTGGTCCATATTTATAAGTATGATTCTTTTTTTATTAGTCTTTAGTTTTGTAGTATTTTTCCCAAAATTTGCCTTGCGTAAAAGGGTAAATGTTGCCTTGGGTTGGTATATTTGCTAATCCTGTGCTCGATGCTTTTTTTCCTGGAATGATTATTCAGTCAGGAGAGCATTTGGAATTTTTCTGTTCTGATTTCAAGATGAATTTTTGAGTATTTTTTCCATCTTTTCAGGTTATCTGCAACCATTAGTGGAAGAGCTAACAGAAAATAATTGTGTTGTGGAAAGCCAAGACAATGCAGGTGCAAGTATGTATGTGTGTTAACATTCTGCCGGTGTGAAGTTTGTAACAAGTATTCCATATGTAATGGCCCGATTATTCCTTTTTTTTGTGCGTGTGTGTGTGCATGTGTTCTTGAGACAATTTAGAATTTAACCTTGGATTTGTACCCTCATACTACTGACCACCAAACTATGGTGATATTTGTCGAAGAATTATATGAAACATTGAATTTCTATATGAATATTGACACCAGCCGAGATGACCTAAAGCAAGAAAAAAAAAAGAGAAAAGAAAAGAAAGGAAACCTTTATTTGTAAGCTTATAGTTGTAAGTAGTGAGGAATGACAATGAATATCAAACATTTACTTGTTTATAAGTTTAGTTATGTTGCCATACTCTTGATCTGGATATTAAAAATAACATTGTTGTAGTGGCTATTCAAAATTCATTCTTTTTGTATGGCATTGTTTGTATTTTATTCTCTGGTTTGTATCTATTTGTTCTGTCTCTGCATAACTCTCCCTCTCTGCATATCTATCCATAATTCCAAAATAATAAATTTTAGGAACTACAAAAAGGAAGGAATTGTATGGAATTCCAAAATAATATACTTCAATCGAAAGTAGGTGACTCGTGGGATTGTATTGTTTATGCTTTCCTTTAAAAAAACTACCCTCTATGATGTACCAACTAGAGTCCCTGATGTTAGCCAGTCAATTAAGGAAAGAGATTGGCTCTGGTGTTCCTCACTTTTATATCCCAAGCTCATTGGTTTGTCCTAGAAGTTAATTATCACTCGATTTGGTTGTATATTTTACAATTCATCACTTTTGGTTTATCTACTGCAATCTTTCTACTGCTAGATACTGGAAGCACTAACAACCGAAAGAGCTTGTAAAGCTTTTTCCATGAAAAGATTGAAGTTGCTTAGAGATTTAGTTTTGAAGTATGCTATGAGTTGTGACCTCTTTCTAAGATATCCTACAAAACATGAAGGTCAATTATCTACTCGGTGTATATCTGCTATTTGTAATTCGACCCTTCATAAATTTGGAATAAGTCACAAATTATAGGTAGTTGGCTTTAGTTGCTAATGAAGTTGCATTATCTTGTAAAAGGATTTGCACATTTATATGTGTTTGTTTGGCTTTTTTCTCATCCTTTGCTGTATTTTAGAATATAATTCTCATAGAAAGTTCTTTATAGAAAAGTAATCTATTGGCATTACTTTTTCAATGATTGATTCTTTTATCTAAATTTTCTTTAAAGTTTTAAGTGACACTTATCTCTGCATGTATCCATGGTGATAGTTCTTTCCACTCTTCAAGCTATTTGTTGAGGGACTAATTTTAAACTGCTAATTGATCTTTTCTTCTTTTTCCTTTTTTCTTTGTTTGTGTATGCATACATTTGCATATGCATTTGACTTCATTCACTGTACAAGTGGCAGCAACTTGACCAAGTCATACAGCTTTGAATATATAGCCTTGTATAAATTGGCTTCAAGGATTGATTTCAGAAAATTCATACTGAAGCACTACTGTAAACCTTATTTCTTGCTTATACAAGTTTTTTTTTCTTTTAATTTATTTTTATTAAACTTAGATGAATTCTAATCGCCTTGCTTTCTCATTTGACAGGGATATATAAGAGATGGTGCATTCATTCCTCATTCTCGGGTTGCTTCCGAACACAGACTTGCATATCATGTTCCTTATAATTGTGGTGTCAATACTCTAAAAGTGCCTTTGGCCTCCAAATTTCAAACCGAGGACCATAAAGTCAAGATTGGTACATGTTGTCAATTAGGCCATCTATGGATGAGTTCTAAAACAATATCTAATTGTGTTGAAGCTATGATAGGTGCATACTATGTTGGTGGAGGGTTGATGGCTACACTTCATCTGATGAAGTGGCTTGGTATAGATGTCGTTTTTAGTCCTTCACTGGTAGATGAAGCCATTACCAGTGATTCTCTATGATCTTATAAACCAAAAGATGATGAGATTAATTAAGAACCTAGAGTTAAAGCTTGGTTATACATTTTCTATCAAGTTTCTCTTACAAAAGGCCATAACTCATCCATCCATGCAATATGGCTACTATTATGAGGTAGTATATCTAAACTGATATAGTCCTCATTAAATGATTCCATTAAATGTTGTTCTTTTAGGCTCAGTGGATAACCAAATATCTAGTAAGTAATATAATTTATGTGCATCTCAGGTGCAACAGTGGGCTGCAAAAGTTGACAACGTTACTTTTAGGCATTATTTCTCTGATACATTTAATGTTTCTCCAAAGCTATGGGATTTATTTGTTATTTAAATCTGGATGTTTGGAGACATAAGATTTTTATGAATATATGCAAGGCAACAATTTTACCTTTTCAAAATTTGACAGAGGCTTGAATTTCTTGGTGACATTGTGTTGGACTTGCTTATTACATTGCATCTCTTTCAAAACCACACAAACATTGAGACTGTGCATGCTGAGCTGAGACTACAGCTGAATGATGTCCTTTTAGTTAGGAAAGGATGCAATCAGAGCAAAAGAGATGCAAAAGGAATTGCAGCATCTCATTTGTTGAAGGAACTTGAGGTTTGTGTTAGATGATATACGATATGGATTGTTGATAGATATAAAATTATATATATATATATATATATATATATATATATATAGTTTGTAATGGATTATATGGCTAGACTTTTGGCTGTCAAATGTTCTAACATAAAATAATAACCTGTTGTTTTTAGGTCCTACTTTTGATTACTTGGAAAACGGTCTTGACAAATTTTATGATGGGCCATTCTTTATTGGGCATTTCAGTTTGGTAATTTTGTTTTTTTTAAACAATGCATAATTATATATTGTTGCTTTTAATTTTGATAATATTATTTGTTGTTTTTGATAAAATGATTTATTGTTTAGGTGGATATAGCATATATAACATTTGTTGAAAGATTCCAATTTATCTTATCTGAAGTATTCAAGTACGATATTACTGCTGGTAGGGCAAAATTCTCTGTCTGCATTGAGGTACATTTTACTATATTTTTTCCTTTTTAAGATCCGATCTGGCTATCCAAATAAGAAATGAATTTAACCTTAGTTAATGAGTATTATGTAATCTTGATTCTCTATTTGGCATGGATGGTTCTATTTGGTTTAAGCATTAGTATATAGGTTATTAACATTATACTATCATTCCCACTTCAATAAGGTTTTGTGACCAAAATTATCTTTTCGTAACTGATTTTGTTCACATGGAATGTTTTGAGAAACAGTAGGAAATAGAGGTTTCTTGAGTTGTTTTCTTCTCTAATATTTTTCTTGCTTGTCTCCTTTGCCTTTTAAAAAAAATTAAAATCAAAAGTAGTTTTAACACATTTGAGTTTTTACAGCTGAGAATATGTATTATTGCACGAGAACTCTACAAGCTGATGGGCATCAATTTGGATCTCCATGAGGTTTTTCCTCCAATGTGCAGAAAATATATAGACATTCTGCTTGTTTACCATGAGTTTTGTGTTGCTAATTATAATAGCTTGTACTTTTGCCTTGATTGGGACTAGAGAGATCTTGTATCTAATGCAATCAACCATTTGGTTTATAAATAAATAAATTAATTGCAGTTTTTGTTCTTTCTCTGTATGTTTGTCTTTTCAAAGGTTGTAGTGCTACATGCTATTTTAAATTTATTTGATGCTCATTGCAGCTTGGGAGTGATAGTTACTATGCTTTGGCTAATATAGTAGTTTTAGCAATTATAATAGTAATTTTTATAAAAGATTAATAATATTTTAATGACGAAATAACGACGAAAATTCCATCGCAAAATTTTTTATATTGGTAGCTAAATTTAAATTTAGCAACGGAATTGCTATTTGGTTGCTAAATTTAGCAACAAAATTGCTATTCGATTGCTAATCTTTTCCAATATAAATGAAATTTGGTTGTTGTAAGTAGCAACGAAAATTTATATTCCATTGCTAAAATTAGCAACGAAAAACATATTCGGTTGCTAAAAAATAGCAACGAAAATTTATATTTCATTGCTAAAATTAGCAATGGAAAACATATTCAGTTGCTAAAAAATACTGACCGTCAAAATTGCAATCAAATGTTCCATTGCTAATTTTGTTAATTATCTTGTTTCGAAAACTTGTCAAATTATTGTTATCAGTTTACTTGTTTTCTTTCTTTAAACTAGCTTGATTCATACCCTTCCTAAACCTTACTACTTTAGAGTTCAGACATTAGGATTATTGATAGTATAAAACTTTAACTTTATGCCTTTATCACATTGTTACATGAGTTATGCATTCAATAGTAGATCCATGCACAAGGGAGTGAGTATATTATGAAATGACTATAGAGTTATTGTTAGGCATGATTTCTTCATATATATATATATATATATATATATATATATATATATATATCATACAATCTTAATTATGAAATACCATTATAACTCACTACTTTTCTTCACAACTATGTATTCCTTAATGCTATCCTATTATGGCAACTAAATGTTAGCCAAAATCATATTATGTCATTCACTGTCCTTTGGCTTAAGTCAGAGTTATTAGACTGCACATACAGGTATAAACATTTATAGGTATTAACTAATCACCTTTGCATGAAATCACAAAGAATAGCCTTACATATCATGGTTTCCCGTGAAGGTCCAATTATCACATACATACGTTCATAAATCCCGAAGCATATGTAACTCACTGTGTATGTTATAGCCCAAATAGTTCTTATTATAACATTGTACGCATTCTATCATAGCATGGCAATTTAAAATCTCATAGGTATACATTTCAATAATTTCATTTCATTGAAACAAGTTATAGCCAAAAGAAATAATGATAAGCAATATAATAGGCCATTCATCTTGCTTACATTACATAACTAAACCAATTAATGCATGTTTTGCTTTACCTTTATGTACATTTTATCATCTTTAATAGCCTACCTAAGTACTAGATTAAAGGGTGGATAACGGGAGTAATGGATACCTGAAGGTATCAAACTATAGATATCCGAAGATATCAAACAATGGACCCAAATGGGGTCAAACAATGGTTCCATCAAGGAACAAACTATAAACCCAAACGGGGCTGAACAATGGTTCCATTAAGGAACAAAACCCAAATAGGGTCAACTATGGCAGTTGCGACTGTATCCCTCTAGGCATGCCTATCTAATCCATAACTAAAGTAAGGCCTACAGGCTTTACCATTCTTAAACATATTTTGATTCAACATATTCTTCTTTACTTAGTAAAGCATATTTACTTAATGCCATTAGTTATATAAGAAAGCACATTATTCATATAGCTGCATCAATTTTTCATTCATTGATATGATAATAATTGCATGATTATGCAAACATAATAAAATATAACCTTTCCTTGACCTATCCCATCATAGTCACCATTATGCATGATTTCCTTAAGGCAATATGAAAGTATGGATCATACTGCTAAAAGTCTTCATAACGTTAAATGCATATCCATATACATATAAATACAACTTGAATCATGGCAATATGTGCTTTTTCTATTTATACTTGTTTACCTATTGAGTCAGACCACTTATTGTAGCATAAATACATCACAATAAATATTGCATTTATCTACTTCATTGATAGTTCTCAATGGCATACCTTATTGGTATGCATCGGGAGTAGCTCAAGATATAATTATTTAAATAATATTTAAGCAGCTATGATAGATATAAAAAGAAGAATATACCCTAACGTTAACACTTGTTCTTAGTTAAGTTTTTAGTTCATTTGTATAGTCTATTAGATCATGGACGACAGGTTATATACACTAATTTGATCATATATGTATCAAATCATTATACTTGTACATTTTATCTTATAGTATCTTACCTTCAGGTACGTTCATGCAATATTATTCCATCTTATATGCTAGCACACTACTTGTGGCTATGAATTTTACATAGTAAAATGCATGGCATAAGCAAACAGACAAGCATGTTTCTCTATATCAAGGCTAATTACTACCTTCCAGTATGACTTAAAGCATAACTTAACTTATGTGGTCTCATGATTAAGCCTAAAAAAAGGCAATGTCCCAACTCTTTCAACTTAAACTTATAACCTTACAACTATCATCTTATAGTCACTAGGCCACATCATAATATATTTATGTCATACAAAGACATGCCAATGCATAATATTTTAGTAGGATGATTTACTTGATAGGACAAATACCTATTACACTTTATATGGCACATTAAATAATGCATAATCTTTAGGTTTTTATATTGTCTCTCTATTACTTTGCATACAAACATACATATCATTCGAATTCAGATAATAAATCCTCTTGTAGCCCCACCCTTGCTAAACAATATCTTTATTTTAAATTGTAGCATTAGGAAGACTTTTACAATCATAATAATTCATTAGTAATCAATTAACATACTACCCATCACTTGTATACCCAACCATCAACAACATTTCTCATTACCAGCTTAATTCACCCTTATAATATCAATGTCTTTATAAACATTGGCTATACAATTGAATGAGCTATAGTTTGGGATGGAGCAGAACCAATGAAAATAGAGTGTACAAGTGGCCGTTCATTTCATGAAGAAAATGGCCAAGTGGTCGTGCATTGCATGGAGCAAAACTATGAGTGGTCCTGCACTTAAGGGAGAAGGCACATGAATGGTCGTGGACTCAAAGGAGAAAACACATGAATGGTTGTGCACTTTAAGGGAAACAAGCATAAGTGGCCGTGCATTTCATAAAGAAAATACATAAGTGGTCGTGCATTTCGTGAAGAAAATGCATAAGTGGTCGTGCATACAAGGAGAAAAGGAGTGAGTGGTCATGTATTCTCAAAGAACTGATCATACTTGGCCATGCAAAACAAAGGAGAAAGACCATGAGTGGTCGTACAAACCAAAGGAGAAAATCTTTGAGTGGTTGTGCATGCCAAAGGGAAAAGGCCTTGAGTGGTCGTGCATGCTAAATGGAAAAGGCCTTAAGTGGTCATGCACTTCAAGGAAGAAACCACATGAGTGGCCATGCATATAGAGAAGAGCAACCTCAAGTGGTCATGCATGAGAAGATAACAAGAACCCAGAAACCCCAATTATGCAAATCATGAATTTAAATCCCAAATCTCACTTCCCCATTAACTTAAATGATTAATTAAGTTTTCAAATCATACTATGCTCATCAAAGTTTACTAGACTTATCCTTTAAACTCATCAATGAGGACATATACCAAAAAAGAGGAAAAACCCCTAAATCATTCATATGAATAGTATAATAAATCTAATTCCCTTACCTGCTATTAAAGCTTCAACTCCTTCAATCCTTAAAATCCATTGCTTACATTCATGATTCCTTTCTTCTCCTTATACATGGAGACAACAAGCATAATTTATCATCTCTCTACATTCTTAATACAAGAAATCAAACATAGAAAAGGGATCCATGAGAGGGAAAACATTAACTTCATGAGGTTAAAACATCAAAACCCTAGGTTCCTCTTCTTCAACCCGTAACCAAAGAGAGAAGAGAGAGAAAAATAGAGAGAAAAATAGAGAGAAAGAGAGAGAGATCTCCACCTTATCTTAGCCAATCCCCACATCTTTATGAAATAATAAATAATTGAGTGGGATAAATATCTCACCAAGAGAAATTCCTAAAATACCCTTATACATTTTAATCTCCTAAATGTCCATTTCTTACAATTTAACCCCAAGATTTCTAATTTAATTTCAATTACATACTTGCTTAAAATAACAACTTACCCATATTCAATTACATACAGGCTAAAATTATCAAAATACTCCTATTGGGACTTAACCTTGACATTAACAAATTAATCCAAATTTTACCTTAATTAACGGTAATCCTCATTAATTAACAATAATCTTATTAGGGTCATGATTGGGGCCTCACAAATATAGGATTAATAAGGAAAAGTTTTTTTATAAATAACTTAACCAAGATGTATTTAGAAGTAAGGTCTCTTCAATCCCAATAGAGTTGCCATAGTGACACACATTGGAGATCACTAGAGCGTCTGGGTTTGTTCTTGGATGGTGGTTTTATATCTCATAAATTGGTTAGTTCACAATAGGAAGGGTTTTAAGCCCAATCTATTATTTATAGTCAACCCAAGAAGGAGTGTAAAGTTGGCTAAAAAAGGCAGATATTATGGAGCCACCACCCAACAAAACATTGAAAAATAATTCTCAACCATTTTGATGCCCAAATAGAGAATGATATTGGGGGACATCACTCTTATTTTGCATCTAGGTTAGTTTTTTCTTATAATTCAGTTTTTTATTATTAATACACAATTTCCCTTCTCACACGTTGCATTACATTTGAATTTAAATAAACATGGCCAATCAAATAATAAAAGTTGTAAATAAAGCAAATAAAAAAAGGAAATTCGCTACTTAATATATTATAGAGGCAAATTATCCCAATTAAAAAGAATAAAATAAAGTCATGCATAAAATGAGGAATAAATTAAGTTTTGGGAACATTGGTCCCCTCATACATGATTTTTACAAAAAGGGATGGAAATTCCTTGTTAATTTTGATAAACATTGGACAAGTGATCCTAATTTTGAAGAAAGCAAGAATCTTTTTTTATTATGTGGTTTTGTGGGATAAAATTTGACATTGGTCCACTTTTATTAGAAAAATCCCAATTAATTAAATATAAAAAATTTTAAAAGACTTAATTAAATTGACATATTTTTTACTAACTACAATATTCCTAAAAAGAAATACATCTGAAATAAAATGAGATACAAAAATAAATAAATTAAACCAAATATAAACTATATACTTAAACGAAAATAAAAAAGCTAACTGTAAAATAATAAGGATAAGGGGAAAATGGAAAGTACCGAATGAAGGGATGTTCCCCAAAGGATGCAAATATCCTCAAAAGACACTTAAGAATTTGGAAAATAAATTTGCTCAAGTAATCACACAAAAGATACAAATAGATTAGCACATTAAAATAAATCAAACATCAAAACAAATTAATTAATTAGAAAAATCACAAAACATGCACTATAATAATCTAGATAAAAGGAAACATAAATCCAATCATATTGTACATAATCAAAAATAATGCTAAATGCATTTAAATATGTAAAATGACTTATCCTAATAAAATGGCATTAAAAATTGTTAAAAAAAAAAAGAAAAAAATGAGAGCCATAGACACCCCCCAAACAACAACAAACATCCTAAACAATGGAGAGAGAATGGATTAGATGAAGGCATCATAATGTCTTATCTATCGCACTGACAGATCACCATCTATGTGTTAGAGAGTATGCCCTAGAGCCCATGTAAAAGGGATGTATTTCATATGTATGAATTCATATTCTTAATAAAAGGCATCATTCATTTATTAATGCTATGTTTAATTACATGAGTTTGTAAATCTTAAATTAATAAATGAAATCCTAGATATTATAAACACAGTACAAAGGCAATTATGAAAGTGTTCATGATATGAGATGTCTATTGCATACAAATGTGATAATATCTAAATATCCCTAGTCATAGAATTAACAAGATAGGACAATGTTAATTTGGACAGACTAGCACATGTTATGCTTCTTGAATGGTTCAAGAAGTGGTTCACATAATTGTAATTATGAAAGATAACAAAGTTAACATGTGGATGCTTGTTAGAAGAACAAGTTCATTGGAGACCTGGAAAGAGAATCCTCACATGTATATTAAATCTATGTCAGTGAGAAATCTCTTCATAGCGGTTGTGCAAGTATCTTTAAACTTGAGATCACCAAGTTATCTTAAGTAGCAAGTGGTATAATTTCACTCCATAACTAATTACTTCTAACTGGGGATGGACATAGTTAGGAGGTTGGGTATATCATGACCTACTTGAAGATAGTTGAGTGATTGACAGAGGATTCACCATCCTAGATTTATTAAGGAAAGTTATCTTACATGATTCTATAATTGCCTTATTCAAAGAATCTCTGGCCAGAGTAATATGCCAATATGGATAGGGATCCATGAAGGGCATTTTGGGAAAACTAGTTAAATTAATAGAACATACATAATTAGATTTATATGAGTTGACAGAAATCCATACTCAAAATCTAATTGAGATAAGAGTGGTGAAAGGAGTAATTGCACGGTAACTATTTCTATGGAAGGGTATAGTCAAACCACTTGACTTTCCTGACATTTGGGTAGTCATGATGCCTAGCTAGAGGCCAATCATGACTTGTATAATAGTGTCTCATAAATATCAATAGGGATTGATAAAATGATTTAAAAAAGTTTAAATCATGTGAGTTTTGAATAGAACTCACAATTACATATTATACTGCCAATATAGACAGGAACCCAATAGGTCACACATATGTAGAGAAAAGGATAAAATGGTAAAATGACAAGGATAATAATATTTGATATTATTATGGGAATAGAGAAGTGAATAAGAGAATAATTAATTAAAGAGTTTAATTAATTATGATCAAGTAAAATTGTTCGCAGAACTTTTTAGAAATATTTTGTAAAATAGACCTAATTGAAATATTGTATTTTATAATTAATTATTATTGGACTATAACTGCTACAGGGCTGATATAATAACTAATAAATCAATTGGAGATATTAAATGAGGCCTAGAAGATTAGTTTTGGCGCATAAACCCTTTAGAGGAAGGGTTACACGCCAAACCCTAATAAAAGGCCTTAGAGGCCTAATTCTTGGAAAAAAAAATTAAATATATTTCATAAGTGTTATGGAGCCTACATATTTAATTTGAATGGATTTGGAATTCATTTGGGTGATTAAATCCAAGTGTATGCCTGAAGGGCCTAGTTTGTATGTTTTTTGCATAGTCTTTTATGAAAGGATTTAGATTAGATTTAATCGAGTCCAAATAAATTATTAATAATTTCAGAAGCCCATTTAATATTTCTCCAGCAATTTTAAAGAGACAAATCCCATTGTGAAGTTGGATTTTTTAACCTAACTATAAAAATCCAAGTGATAGGGATTTTAGGGTTAAGTGAACATTAAGGGAAAATAAACATTCTCTCACTCTCTCAACCCTAACCGCCACCCCCCCCCCTTGCTAGCATCAAGGGATTTTGGCCAGCCCTTGTATTCCTCCATTATTGGTTCATTCAATCCTTCTCTAGTGTGGATTACTAATTGGAGGTGTTTAATTTTCAACACTGTGGTTTGCGACAACCCGGTGAGAAGGAAAAATAATTGTTCAACAAAAAACAAAGGTAATTTTTCTTATTCTCATTAATATGTATATTGAAAATTCATGGCAAGATCAGATCTATTGGTTAAAAACTTTAAATTTCGCTTATGTATAAGATGTATGTAACCGATAATTCCCAATATGGTATCAGAGACTCGATTTTGCCATGAATCTACAATTCTATATTTTTTGGAATAGTTATTATTTTTGAGTTATTTATTTCATGAATTTTAAAATATCATATTTGATTGTTCATGAATGAGAAATATTGATTTTTGGATGTATGTGACAAAATATATAAAACGAAAAATAAAAACAATTCTTTTGAGAAAAGAATCATTGTGTTTGGTGTGAATGGTTTTTATTTTTCAATAAAGTTTAGGGGCTGTTCTAAATTAAATTTTTATTGATCCACTCTAAAATTATTTTGATGATAATTTATGTGTTTAATATGTGATATTAAGCCATAGGATCAAAGAAAATTAAAATCAAATAAGTTTTGCATGAAAACTAGTTTAGTCAAAAAGTTCGATAAATTAGTGTTGTTGGTGTGTTCTTGTTTAGAAAAATTTTTAATCTTTTAAATCTGTTATATCTGATATATTAATGTTTTTTTAATTAATTGGATTAATTAAAATGGGCCTTGAATTAATTGGATTAATTTTAATTCATTAAAACCACTTAATGGGCTTAATTATGTTTACGGACTTGGTTTAAATTAGTGAATGACTTTGGTGGGCCCATGGAGCTGATTTAAATTAAATATTATAAACTATAATTAAGTTTATTAATGGGTTTTAAGGGCTGGAGTGGGCTTGGCTTATTCCAAAAGGCCCAAATAGTCCAATAGACACAAAACTAGTTTGTGTGTGAACACACTTTAAGGTTTATAATGTGGGCTTCGGCCTACCCTTTATTTTAAGCCCAAAATTGATTCTTTAATTATTTAATTTAATTAATTAATTAATTAATTAATAATTAATTAATAATCAATTTGATTGATAATTAAGGTAAGAACATGTGCATACAAAAAGGTTTCCTAAAATGAAAGTTTCCAAAATGGAAAAATTTTCCTGATTTGATCACATTATTAAAATAACTCAAAAGTATGTTTCAAGAGTTGAAACAAAATTAGTAATCCATTATATGTTTTACTTTATGCATTATAAATGCATATAAGGGTGTATGATTGGCATGATGGATAGTTATGGATAAAGGCCCAATGTAATTGAGCATAATGTATCTTTCGGCCCAATGAGGACTTTCATGTCCGGCTACTTATTTTGGTTTGTATTTCTTTTTCAAATTGTAATATGTAATTAGATTATTTAGATTAGAATTAGAGATAGAAATGGAGACCACTATCAAGGAGGAAGATGGGTCGGATGGAGATCCAACAAGTTTGAAGATAATGTAATTATTTTTACTTGTTTAAATCATGCATATTACCTAGGTTTGACCTTTTGATTTCCCTTTTGGCTTGGAGAGATCAATGTAGTAAAGTCCATAACTATACCATATTTGTATGCTTATATTTATGTGATAGTTATAGGATGCATACCAATGTATGCCAACAATGTATGATGAGACTTAATTAACTAAAATCCCTCAAACTAATACTAAGTTACATAAGTCTTCCATTAATTTGAGGAGAACTAGAGTTCTTTATAGTGTGGGTTATTGACCACAGTCAAGCTCACATTATATCGAATATGTTCGAATCTAATTAAATGAGTCATCTTAGCTAGCCCATTAGCTTGTTGACCATAGTCAAGGCTAATGGTTTTGGAGGCAAGATTAGGGAATGCATATATGATATGCATGTATCAAGAGTTGATAACCTAATGATCCAATAGTTGTGTAGAGACATAATTGGTATAAAGATACCTACCTTTCAAGGGTATAGAGTTTGATTTGTTGACCATAGTCAAGGTCAAATTTGACATCAAGGATTGGATATTGGCCCACTAAGAAAACCATCAGGTTTTCTCAAATTAAATAGTGAGGACTATTAATTCGCAATAAAATAGTGGGAGTAAATGGATTAATTAAAAACCTAATTAATGCATACATATATATGAACATACTTTCATATGTTTTCTTTTTCACATCTAGATCATCATCATGAGCACATTAAACATTAACATACGATCAATCTTGGATAACAAACTGGTTGGAAGTAACTATTCTGACTGGATCAGACAAGTGACAATTGTTCTCAAAGCTTAAAAGATCCATTATGTCTTGGATAAAGATCCACCACTACTTCCATCAGATGATGCCAATGATGAGATCAAGGGAACTTATCGAAAATACATGAAGGATAGTGAAGCGGCAGCATGTCTGATGCTGGGTGCTATGTCCTCAAAGCTTCAAAAGCAACATGAGATGATGGATGCTAAAACCATCATTTTGCATCTAGAGGAGCTTTATTCTTCTCAAGCTAGAACTGAGCAATATGAGATTGCTCGAGCTCTATTTAGCTGCAAAATGGTGAAAGGCACTTCGGCTACTGCTCATGCATTGAAGATGTATGGGTATATTAAGCATTTGAGTAGACTAGGCTATGTAATGGATAATGATCTATACATAGATTTAATCTTATACTCATTGGCTCCAAGTTATGCACCTTTCGTGCTTAACTTCAACATGAACAAGATCCAAGTAACCATTCCTGAGTTAGTTAACATGCTCAAACCAGCTGATGGATCCTTCAAGAATGATTCAAAAGGTATCATGGTTGTCACTTCTGCTAAAGGCAAGAAGCAGAAGAAGAAGATGACCAAGGCGCAGCAAAAGAATGGTGGGGTTTCCAAGAAGAAGGTTGCCAAGAAAGAGAATCCCAAAGGAACTTGCTTCCATTATGGAAAAAATGGTCATTGGAAGCGTAACTGCAAGGCCTATCTAGATTCTTTCAAAGAGAAGAAGCAAGTTGATGCTTCTACTTTAGGTATTCATATGATTGAAATTAATACTTATTCTATTGCTTCAAAAAAATCTTGGGTATTAGATACTGGATGTGGATCTCATGTGTGTAATGATCTACAAGGGTTTAAAAGTAGTAGAAGAGTTAGAAAGACAGAAATATGTCTACAGTCAGCTACTGGACAAAACATCTCTACAACAGTTATGGGGACTTACCATTTGCCTCTTCCAAGTGGATTAATACTGGAGTTAAATAATTTTTATTATGTTTCAATATTATCCAAAAGTATTATTTCTTTCAGTTGTTTATTGAACGATTATGACATTTCTTTAAAAGACAAATGTTGTTACATTTTTAAGAACAATATGTTTTATGCTAAAGCTATCATTGAAAATGGTATATTTTTTCTTAATTTAATTAAAGAAGTGCATAATGTGGATACCAAGAGAATGAAATGAGATAATCTAAATACCTCATATTTATGGCATTGTCGTTTAGGTCATATAAATGAGAAACACATGACCAAATTATACAAGTCAGGTGATTTGGGATCATTTGATTACAAATCATTTGATACATGTGAGTCTTGTTTATTGGAAAAAATGACAAAAGCTCCCTTTTTTGGTAAATGAGAATGAGCTAAAATGGTTTTAGACTTAATACATTCAGATGTATGTGGTCCAATGACTGCACATGCCAGAGGAGGTTACTCCTACTTCATTACTTTCATAGATGATTACTCCAGATTTGGATATATCTATCTAATGAAATATAAATCAAAAGCATTTGAAAAGTTCAAAAAACTCAAAAATGAAGTAGAGAAGCAACTTGACAAGAGTATTAAAATACTTAGATCAGATCGAGGTGGAGAATACTTAAGCCAAGAATTTCAAGATTATCTTAGAGATAATGGGATTTTATCTCAATGGACTCTATATACACCACAACACAATGGTGTATCTGAGAGGAGAAATCAAATACTATTAGATATGATTCGATCCATGATGAACCGAGAAGACTTGCCTAAGTCCTTTTGGGGATATGGACTAGAAACTATTGTTTATGTGTTAAACAAAGTTCCTAGTAAATCGGTTGATGTTAGTCCATATGAGATATGGAATAAAAAGAAACCACACTTTCTCATATGAAGGTATAATGTAGTTCTGCTTATGTGAAGAGGACAATGTCAAACAAACTAGATGTTAAGTCTGACAAATGTTTATTTATGGGATATCCAAAAGAAACATTTGGACATTATTTCTACCATCCCATAGAACAAAAGGTGTTTATTTCAAGGCATGTTGTCTTCTTGGAAAGAGAATTTCTCTTATAAGAAGACAGTGGGAGTAAAATTGAACTTTGTTGAACTTGATTATACACAAAATCCTAAAAGATCTACTAGGATGTGTTCTATCCCTATGAGATATGGATTTCACATTAATTCAAATAGAGCCATAACTGTAGTAGAGGACAATTAGCCTACAAGCTATCCAGAAGTTTTGAATAGTTCAGAACGTGATTTATGGCTTAAGGCTATGCAGTCTGAAATGGACTCCATGTATGAGAATAAAGTACAGAATTTAACTCAACCACCTGAAGGGATAAAACCCATAGGGTGCAAATGGGTCTTTAAAAAAAAGACCGACATGGAAGGTAATATACTTACCTATAAAGCTCACTTAGTAGCAAAAGGCTATCGTCAAAAAAAAGGTATTGACTATGATGAAACCTTTTCTCCTATAGTGATGCTTAAGTTTATAAGAATACTTTTAGCCATTGTAGCTCATTACGATTATGAGATTTGGCAAATGGATGTGAAGATAGCTTTCCTAAATGGAAATCTAACTGAGGATGTGTATATGACACAACCAAAAGGGTTCAAATCAGGAAATGGCGAAAAGGTATGCAAGCTTTAAAGATTCATTTATGGATTGAAGCAAGCCTCTAGGAGCTGGAACATACGATTCAATGAGACAATCAAAGAGTTTGGTTTCTCACAAAATAAAGATGAACCTTATGTGTATAAAAGGGTAAGTGGGAGTGCAATTATCTTCCTAGTTCTATATGTGGATGACATATTGATCATAGGAAATGACATTTCTCTTCTCAAATCAGTTAAAATATGGTTATCTAAGTAATTCTCCATGAAAGACCTTCGAGAAGCATCTTATATTTTGGGAATAAGGATCTATAGAGATAGATCCAATAGGTTGCTAGGTCTTTCTCTAAGTACATATATAGATAAAGTATTGAAGAGGTTCAATATGGATCTCTCTAAGAAAGGGTTTATACCCATGGCGCATGGGAAACACCTTTCTAAGTCTATGTGTCCGCAGACACTAGAGGATAGAAAGAACATGAATAGAATACCATATGTATCTGTAATTGGTTTTATCATATATGTTATGCTATGTACACGTCCAGATGTAGCATTTGCTTTGAGAGTCACAAGCAGATTCCAATACAATTTTTGAAAGGAACACTGGGCAGCTGTCAAGAATATTCTTAAGTACTTGAGAAGAATTAAGGATATATTCTTGGTATATGGGGAGGGTAGTTTGGAAGTAAATGGGTATACAAATGCCAGCTTCCAATCTGACAAAGATGATTGTAAATCACAGTCTGGTTTTGTGTTCATAATAAGAGGAGGGGCAGTTAGTTGGAAGAGTTCCAAATAAGAAACAGCTGCTGATTTCACGACAGAAGCTGAGTACATTGCTACTTCGAAAGCAGCCAGAAAAGAAGTCTGGATCAAAAATTTCATATCTAAACTAGGATTGGTGCCTAGCATTGTTGATCCGATTCCTTTATATTGTAACAACAATGGAGCCATTGTGCAAGCAAAGGAACCGCGGTCTCATCAGCGACCCAAGCATGTTCTCAGATGCTACCATCTCATAAGGGAAATAGTAGCTAGAAATTATGTGAAAATAGAAAGGGTCCCCATGGATGATAATGTGGCAAATTCCCACACTAAAGCACTTTCCCAGATAAAGCATGATCACCATATAAATTACATGGGTTTAAGACATATGAGTGATTGGCTCTAGTGTAAGTGGGAGATTGTTAGAGAGTATGCCCTAGAGCCCATGTAAAAAGGATGTATTTCATATGTATGAATTCATATTCTTAATAAAAGGCATCATTCATTTATTAATTACATGAGTTTGTAAATCTTAAATTAATAAATGAAGTCCTAGATATTATGAACACAGTGCAAAGGCAACCATGAAAGTGTTCATGATATGAGATGTCTATTGCATGCAAATGTGTTAATTTCTATATATCCATAGTCATAGAATTAACAAGATAGGACATTATTAATTCAAACAAACTAGCACATGTTATGCTTCTTGAATAGTTCAAACAGTGGTTCCTATAACTATGATTATGGAAGATAATCAAAGCTAACATGTGGATGCTTGTTAGAAGAACAAGTTCATTGGAGACCTGTAAAGAGAATCCTCACATGGATATTAAATCTATGTCAGTGAGGAATCTCTTCATAGCGGTTGTGCAAGTACCCTTAGACTTGAAATCACCTAAGTTATCTTAAGTAGCAAGTAGTATATTTCGACTCCATAACTGATTACTTCCAACTGGGGGTGAACATAGTTAGGAGGTTGGATATATCATGACCTACTTGAAGATAGTTGAGTGATTGACAAAGGATTCACCATCCCAGATTTGTTAAGGGAAGTTATCTTGCATGATTCTATAATTGCCTTGTTCAGAGAATCTCTGGCCAAAGTAATATGCCAAGATGGATAGGGATCCATGAAGGGCATTTTGGGAACAATGGTTAAATTAATAGAACATACATAATTAGATTTGTATGAGTTGATAGAAATCCATACTCAAAATCTAATTGAGATAAGAGTGGTGAAAGGAGTAATTACACGGTAACTATTTCTATGGAAGGGTATAGTCAAACCACTTGACTTTCCTAACATTTGGATAGTCATGATGACTAGCTAGAGGCCAATCATAATTTTTATAATACTGTATCATAAATATCAATAGGGATTGATAAAATGATTTAAAGAAGTTTAAATCATGTGAGTTTTGAATAGAACTCACAATTACATATTATATTGCCAATATGGATAGGAACCCAATAGGTGATATGGATAAAATGGTAAAATGACAAGGATAATAATATTTGATATTATGGGAATAAAGAAGTGAATAAGAGAATAATTAATTAAAGAGTTTAATTAATTATGATCAAGTAAAATTGTTCGCATAACTTTTTAGAAATATTTTGTAAAATGGACCTAATTGAAATATTATATTTCATAATTAATTATTAGTGAACTATAAGTGTTATAGGGCTGATATAATAATTAATAGATCCATTGGAAAAATTAAAAGAGGCTCAGAAGATTGGTTTTGGCACAGAAACACTCTAGAGGAAGGGTTACACGTCAAACCCTAATAGAAGGCCTTAGAGGGATAATTCTCATACCAAAATAAATTAAATATATTTTATAATTATTATGGAGCCTACATATTTAATTTGGATGGATTTGTAATTCATTTGGGTGATTAAATCTAAGTTTATGCATGGAGGGCCTAGTTTGTGGGTTTTTTGCATAGTCTTTTATGAAAGGATTTAAATTGGATTTAATTGAGCCCAAATAAATTATTAATAATTCCAGAAGCCCATTTAATATTTCCCCATAAATTTTAAAGAGTCCAATCCCATTATGAAGTTGTATTTTTTAACCTAACTTTAAAAATCCAACTGATAGGGATTTTTGGGTTAAGTGAACATTAAGAGAAAAGAAAAATTCTCTCACTCTCTCAACCCTAGTCGCCACCCCCCCTTGCTAGCATCAAAGGATTTCAGCCAGCCCTTGTATTCCTCCATTGTTGGTTCATTCAATCCTTCTCTAGTGTGGATTACTAATTGGAGGTGTTTAATTTTGGACACTGTGGTTTACAACAACTCAGTGAGAAGGAAAATCAATTGTTCAACAAAAATCAAAGGTGATTTTTTCTATTCTCATTAATATGTATATTGTAAATTCATGGCAAGATTAGATCTATTGGATAAAAATTTTAAATTTCGCTTATGTATGAGATGCATGTAACCAATAATTCCCAACACTATGATGTCTTCTTCAATTCTATCACTTGAAAAAAACACATAATACAAGCATTCAACCAACAAATCAAAAAATAGTCAATTTTAAACCTTAAATACATTTTTATAACTCCAAAACATGTGGGATATAATTACAACATCGAACAAACAATTATATCGCACTAAAATAGCAAGGGAACATGTAGATACACAAAATTAAATCAAAGCGTTTATCATATATTAATAGAGAAGAATAAGTATTGAAATGTTATTTCTAACAAATATGGAAAAACATGGCATCACAATAATCATGTAAATCGAACATAAGATCATCTATTACAGCACCAAAAACGTATTCATATGATCATGATATGAACTAGAGAAAGAAAATTTAAGACCTAGAATATTACCCTTAGGGTGTTCTCAATTCTGTGAAACTAATAGTACCAATCTCCATTACAAACCTTGATTCTTATGTTAAAAAAAAAGATTTTGTTTTTCTTAGTGTTAATGATTGCGCAGAACTTTGGTTTCAAGAATAGATAATTATTTTCTCTCTCAAAAGCTTGTTCTTTCAAAAATTATAAGGATCTCCTCCTTTTTTAAAACCCTAATTTTCCTTTTTGCACATGGCGAAGAGTTGGAGATGAACTTTAACTCTAATTCTCTAGAATAACAAGAATTAATCCCTCTCAATTTGGAGTTAATCAAATATGATCTTTATCCTCGATTTTCAAAACTATAAAATATGGGAAATCTAACCTTACATAATTTCCTAAAATTTACAAAAATATCCCGATCTAAATGGAAGAAGGACAGCCATAGATGGTCATCCCTCTATGATAGACATCCATATGCCGATGCCAGAGGTTAAAATTAGGTTTTTGGAGTTCTTTTCAAAATATTTTTTTGGAAAATCGTAAAGCTTTTAGGAAAATGTGGGAATGAAGGTCAGAGCTTTAAGATTCACTCTTTCTACTGGAAATATAATGTATCCTAATCATTGAATAACCTTGATCTAGCCTATCTCAGGTCACGATTTCTATAGCTAGCATTGATAGAAAAGGTTACAACTTTTCATTGTTTACAAAGGGTAAAAAACCAAGATAATGGCCTGCCTAGGTCCAAATGTTGTTGTTGAGTGGGCCTTATAGCTAAGACACTTGTAGTTTTACTATTATTGCCATTATTTTTAAAAAAAGCCTAGATTTGCTGAGGTAGCTTTTTTCTCTAAATGCTCGGCCTTAACTTTGATATTTATGCCTTTGAGAAATTCCCAATCCTTTAAACCATTCATTTTAAGCCCTACTTTTAGATAAGGATTAGCATCACAAATGAAGAGCCTGATCTAATATGTGATATTAGGTTTTCTACACATTCCCATCAACCTATTCCTCCATATGGAAAGGTTTTCATGAAAGGACTCATCGGGCTTCTAATGTAGCAACTCTAAATCCGTCAAGGTCACTTCCATCCTAGCGCTACAATCGTATTATCTCAAGAACTCTTCTATCAACATATCCCAATCCTCATTGATCCGATAATCCAACTCATGATCCTTATCAATGGTAAGGCCTATTAGGCTCAGATAGAAATACTTATCTTTCTAATAAAGTGGCCGACAAAGCCCCTAAACAACCCAAATGAATCTATGATGGCCTTAAAATTTCAAATTTTAGGATGATGCATTGTATATTTACAAAATTATAGAGTTCTTGAATAAGTTTTAAGGAAAAGGGGATGAGTGATCCTATTTTGATAAAAAAAAATAAAGTTTTATTTTTTTATGTATCATTTTGGAAGGAAATTTAGACATTGGTCTTACTTATTAAGAAAAATCTCATTTTATTTGTACAAATTCTTTATGAAAATTTTTAGGTTTGCATGAAAAAAATATTTTACTATTAAAAATCCAAAATTAAAGAAATAAAGCAAAACCAAAAAAGGAAAAATAAATAAAGTACATAAATTTAAATTACTACGACAAAGGCCTCATAGTCTTCAAAACTCCAATCTCCAAAGCAACTCATACATGCAAAATTATTTGATCAATAGAAAACAAAAGAAAATAAACAATTAGAAATACAATAAATAATAATAAACACTAAATAAATCAATACATGCATACTGGATACAAAAATATATGGACAAAATAAAGAAATGCAAATAGAAAAAAGTAAAATGTCATACAAAAATTAAGAAATTAAAATATTACATGCAAATTAAAGTAAAAATAAGAAACATGCATGAAAACAACCAAAAGAGCCAAAAGAGAAAGTCACAGATGTGCAAAAGATGAAGAGATAGGTAGCCAAAAAGCAAGGGAAATAAAGGAAGCTCGTGCACTATCCCATCGCTCTCTATGAGAGACAGGCATCGCTCATGCCTTCTTCATGTGACTCACACCTAGAGTGCATCCCTAAAATAAGATCCAATATTTTGATATTTCTCATACTAAAACCCACTTAAACATGCATTGGATGACTTAAAAACATCCTAAAATCACTGTTGAGACCAATAAACAAATCTAAATCCTAAACAAAAGATAATAAAAGGAATCACATATTCAATACACTAAAAAAAACACAAAATTACATTAATGGGAAAAAAACCTAAACAACATTCTTTTCAAATAGACTTAGTCAGTTTTACACTATTATGGCATAATAAACTTTAAATAAATATCGAAGAATGTAAAATAACATGGAATTACAAGATTAACATTCAAATATAAAAAAAGAACTCAAGAAAACCATTGACAATATATTTAATGGATTTTAATTCAAAAAAAAATCAGAATTTTAGCCTAGAATATTACCCTTAGTGTGTTTTTTTATCTCAAGAACATCAAGAGAAATGTCTTTGCATGTCGCCCCTCCTCAGATTCCATAGTATTAAATGATAGAAAACAATATTTTTGAGGACATTTCTCTCTAAAAAAACTCTATGTGTTTTTCCTCCTCAAAGAAAGATTTTTTGGCTAAGAATGATCTCAAAAAAATAAAACAATCCTCCCCTTTTGTGTTGGATTTTTCTTTTTATCAAAGATTGGAGTTAGAAACCATCTCAAACTCCTATTCAAATTCAAAATCATGCCTGATCCAATCTGGTACAAGATTAGATTGAGATCAGGTCCCCAAAGATTATACCTTATCTTTTTTAGTTGTAAAAATTTACAGAATGGAATAAAAACCCCACCAGTGGATGCTACTCATAATAGACTGGCACCACTCAGCTTGGATGAAAATGAAAAGTCTGCCATCTAACTTTTTATGGCTCGAATTGACTTATACCTATAACTTAATGAGTATTGGGTGCCTTGTAGAGCGAGTCATAGGCAACATGGTAGAGGAGCGAAGGAGCCTACTAAAAAAAGGCAAGCAAAGGAAAATAGGTGATAAACGAGCATCTCACCATGAGAGATGGGCACTGTCAATAAGAAAACCCTAAAATTTTCAATTAAAACCTTATTTTAAATTCGAAACAACACAAAAAAGCATAGCCCAAGAAACACCATTTATTCTCTATCTGTGAAACGGGTAATGCTTCCTTGTTGGGTAACTCTGATCTAGACTGCATCAAGATCAATGTCTACAAGTATATAAGACTGACCTTTTAGGGTTTGAAAATTGATTTATTTATTATGCCCTATGCCCGAACTTAGGTCTGAATGTTGTTATGATATTATTAATGATGTCACATGGTAAATCCACGTTGATTAGTTATTTATTAATGATGATTTATAGTTTTAGCTTAGCATTAAATTCTTAATTTATCTTAAGTTTTGAACATTACTGTTTATTTGATAAAAATTTGGATAGCATAATAACTATAAAATCATACGACTCAAACCATTAAAGTGTCAAATTGCACTCCCAATAATCATCCTTCACCTTTAATACTACAACCATAACTCATAGTTCAAGTATCACATTAACATACATAACCACATGTCCACTATTGTTTAACATTCATTCATTATTATGTTACATAATACAAAATAGCTAATACATCAAATACATATGTCCTACTGATCCCTCTAAGTCGCATATTTACCTGCCATTTGTACCTTTTCTCTTCCTTATCCTTGATTACATATCCCCTGTGCACAGTCAAACAAAATCACATACTAAGCAATGAAGTTGCCTATTAGTGGATATACTACACAAAATTTCATTATAAAACTAACATTTACTTAAGAAATTGGGGCAAAAATGGTAATTATAGCAAAAGATAAAACTTTAAGGACCTAAATGTCATGTTGCAAAAAGATAGGGACCTAAATGTAATTTTGATAAAAGATTTTACTGTTAAGGGTTGAAGTGTAATTTCACTCTAAATTGAGGGTGATAGTGAAAACTATGAGAGATTAGTGTGAAAAATATGGAATTATGGTAATTAGAATATTTAATTAGTAAAAATAGAGGAATTGAGAAATTATTAAGAGAAAATTTAGTAAAATAGAGAGATATTAAATAAGTAAATTGGAAAAAATTAATATTATCGAGTTAAGTGTAAATTATATGTTAAATCAAAATAGAAATTTTGTATATAATGAATGAATGTAAAATTGGGTGATTGAATTAAATTAAAATAATAATGACAAATATAATGTCGAATAGGCATGAGAAGAAATGAATTTGTTACAGTAAGTTTATTAAAAATAATTAGTCATCCAATAGGGGTATATTACAACAAAATATAATAGTAGTAATCTAATAATGAAGACCAAACCAATTGATAAGCAATGAGTTGAAGTAATGTAACCGAGATTGAGAAAATATGATAAGAATATAAAATAAATCATAATTTGAACTCGAAATTTAGGAACAAATAGTCAATAGTAAATATAATACTTAATTGATGTTATAGTAACAAAACGATCATATATATTGAAAATTAATTAATAGTCTGATAGATGAAAATGAAATAGGATTAACGGATTAATAATACAAATGAAAAACTAGTTACAAAAATGAAAGGATATGGAAATCAAGTTTAAATAAATGTAAGTAATAAATTGGTAAGTAATAAATGAAAATAAGCAAGACACTAAAATGTAATCAAGAGTTAGTAGAAGATTCCAAAATCTAATCTTGAAAAGGAAAACTAACTAAGACTTGTAGTAGTATAGAAATAAAGAAAGGAGATATTTAATGGCAAGAAATTTAGACAATAGAAGAGAAGAAAGTTAGTCAAAAATGGAAATTCAATTAGACTTGTATCCGCATTTGTGAAATTTATTTGTTGGGTATCCACCATTAGGTATTTTATGCTTAGCACATAGTTATTTACTGTATGCAGATACTTGAAGGAGTAGACATAAGTTCGAAGGGATAAATGCTGGACACTTACAAATTCATACAATGAAGGAAATAATATTATGTTTTTATATGTGCTATGTACATGTAGGTTTGGATTTTGTATGTGTAATGTAGTGGAATAACATCTAAATTACATTGTGATAATTATTGTGTAAGGGTATTACATTTGGGATTTGCATGATCTCCACTTCCTGGGGATTTTTTCTTTAAGTAAGATTGTCATCCTCTTGTAATTGTCCCCAGCATGCCATACGTAGATGACCTCACTTTCTAAGATACTCATTTTATTGGATTGCACGATTTCTCTTATAGGAATTTTGTCCTGATTTGATTATCCTTGCCTGAAGTTATCCTGTGATCAACATAGATGCATGGTGTCCATTCACATTTTTCCTTGTATGAAATTATTCATGTGACTATGTATTGGAAATTATATATGTGTAGGATATGTACAAAACTCTTGTATGCTTGCAAAATCATGTATGTGACTTATGTGCAATAAGTGTTACATGCGGTGTGTGCAAAGAGTTGTTTGCCAATAAGTGTCCAAAAATTAAAGTAATTGTAACTTTTCAAATACTCTAAACCTAAATTTCACTCATCTCTGAATGAGTTGAATAGACCACATCCTCAACTAGTTTTTATCTCAATAAGAGAAATTAAGGGATCATTCTCAATTAGGAAACTGGAAAATAAGTATGCCAGTACCAAGGCTTACCAAACCAACAAATAAGCATAATGCATACCAAGCAATTTCTGTGTATAAATGTGCTAAAGGCCAGTACAGAATTCTTGTCTTTTGAAAATAAATTCTAGATGCAAAGTTGGGGATGAGATTTAAATTGAATGCATAAATACATTCATGGCTTCTCACTTGAAGCTCAAAAAATACCATATGCCTCTTCTTATGTACCAAACCTTACTAGAATGTTATCTCCGCTAGGTTGGATAAGACCAAACCCAGAATCATGAGGTCTTACATATGTTGTAACATTAGACTTAGGTGAATAGCTATCAAAGAAAGGTCAGGTT